>JAVJAQ010004437.1:0-123460 GCA_032362365.1 Zygogramma bicolorata | reverse complement strand
ATCCAATAAGGCAATCGAAACAAAAAAGGATGGGATGGATTCTTTGGCCAAAAAATTGAATTAAGTAATATAAGTAATATAAAGTAATATTTTGATTGTGTGTGATTAGCTTGCCGTTGTTTGACAAAAATTATTCTACATCATTGAACTTTCCGTTTGCATAAAACACGTATTTCCAGATATATTTTTTCGTTCTGATCCTTCAATATGTACCCCTTACTCTATTTCTAATAAATAAACGATGAGAGTGGAACTGTCGGTGTAGAACTTGAAACTTTTCTTAGAGATAAATTACCCTAACACCAACCAGATATTTTTGCACTCGACTCGCGTTTCGCTAACAAGGTTAGCATCTTCAGGAGAAGAAAATTGGAATTGAACTTCTTCAAAATGAGTTTCTATTTCTCATGACATGTCCATTCTTTTTTGTTCAGCTCGTGGCAACAAATGCTTGTAACATTAACGTTCAAACATAGCCTAAATATTCCTCATTTCTCGATGATTGTGAAATTAAATTGGGTTCCAATATTTTCCAGGATAATAGGCGTGGCATGAGAGATAGGGTAAGGGGTACATTCTGTAGGATTAAAACCAAAAAACTAATTCTGAAAACTTTTGTTTTATGCAAACAAAAATTGTAATGATGGAGCTAGTTATAAATGTTCGAAATACATACTTGGATCGATAAACAATGATTTAATGATTACATTTCTGCGAAAATAATTGGGGGTTCCATCTGAAGAAATAGGAGTTGGAGTGACTTTGCAAACGTACGACCAAGATCGGAGCATTTTGAGTGTGTTTCGTGAAAGGCCATTCGAGGTTCGACATGATATCACATTTTAGTTATTCTTTTCTTTTCCAGTAATGGAGATATCACCATCTGATTAAAATTCCTTTCTCATTATTTGCAAACAAGACTACCGAGTGTACAGAATCTTCCAAGTATCAAGTTTCTTCATCATGTAACTTTTACGTGTTTCAAAGGGTTTGTAAAGATCGACTGGCAGCTGAAGGTGCTGAAGAGAAAATATTGAGCAGAAGTTTGAGAGACCTCAGGTTTATCAAATGATCAGGAAAAGATGAGAGAAAGTGGTCTACATAACATACTATACTCGGAAAGTTCATAGAAATGTATGAAAAACTTTGAATGAAACTGTGGAGAGAATAACATATGCTATCGGTTTTTTCAGAGGGGTGAAAAACGATAACTCAAAACGCTAATATGTCACCTTTCAGTGTTCGAAAAGGATGTCGAATGAGATTGCGGACTCAAAAAATATTCCAACCCTTACCTAACAATAATTTTCGAATGCATTTTAGGTAATAACAAGCATATATAATACAGAAAGAGGTATTTCCGTTACCATGAGAAATTGCAATAATTTTAGGGTGGAATGATTGCTCGAGTGGAAGGTGCTGGCCTGTTACCAGAAAAAAAATAAATACACCTCCTGAAATTCGTCTTTGTTGTTGCAAAGTTCATCTAGTTTTTTCATTTCATTGTTAAACTGATTCGATTTTTCCATGAATGGACGTTAATATGTCAGTAATTGAAAAAACGTATTTCTGTTTATTCTTATTACACTCGTATTCCTTTTTTCAGCAGACTTGTATCCCATTAGCTGCAGATGAGTTCCAAATATTTTGATGCAGTTTACACCCAACAGTGTGATTGTTTGATGTAAACTGTTACATGTAGTTATCGAGCAAATAATAACGCTTCTTGAATTGATTTCATAAATCTTATATTTTTTATTTTCACCAATTAGGTGAGTAAATAACATTAAAACAAAATTACTATAACCAAATTCACAACAAAAAATCATAACATTCATTGATTTATCTCAATAATCTTATAAAGAACCCGAATTCATCATTCAGTATGCCGTCCTTCCCGTTCTATACAAATTATAGTCCTTTCATTCACAGACTTGGTGGCATTTTTAATGAATAGGGGATTTATGTTAGAACAACACTCCCGAATGGTATTCTCCAAATGTTCTTTGTTTGAAAATGGTCTGTGCTTATACACTTTTTGTTTCAGATAACCCCATAGAAAAAAGTCCATCGGAGATAAGTCCGGTGATCTTGGTGGCCAATAATCTTCCCAATCTCGTCCTATCACTTTGCCCCTAAACATCTGACTGAGACACTGTTTCACTTCTACCGTTTGGTGGATCGGTGCCCCGTCAAGCTGATACCACAAATTTCGTCTAACACTTAGAGGCAGATTATCCAAAACTTCAGACAACTGATTCATAATGAAATTTCTGTACATGGCTGCGTTCAAATTTTCTCAAAAAAACTATGGTCCAATTATTTGGTTATGTAATAACCCACACCACACATTTGTCTTGAATGAATATTGGTCACGGCATTCTATTACAAAATTTGGATTAGTGTTGGACCACCAGCGACAATTTTGGGAACTAACTGTTCCGTTCGACGTGAAAGTTGCCTCGTCTGTCCATAAAATCCTGTAGGGAAATGCGATATCATTTTCTCTCACCTTGGAACCAAAAGGAAAATCCTACTCGAATATCGAAATCTCTTGCTTTAAGAGTGTGTATGAACTTTGGCTTATAGGGATGGAATTTATTTTTGTGCAAAATTCTTCTCACAGTTTCTCTGCCAACCCCTGTATCTTCACTAATACTCCTAATATTAGTTTTTTCCATTTTCAACAACGCTCAAACAAACATTGAGTTGTTCTTCTTCATTATATTTCATTGGATTATGTGGTTTCTTGAAACGATTGTCCACAGAGCCAGTTTCTTTAAATGTTTTCAATATCTTTCCCACGGTACTAAAGTGAATATTTCTTCCTGGATGCCGGCGCGGCGATTGAAAATACAAGCAACATCTCGATATGGCACATTCTCACCACATAAAAGAACGATTTCCACTTTGTCTTGCGTGGATAACATTGTACATAAAACTTATTTGTGTATAAATGTACGAAAATATGTACACAAAACAACTCGATTTATTGAAAGCAATAATTTGACATTAACCAAAACTAAAAATTTGTTTCAAAAGCCTACTGAGGGAAAATTTTATTTCGATTTGATCAGTACCTACTATTTTCTTCCCGACATGTTGCATTAGTCTTGTAATGTTTAAAATCACGAAATTTTATATCATGTTTAGTACAAATCGCTAGAACCGAAGTCTTTTGAATAGTTTTGAAACTGTAGGTCAATGTTTAGTTTACAGAAAGGTATGATATTTCGGGTTAGTTTGTAACTGAATTATTGGTCAGAAAAATAATCAAACTGGATAAAAATCTATTAGAAAAAAGAAATACGAGTGTAATAAGAAAGAAGAGGAATTCGTTTATTCGATTACTGACATATTAACGTCCATACATGGAAAAACCGATTCAGTTCAACAATGAAATGAGAACACTAGATGAACTTTGCAACAACAAAGACGAATTTCTGGAGGTGTATTCATTTCTTGTTCTGGTAACAGGCCAATGCGGGTATTCTCTGGGCACGAAATGACATTGAAGTCTCGTATTCATCAAAACTATGAAATTTGAATCAGGTTTCGATAGAGCGAAAGATTCGAAAAATTAAAAAAATTGGAAAAAAGTCGAAATGACAGTAAAGAGTCCAAATTTCGAGCAAAGGTATAAAATTGGAAACTGAGCACTTTTTCTCTTTGGCATTTTTCGAAATTTCCAAAAAAAAACTGATTTTTTGAGGATTTTCGAAAAAATGTCAAATTTGACAGGTTTAGAGTATTACATGGCAAAAGGAAAGAGGCTGTTTTTTACTAATTTTTCAAGCACAAACTAACTGCCAAGCCAAATTTTCATTATATCTATTAATAAAAAAAACTTCCATATGTCGCGAACTTTATGTGTGACACTGTATGTCAAAATCAGAAATATAGTATATTCCATGAATAACCTGACCAACATTGATTACAACTTTTTGAGATTAATTATTCTAACTCCAAACTGATATATATGCAGTCGACGCGCGTTTAGCTGACAAGGTTAGGTTGCTGATAATGCTGATACTCTAGCAAAAAAGATTAAACTCTCACACCGACGGTTTCAGTCTCATCGTTTACTCCATATAGATATTCTATCAGTTCGTGAAGTCCGCGGTATATAAATGATTGTGATAAAATTTATGATTCTGGTGTGTTCGTGAATTTTCAATATCAATACTGAAAAGGGATTTATCTTTATTCATATTGAATTGAATTCAAGATTGAAGTACTTTGTACTCAACATGTATCCGGCATGCCATGCACTGCTACTCAAAGAACACAAAATCAATATTGTAATACTATCAATTTTATATTCTGCTTTCCTCTGCTCATCTGCAAATACGTTTACGAACATTTTGCTTTCCAATGCTTCTCATTCCCAGATGAAGGGACCTGTGTAATACAGTTTTAGTTTCTCGTCAGTTTTGAGCAAATGTGCTGAGTAAAACAAACTAAATATCAGTTTCCGTTGGTCATCTCTTCAGTTGTAAGGACTTGAGTACCTTCTAGGCTAGTACCCGATCGGTCCACAGTCTCTCTTGTTTGCTCATTCGTTCCGGAGAGCATATGAAATCCCTCGAATGTTTTAATGGAATCGGATGAATCGTTTCCTATTCATATGTTCACATCACGGTTTTTACTATGATCATATAACTAGAATATCAGAATCTTTAAATAACTCATCACCAAAGATTAATTGCGAAAGGAAGGAACTCAGAAATAATAATATTAACTTTATTGGCAGGTGTTGCTCGTTATTCATCATTATTTTCGTGATATTGTTATTATATATATATATATATATATATATATATATATATATATACATATATACATATATATATATATATATATATACATATATATATATATATATATATATATATATATATATATATATATATATATATATATATAATATATAAATACTATTATTTTCTATTATTTTCGGAGTTTTATCGTGACTGAATACTAGTACCATATGAAATTTTGTATGGAAATCACTGCATGTTCTATTGATTAAATTCTATTCTTCTCGAGCAATCGAACATGATATTTTTTGTATTTCTCTTGTTATTTGCCTTGCTCATCCTGGAACTGGGTTACTAGGACTAGAGTTATTGCGTGATATTATCTATAATGAAGTTATTTGTTTATTGCCAGATATGTTGATGAAGTTTATGATATTTTTCGAACCTAACGTTATATGCAGGGGTTGCCATTCGAAACAAAACACGAAATATCTGATTTCAAGCCCATAAAAAAATGGTTGTACACGTAATTACATTGTTCAAGGGGGCAAAATTTGAATCACACTTTTATCATGGTTGTTGTCATTTTGAAAATCTGTGTGAATCATTACGTACTTTTTTTATCACATTCCATTATTAGTATTTTGTAAGACGAATAACTATATATAAGAAAAACCGTAACACAATAATATACCTATCGTGGAAACTATCTTACCAAATTTCACAAATGAGATTTCATTTGGAAGAGAATTGAATGCTCTTCCGAAGAAGTTATCACTCGACCCATCCTTGAAGTTGAAATAGTAAGTATTGGTCCCACCCTTCCTAGAGGGTTGAGGTTGCAGTGTTGAGAATCGTATGAAAAACTTTTCCCTCGACCAATGTAATTACATGTACGACCGATTTTTTTTTAATGAAAGTAAAATCAGATATATCGTCTGTTTCGTTTCAAAAGGTGACCCTGTATTCATTGGCCATAGCAGTAAATGTTATTCTCATCCCTAATTTTTATCGCACAACTGGATCCACATCTACTGTTCCCTGATTCCAAAATCCGATCCAATAGATGAAAACATAACGAAATCACGCTACAAATTTATTACCGCTGCAGGCTTTCGTTTGAATCATGCATAAACAGAGCATCCGATTCATTTCCGTTTATTTTCTGTTCGAACGTGGACTAAACGAGGTATCGATTTGAACTGGATGCCGTTCATAACAGGGTATTGGTCTGCTAGAAACTTTTTTCGAATGTTCAATATTTGCACGAATTTCTGCTTCATTTGTGATGAATTGGATGAAAACTAGTCGGATTTCAATATGTATACATCATCCAGTTGTGAGTTTTATATTAATGATCTGAGTCAGAATACAACTTGTTGATCATTCGGAAGAAACAATCAACAATGGTGATCAATCTTTCGAAATCAATAATCAACTGTTCTTCACCTCTGAGAAAAACTGAATACTTATTCAGATCATCAATCAAAGAGGTCCGAGAAGCAGTAACATGTGCCGCAGTTTTGCAGACAGAATAAGGTAGAAGGCATTTCGAAAATGTATTATGAGTGTGATTATATAATCATAATATTTATTCATACGATTAATGAAATGATAATGAGAGATGTGATGAAAAGATATGGAATCCACAGAAGCATTTGCTTGTCGTGGGGAAATTATGATATCCATATTCAAGGGAACATATATTTCCCATCCTATTCATCTCCTCTGAGTCCTTTCTCTTATGCAGATAATGAAATCGCCACAGTAGGGATTGGAACCGAAAGGAAAATAAAGTACGGTATCCAGGGACCCTACTTCATCGATAGAGATGTAGGTGTACTCAACATTGAAGATTCCTTGTAGATAAAGAGGGATTTTCACTACAACCTCATCTGTTGCCTGATTCCAAAAGAAAACTACAAGAAAACTCCTTGTCCTTTGTGAAGAACTCTAACGTCGTTGGAGTTTCGTGAAGACTCCAGCCAGGAATAATGTATCTCTCAAACCCTCAGGACCAGACCACACTATCAGCATGGCGACATCGGAACTGAGACATTAAGTGAGGAACCTTCCAGCGCCACTACTAACTATAATCTCTCGAAACAGGTATTGAGCTTCACCTATTAAAAAACAGTCAAGATATACCTAGATTGAATTAAATTATAGAGGAGCTGGCCCATGGCCTGATTCACTGCGACATTTTCAGATCTATTGTGGTGTTCCTTGGGTGGTAGAGCTCGTTGTCTAGCTTCATCTCCTTGATGAGACTCCATAGCCTTGACACTAACCCCTTCATATAGCTAGTAGCCTCTGGTTTCTCCTCCCCGCATCTTGCGTGTCTCAGCCTTGCTATCGCTTCGCATTCACAGAGCACATGCAGTGCGGTTTCTTCCTCTTCTTGACAGAACCCGCATTGGGTTTCTTCTGTCAGACCAATGTTGCTCATATGTTCTCCGAGCCGTCTATGGCCCGTTAATAGACCCACCACTACCCTTACAACCTTACGGTTGTGGTTCAGCAGGTCTTCCGTGAATCTGGGTGCTGGTTCCTTCAAGAACTATTTCCAGGGAGCTTATTCCATCAATCTTTCGATTCGTTTCGCATCCATGAATTCATGAATGTCTTTATACATGTTCTCGCCACCCCGCAGAAGGGTTCTGGGCCGATCATAACCTCAAATGCGCCTCCACAGGCTGGAACATCGGCTTTCCCGTTGCCCTTGTGACCCTTTAGTCCGGGTACCTACACGGAAAGCTCTCGATCAACTATGTTCGTTGTGAAAGCACACCGCCAACTACGGAAACACATCTTTAACGTATGGGTAATTGACTTAGTTCTTTACAGAGGCAGTGGATTCAGAGATAAAAGCTTTACGCATATCGTATGCAAGGGTCCCCCATTTTTATCAAAAAGAAAGTTGATATAAGACATATATGCATTCACCATCAACCACCATGAGTCAATGAGGCTGATTAATTACTACACGAGGTTTCCTAACTTATGTAGAGAAAGCTCAATGAACCTTATGTGGCATGGTTGCTGTGAGGCTCTATGATCTATTTTACACTTTCACATTTCGAATAAGCTTCGCAAGCACGGGGCTATCATCATACATATCTCAATATCTGATAGAGTAATTCTCACGAAAGTGGCAAGAAACATGTATCGCGGTTTTCAACATGTGTCATTCCCACTTCAAATTTTATAATTGATTTCTCATCATAGTTTTCTCTTTTTCAAATGGAGTGATTTTCGAAATTTCGACATTATTCATGTGAAGATAATCAAATGCGAAATGAAATTGGTCATAACGCCAAAATAGCTGAGCCAATTTAAAACATACATTAATGTTGGGTGGAATACTCGAAGAGCTTTCTAGCAAGATCACTCCCACACCTGTTCTTCGCGATGACTGACAGGCACACAAGGCAGAAAACACAGTTTCTGGTTAGGCTGGTTGTTCTGCCTGGGACTCATAATAAAATGTAGTTATATATCACATCATTGAATAACCTAAATAAAATATTTATAATACTGATTATATAATTTTTATGCCATTCTATGCATCTTACGCCACTGGATGATGAACGCGTAGAGAGTTTCTCATGGGGAACCTTCTCGACACGGTTCACTTTCTACCCGACTTCCATCTGTCGAGGTCTCGTTGGTTGTCAAGTACGAGGTGCAGAAGCTATTCATACCATTGATGTAGTAAAGTATCCACTCAATTACCCTTTTTCTGTGTATTCATCCAATACAGAGCGATTTTCATGAAAATTTGAATTAAGGTTACTTATCTTCTATTTGGAAGTCTGCCTTACTGCTTTTTTCCTGAGGCTGGATGGCAACCCTTCTCAGGGGTGAAACACTTCTCATTGAGAATAAGGACGGAAATCGATTAATTGATTATTCTTTCGTTCCATGAAGTTTTTTCTGAAGGTAAATAATCTTAGACTTATTTGTGAGTAAAATTGTCGGTTATCAGGCAACAAAAAACATGCTTTCAGATACTTTTCCACAAAGAACTGGGAAAATATACATTTAATCGAAAAAATAAGGACGGAAATCGATTAATTGATTATTCTTTTGTTCCATGAAGTTTTTTCTGAAGGGAAATACTCTTAGACTTATTCGTGAGTAAAATTGTCGGTTATCAGGCAACAAAAAACATGCTTTCAGATACTTTCCCACAAAGAACTGGAAAAATATACATTTAATCGAAAAACCTGTGGGGAGCAGAATTATAGCTTATAAAATAAAGAGGAAAATCGTGTATTCATGATGTATGCAGACCTAATACAAACTGAATTATTCCTTGTTGAAAGTTGATTGGTAACGCCAAAATGGAAAGTTTCTTTTTAAGTAAATCTCATTGAAATTTTTCGAAGTTCTCCAAAATACCTTCATTCCAATCTCATGAGAAAAACTACCTCCTAGCAGGGAACCAAGAGAGGTATCAAGAGAATGATTTCAGTTTCAATTTTTTGTTGGATAAAAAAATAGAGAAAATATCACTCTCTCTTCCATTCCATTGGAAAAATTCATAACCTCTTCACAATTCACTTTATTTTTATTTTAGTGAATCGTTCTGAGGGTTTACCTAGTTGAAAGTACTTATATTTGAAAAATACTGACTCCTCAAATGAAAGAAGGGAGGAGGCTTTCGGGCATTCAGCTGGATCTTCCGGTGGTTAGGGAAGCGAGAAGTGGTGATCAAAAACATCACCCCTCTCCCACCAGCAGCAGATCCTACAGTATTAGTCTACCATTTCTCTGGTACTCCACTCGATGGAAATGCCCATGTAATTCTACCAGAAGGCCTCTATGTTACCCCGAAATCCATTCCAATCGAAATCATTATAACTCAGACAGAATCATCTATCTCTCATCTTGCCAAAAACACAGCCGAAGAAGTCCGGCAAGATTTCTCTTCTTCCCTGAAAAGAGCGAAAATCCCATTTTCCAATGTCAACTTGGCCGAAAATCAAGATCTCAAAAATCTTAGTAACAAACCCGACATTATCATTTTTCGCCACCGTAATCCTCAATACCACAGACTACATTGATAAGCTAACAGGATCAATCAACTCTCCTGAATACCAAATTAGCCCAAGAGACCCTACGACCTATCTCGAAAAAAAGACAGGAACTATCATCAAAAACTCCAATATTCCTATTGACCAGAAGAAATCCCTGATTTCCAGAGAAATATCTCCACGTACAACTTGTCATCCTGAAAACCAAACATCATATCTCCCATGGCACGCTCAACCTCGTTAGTCATTGTATTTCCGATACATAATTTCTTTTCCAGGGCGAATTTCACAAGTCCCTATGGGGTCTGCTCGTTCGCCAGTACTTGCAAACCTCTACATGAATGATTTCGAGTCCAGAGCCATTGACACATCTGCATTGGAGCCGACGTGTTGTCTACGTTATGTGGATGATGTCTGTGCTATCTGGCCTCATGCATCCAAAAGCCTACACACTTTCCTCAATCACCTCAACAATATTCACTCCAATATAAAATTCACCAGGGTAATGCAGATGAACACCGTTATTTCATTCTTAAATGTCCATAATACTAAAACAGACATGAAACAGAAATGAAGAAGCTGTGAACTTCAACCGAATATGGAATTCCATTTTGAGACGATCAAAAACAACAAATATCATAACGGCAGGTACTGCGTCAATAATTCTGATGATACTTCTCCGAATCCAGTTATTACGGCAAAAATATTAATGAAAGATCTCCAGATCCAGGAAGAGTAATTATCACTCCAGGCTACTTGAATCCGAATAAGTATGCTGTACGCAGTCGTAATACCCAGTCATAGAAGGCTTACTCAAGATGCATGAGCCTCTGAAGAAGCTAGTCACTAGCAACAGCGAAAATCAGTAAGAAATTACAAAAAACGACGACCTTCAAACCCGAACAAAAGTAGCGATACTTCATTGACTCTTCTCCATATATTCCAATTCACCTGATTTTTTTTAAGATTCCAGCTCTTTCATTAGTTCCTCAACATCCAAAATATTCCTGTAATGGGGATCTTCTTATATGGAACTTGAATTATCTATCTAGAAAACTGTCTAGATGAAGATATGCTGCTTTCGGACAGTGCAAGCGAATGTTATGGTGGATTTCCTGACGTTTCATGACATATTTCTGCTCTTTAGTAGGTTCTGAACTAATTGGAATTCGACCGTGTACACATTCAGTTCATTGAAAAAGTTGAGTATCGGCAAAATACAAAATTACACTGGTTCTACGAAAAAGGAACCCGAAATGTTATAGCAACGTTGTGTTAGGTTAGGAAAGTGAATAGAGTATTTCTTTTGGTTTGGATGGAATTACCTATGATACCATTTGCTGAGAAGACTATGTTCCAGTTCACACATCATTTATAATTCCATACAACAAGTCCATAGGACAGACATGAGACACTAAGCAATGTATTTTGTGACGTTTTTTGATTCAATTATTTACCTTTTTAATCGTAAGCTGAAGTCGTGAAACTATTTTGAATTTTATCAGCATGTTATTCTTAATGGCGGCAAAAATCAAAACGGTTGAAAATGTTGGATTCGGTAACCAAAAAAATCTGATTCATCCTTTTTTTCTCACATCAACAACAATAGCAATTATATCTTTCATAAATGAACTCAAATCGAAAAAAGCGCCTGGGTACGATAAAATAACCACCGGAATGTTGAAAGCAAACAGTGATATATTATGTGAAACCATTACATATATTACAAATGAAATTTTTGAATCGAGTCTATTTCCTCAGTGTCTCAAGGTAGGTATTATACGACCATTATTTAAAAAAGGAAAAAGAACAATAATCACCAACTACCATCCTATAACCCTAATATCCAGTGTTGCCAAAGTTATCGAAAAAGCGATCAAATCAAGAACTGTTACCTATCTAGAGAGGCACAATCTGATATCAGAAAAACAATTCGGTTTCAAGAAAGGAGTATGAACTGAAGATATTCATTTGATAAATAATTTGACAAATAACATCTATGAAGCGTTAGATACCGATAACTCAGTAATATGTGTTTTCCTTGATTTGGCAAAAGCCTTTGACATCGTCAACCATGAAATTCTAATAGATATACTCGAAATCTATGGTTTCAGAGGACAAGCCTTGGAACTTTTCAAATCGTACCTTACACAGAGAACCCAATTCGTCAAAGTAAATGAGGCCTTCAGTGAGCCAAAAATATGGGAATGTGTAGTCCCACAAGGAACAGTGCTTGGTCCGATTCTGTTCACTGTTTATATGAATAGCATATTGAAATATAAATCTGAAGGAAACATTTCATCTTTTTTTTATGATACAGTAATCCCATACAAGGCAAAAACTTGGGAGGATGTAAAGAAGCAGAGATGTGGCAGCGGCAGTCTTCTGCGATTTGACAAAGGCGTTTGATTGTGTGGACCACAAAATACTTCTGCAAAAGCTGCTTCGATATGGCTGCAGAGAAAAAAGCTATGAGTGGTTTGAGTCATATTTAACGGGAAGAAGTCAGATGGTGAGGACAAACGAAATGTCCAGAAAATCTTGTATTGATTCAGGCGTACCGCAGGGTTCAGTCTTGGGGCCAATCCTCTTTCTTGTATATGTGAATGACTTGATAAATGTTGGCATATCGGGTAAAATCACTCTTTTTGCGGACGATACCACAATTTTGTGGCATAGTAAATCGGCATATAGCCTGCACGAGATGATATCTAGAGATATAAAAATCATTAAATCCTGGTGTGATTCAAACCTTTTAACATTTAATATAAAAAAAACGAATATCATTCCATTCAAATGCTCACTAGACGATTTGCCTATGCAAAATGAAACTATTGTTACTAAAGATTGTACCAAGTTTTTAGGACTGCATATCGACAAAGATCTGAAATTTGAAAATCACATCAAATTTC
Organism: Zygogramma bicolorata; assembly: GCA_032362365.1. Lineage (NCBI taxonomy): Eukaryota > Metazoa > Arthropoda > Insecta > Coleoptera > Chrysomelidae > Zygogramma > Zygogramma bicolorata. The sequence goes on along the minus strand of JAVJAQ010004437.1, from coordinate 110,749 downwards.
TGAATGGCAAGGTATCTACGGGATGCTATGCGTTGAGAATCATTTCCAGAGAACTCGGATCTTCAATAGCAAAAACGGCATACCATGCTCTCGTAGAGTCACAATTGAGGTACGGCATTCCTTTTTTGGGGGTATGTAGCTCTGGTTTATTACAATCAGTTTTGAAACTACAAAAAAGAGCTATCAGATATATGTATAAGATGAAACCACGCGACCCATGTAAACACATATTCAAAGATAGGAAAATTTTGACAGTTATAGCTCTTTTCATCTTAGAAACTGTTTGTCTTGTGAAAAAACATATATTAAGATTTGAGAACACCCCTTCTTATTACAGCACTCGTCTGAGCAGAAAAAATTGTTTAAAACTGCCCCTGCCCTCCTCTGAACTGATCAAAGATTCATTCTTTTATAATGGGTTGAAAATGTATAATCACTTACCAGAGAATATCAAGGAAACAAATCAGAACATTGACTACTTCAGAAAAAATGTAAAACATTTATTGATGAGCAGACCCTATTATAGTTTGCATGAATTTTACGAGGATCGCTTCTGAAGTGAAGTATTTTATCTTGTATATATTTTATGTTGTATATGTTTATAAAGGCAATTTTAAAGTGTTCGTGTATGGAACCTGTAATCCACGTATATGTGTTTATAAAAGATGTCTGTGTTTTATATATACATGTATAATTTGATGCTTTGTCAACAAGATTCAATCTTCAGACCATAAAGTATATTTATTATTATTATTATTAAGCTAGCTGAACAAGATTCGAGGAGTATAAAGATACGTTTTGATCTTTTGAAGCTGAGTATCCATTTCGAGAAAACGAAATATATTTCTTTCAGTTGTAATCATAAGAGTCACTATAGTTACCTGTGAGTCAAAGAGTCAGATGACACCATTGTAATGATGGAGGAAACATATCACATTCGATATTTACGAATAGAATTTGACGAATTTCTCAGGTGGAATGTACACGTGGAAGGCCTTGTGGAGAAATTCAGATCTTCATTATTCGAATTCAAACCACTGAAAAATATCTTGGACTTACCTCATTTGAGAATTATATATTCAGCTCTTATTGAATCACTTCTACAATATGGTATAGCGGGGTGGGGAGAACTTTATAAAACCCATCTTCAACCCTTAGAAATCATCCAAAAATATTCCATCAAAATGATGTTTAATAAAAAAGGTCCTATTCTAGCGATCTTTTATATAAAGAATCATTCGATTTGAGGCAACTGTATGCTTATAGAATTATGAGCACCCATCATCTGAAAAGAAGGCAATTAGAAATTATCAAGCACGTTCATGAAACAAGATATAAACAAGAAAAAACAATAATGTCGAACAGAGCACAGAAAAAAATTGGACAAAGAAGCTTCAGTTTTATCGCACCTTGTTTATACCGTGGAATACCCAAATATGTGAGAGATATCGCAATACAAAATAAATTCAAGAAAAAAATAAAGAAATTGCTCATGAACACTGACCGTCACATAATACATAGATATATAGATTTGGAAAGTTGAAATCAATACTAAACTGAGTACCGAAAATGGTTCGTCGGTTTCTGTTAAATACTCGAGCATCTAGATCTAGATAAAACAAAACAGAAATGGAGAAACGCCCACGCACAAATCATTCCTTTGATTTCAGTGGGGTCCTCTATTTATTTTCAAAGCATAGAACGATAAAATACAGTAGGTTTATATGTATATGTGTATATAGGTGTAATTGTATATTTGTGTACGCAACTCATACATTTGTTATATTCTCATTGTTCTTATACTTGCATATATTGATAACGATATCATTAAAATTGCATGTATTAATCATCGAATCATGTATTCATCATGTATTTATTTATTATGGAAATAAATTATATTATTATTATTAATGGGACCTCTCGAAAAATGTTTCAGATATATCATTCAATAACTCCTGAAGAATGTGTGTGGTAAAGTGCCTGTACTTTAAAGGAATTCGTGATTCCAGGAAGATACTGGATATTTCCAATTCAACCAAATATCAACTTTTCTTTTCAACTCACTGGAATGAATGAAAGCTCTGTGGATTTTAAATGAAGTATCTTACATGGTTTGGCGATATTTTAAAAAGTTCAGTGCTTCGATAGATGTGCTCAAAGTATGAAGCTATCTCGTTCAAGTATGAATATGTATTTTTCTCAAAACTCCAGTGACGGTTCTCGGGAATTTTCAATATTCGTAAATCGAATATATTTGGATTGGAATGTTGTAGCATTTATTTTTTTGCTTACTTTAGTTTGTGGTAAATCAGCTGATTCAGTTGAAATATCCACCATTCTGATATATTTTTGTGTGGGTAGACACACCTTTTTGGTTGCGTCTAACCTTACTGCAAGATCTGTTGGATCTTTTTGTTTTATGGCTCTGTGAGAGGGGCCTTAGAATTCTCTCACCTTGGCATTTACCAGAAGTTGGGTAAAAGTCCCATGGCTGGCCAGTTTTGGCTTTTAACAACTTATTCTAATACCTTAATTTATGAAGTGTTGCCAACCACATTATTTGGGTATTTTTGTTTTGGTGATTTTTGTTTTGGGTAATATTTTTGTTTTAGAGCGGGACGGCAGCTCCCTGATGCTGGACGATTGTTGTGGTGGGTTCTTTTTGGCGACTCGGTTCTGCTGTTGGAGTTCCGGTTGATTCGCTTCGAATATCCTTGTGGTCAATAATGTAAACTATTTAAAGTAGTTGGGACCATAGTCACCACATAGATGTCTTGGTGTGTTGGCTGGGATTCTGGTGGCATTGTCGATTCGATGGATTGGGTCCACTCCACAATAATCAGAGTGTGAGATAAGTAGCAAACTAGGGGTGGTTTACTACTAGGGATTTTAACCCCACATTCTCCACATTATTCAAGATATGCCTAGACAGCAAATTCGAGGTGATTTGCTAGCAGCATTTTAAGCCTCACTTTCTCCTACGCAGAAAGTTATTTTATGTTTGCAAGTATACCAAGGATGGGCGACTTGGTATCAAGCATTTGAATGCCCATGTCTCAATTCAATTGAGTATTTTTCTGGTTTATTTATTTGGGAACTTTGAGGTTACTGCTTGTCAGTTTGAGCTCGTGTTCTATAACCTTCATTGTATATGTTCCATGAAAATGACATTCTGTCTTTGTCAAGGACTTCCGGTCACTTCTCCGGTGGTGTTCGAAAGGAGATGAACTAGTGTTACAATTTTCTTTTCAAATCGTGGATCGGTATTTATCCGGCTCGGATATTCACGTTAATTGGAATTGGAACCATACAGTGAGTTTCCTGACGGCGATGGAGAAGTCGCTTTCATGTTAGTCTTCTGACAAGAATTCTTCCCATGTTTTTGAGTAAGGAGTTTTCACATGGTAGCTGTTGTTCCTGATATCCAATTTAATATCTCCGATATACGTTAGAACGGAAAGCTTATGCGTTGCTGTGGTCAAACACCTGAAAGATTCAGTGGATTTGAGAAGAATACAGTCGATGGATTGAGATTCATTTTCTTCAAGTTCGAGTAAGGATTTATGGTTGCTACATTTCCCTGGTGGTGCGGTTATTGATTAATCGACTCGGATCTCCACATTTATTTGGATTTGTATATGAAGCCCATTACTTTCTCTGAAAGATCCTGGAGTACGTTTCTTGGTCCTGTAAGACACCTTGTTAGTAGTCTGACAGATCGTTTCGGCCTTGATGAATGCATATAAATGAACACTGCTATGCTCAGCCTATGGCTCTAAACCATTCACAGTGTTTCTTATACCAAGGGTATAATGGTGTTGTTTTATTTTAGGGTTTTTTTTCTTGCCTATCTTTAGTGTTTCTTCATGGTTCTTCAAATCTTTGGTGCTGAATAGTAGAAGTAATTACATTCTTCTTCGTATCAAACGGAAACACCTTACATCTGTGTGCCAGTTCTCTACTGTTCCTGTGATGTCCTCGCTGTTTAAAAAAGCTGTGCTCTAAGAAGATCACACCATCCACTTCAACCTTCTCCAGGAGATAACTATGACTATAACAGATAAGTCTACCTTCTAATAAGTATGTGTGTATACTTATTCAACTTACTATTCTTACACATTAAAATTAGCACTTTCTTCGAAAGGCTGAGAACTGTCTACATGTAAGTAAGATTTAGATATATACACATATGCTTAAGAACATCTAGATTTTATAAATCATTATTCGTTTTTATCAAGAACATCTTCTAGATTTCATAAATTATTATTCGTTTTTATCAATCTGTTGAGATTTATACTTGAGGTTATGTGTACCTAAATGTAACCTGATTTATACATGTATGAATGGAAACATTCCGCTATTTATCAAGAACACCAATATAGGATGTTAGAGCACAACGTTTGTTTTTTATTTCTGTCCATCTCTTTATATAGCCAATGTTACTGTAACTTTTTTGGAACATTCTAGTTTGAAATTATTTGATGTTCGCTGTTGGTCGAATACTGAATCTCAATTATTATTAACTGCGTGGCGCCCTTGGCATGCCATTTCCAAATAATTTCTTATATCATTTTTTTAACAATCAAACCCATAGTGTTCTCCGACGAAGAGCTGCCGTCAGGTTTGTATATGCTACGTTATTACTCTTCGTCAACAGAGGTTCATTTACTACTTGATTTCGTATATTTTGTAGTCCAACTGAGAATAATACTTGATAATCTACCAAACATAAAAATAAAAACATTACAACTTCGCCCTGTAACATTTACGGTCTTATCGAATCCATTATTGGGTGCAGCGATGCAGTCTCAATTTAGTGTCCCGATTCCCAATAGCAAACAAATTGTATTTTCTGTAGGGTCGTGGCGTAGTTATAAGCTTTGCCTTCACAGAGGATTTCCAAGTCTATTGTTTTTCCATCACGAGATAAGCCGGTACATTAATCAGATTAGCGCTTTGATGTTCTCTTGTTGCCGGATTTTATGGTTCTTTGAAGACACTGCATTCTGCATCGAGAATGCCGCTGGTGAATCGGCAAGTCGATAAAAGAAAATGCATTCGGAATTTATGCGATATTAGAGACTTCAACTGAAATTTATGTCATTTACTCATTCACCAGAGTTCATGAAGTTCTCTCAAAGCTGGGAGTTGTATGTAAGTCTGAGATATTCGTGAATTGTCCTATACTTTTGTCTTCAATTTTTCATGAATCTCACGAAATATGATTTTTCCAGTGGAGAGAATTCGAGAACTTACAGAAATCCCATTGGAACTCACTGCAAACAGAGAAAGAAGGAAACCGATCATTCCTCTGCAACATCTTCATTAATGCACTATTGATGATTAATCATTTTTAATTTGAATATTGTTTGTAATGAAAAGTGGTACAAGTTTCCAAGCTAGTAGTAGTTTACGATAAATCACCCACAATCGTGTGAAATACGGGTATAACTGTAACTTTTGACCTTGCAATAAAATCTTTGTAATAGAAATGATGGTTTTGGATATACCAAACTGGGGAAGTACATCTGTTTATATAGCGTTTCACCATTTCGGTTTGATTTCTTTTCCTATTATTTTTTGTTCCTGTTAAAACACTACTGAAAATTCGATGTCCTTGATATCTCATTTTGAAATATCGCGACATTCTTCGCTAGTAATTATACTGTAATAATATATTTTGATGATATACGTCCAGATGGTGCTGTTGTGGTGCTGTTGTTGGATATCATTATTGAAATATTGTAATGAAACGTTTCTGCAGATGAATTATTCCTTTTGATTGAAATATGTTCAGGTATTATTGTTGACATTGTTGATAATAAGCTCATATTTGATCAACACGTCAGACAACTTGAGAGTGAAATTTTCTCTAGCTGCTATGCTGTGAGGGTGGTTTCTGAAGAGTACTCTACGCTTTAATTGACTCCCAAATGAGATATGGAATACCATTTTGGGATACTTGCAGTGGAACCATCCTATATTCTGTGTTGGTATTACAGAAGAGGGCGGTACGGTGTCTCTATAAAGTCAAACTTAGGGAATCATGCAGAAATTACTTTGCGGCCAATAAGATTTTAACTGTCATTGCACTGTTTATTCTCGAAACTGTATGCCTGGTGTACAAACATGAAACGGAGTTTGACTTAGTTTCTTCTCCTTATGCTACTCGTGATATCATATTTAATATCAGACTTTCCATACCCAACTCAACATTAATCAAGGATTCCATTTTTTATAATGGTGGAAAATTATTCAATCACTCACCAGTAGATATAAGGTCTGCAAATCTGACCACTTACAATTCAAGAAAGCATTTAGGATTATTTGTACTAGTGTCATTCAATTTTTTGTAAATCACCAGTTTCCATCTAAACAACATTAGTTATGTTGATATTTATACAATGTCAATGGGATGCAAATTTTCTGACAATGGAGTATATTGTGATTTGATTCATTAGTCAATATTATGATAGCGCTTTTTTGATGGATGGGACATTCTGTGAAGCTTTTTATGAGGTAATGATATCACTAGTATATGTGTTGCATAATGTCCGGAACCAATTTGATGAATTACCCAATTAGCATAATGTTTGATTTTCATATATCACTTGTATAGATTCCATTATCAATTATTACTTTTTCAGATTGTGGTAAGAGCCCCAAAAAACATGAATAACTGATGTTCAATAAGTATGTATTCAATTGAAAAATAACATTCAGATTGAAAGGGGTTGTTCAATGTTCACATTTGACGTTATCATACTTCTCATCATCATGTAGTCATTTAGTTCTCAATTTGCGCGATATAAATGATGACAAAAATAACTTAGGCAGGTGAACGATGAGGAAGACATGTGAACAGATGAAGTATGATAGGTATAGATACAGAGAGGTGAGAAGTAATGATCGAAGCATGATGAATTCATTTAGAATGACTGATCACGCGCTGGGTAAACCATATAATGAAGGTGAACTGATTGGAAATTCTTTTCGAATTAAAATATTTTATGCGGGGACTTTGAAATCATGAGACGAACTTGCATTTTTTGTAATATCACTTTCCATTACTTCTGGAATGTCGCAAAAGTATATCCAAGAATAGGTAAGGCAAAAGCAACAATACTGCTAAGTACCTATATTCAAAGCATCTTCACTAATACATTTGTCAGATCTAACAATGGTGGCATTATATTTTCTCCTATGGAAAGGCGGGTTTGTTGTAATCATATTTTTTTTCACTTTATAACCCAAGGATGAATCATTATTGGTATGGATAAGAACTGTCATGACAAATTCTTTTCATTTTGAAAAAGTTTTCACGAAAATTTATGTCTTTCAACTGATACTATGTCATATAAATCAAGCCTTCAGCAGATGACAAAAATTTCTTTGGAAATGAAAACTTGCTTTGAACATATAACAAGTTCATAGTATTTTCCTCAGCCAAAAAGTTTGATCAACATCATTTTTAATACTTATCGTTATCATATCAATATATTCATTCTATAATGAACGTGATACCGAAACGATAATCAAATCGATTGTTCCGAACAAACGAATATTCAGGAAACGTCAAGATAATTGTTCACCGAATCAAATTCCAACATGGGAATTATTGATCTAATATTCAACATTCAGTTGTTGATTCAATCTCAAAAAAAATATCAACAGGCTTTAATTTCGAACATATCATGAACATATTCGATTCTGATAGATTTCTATTCATTTACACCTTGTTTTCTATTTCAGTCTCCGAACAACTTGATTTCCCCATAACTCCGGTCAATGTCAAGTTCTTTTAGTAAATCACATACGGATCTCCGATCTCATCTTCGGCCAATGAACTATAACTTCACTATAAATCCACCATCACTTCGTGGAATTTTATATAAACTTTCGTTGTCGTTCCGCGAATCGAGTTTATATTACCATATATCCGCTATGAAAAGATTAATATTCATCTGGTTTCGAATATTTTATCGCAATATTATGATTACTTGAAAAGCATCTTGAGGAGATAACGTGATAAATGCTTCTTGGATATTCAAGTCATCTCGAATCATCACGTCAAGTAATATCCAACAATATTTTCCAATTGATCAATTACTTCAAATACGACAAAATAATTTCTATTTCTGTATATATTTTTTCCTGAGGTTTTTTGAATGGGTGGAACTAGAAAATACGATAATTAATGATTTGAAATACGGAAAATATGGCAAAGAGAGAAGAGAAGATATATCGATAATTATCAAGATGCGTTTACGAAATTTCCGCTGATATCTGAAATAATTTTGATCGTCTCATGATAAAACAGGTGTTTTATGAAACAATGAGAGTCAATTGTTAACTCAGCTCTGATGTTTTATTTTATTTATTTTCCTTTCTTTCTCATAATCATGAAAAATAACTAAAAATTGGATTTTTTTTAAACAAATTGAGTTTAATCTGATGGAAATGAATACTCTCAATATTCATTGTTATCCAAATATGACAAAGGAACTCAACCAAACACTTTTCAAAGACTCCACTTTTGGTCTCTCTGGTATAGTCCAAACTGAATTGAGAGTTAATAAGTATTTTGGTGTGACTAAAACGTTCATCTCGAAATCCCCGCTACTGAAAACGTCTCCAAACTAATTCGCCATAAGATTATGTTTTCAAACAATGTTTTTAATACCCGGCAACTATTACGAAACAGAACAAATTTGTTATAACGGTCACGTACCAATGTCAAAACTTTCAGAATTCAAAAGACGCATTTCCTGAGTTTGTAATACAAATCTAACCAAGGGTATGATTAACAGAGGGTTCGGAGATAAGATTTCCGCTGGAAGTGATATTTCTAGATTGCCAAATCTTGCCATTTCATGGTGAATGCATTGCTAGTTTTAGAGGGTGTTGCAACTTGAAGATCAGGCAAAATATAAACAACGGATCAATTCGGACGATGACCCTCAACTTTGTATTTCAGGAAGAATGGAAATACCAATCATGAATTTATGTGTTGTGGAAAAATGGAGGGATGCCTTCCTTCATAGAGTGAGTGATCTCAATTATTTCATTTTCCACCATTCAATTCGTAGGGAAATGGATCCATCAAAGTAAACATAACAATAACATTGAATATCATTTCTTCTGGGTCACATTGCATTTTACAGAGCGTTGGTGATAAACAATTGCTTATATGACCGATCAAGCTAATCATGAGGTAGGAGAAATGTGTTTGGTTTTTATTAAGCTATGAAATGTCGTCTTGATATAAGTTGGGTTTCCCCCACGAAGGCTAGTTCTGCAAGTTATTACAGGCTCCATTTTTTGCGTAGAACACGAATCCGAAGTCAAAACGCGGAGCTGTCGTTTCGCTCGAAAGTTATTCACAATGAAAATATATGGAAAAATAGTATCAAAGAAGGTGGGATCACACGTAAAAAAAAGGTCTTGAAAAACACGGACCCACCGATGGTGGTTTCCATAGTAGTATGTACAGAAAAGTAGGTAGGTAGAATGTTTAGGTTATGTGAACTTTCATTGGCCCAAAACTTCCAAAAGAAGGAAGAAGTTTGCGTTTCGACCTCAGATTTTTGTTTCACGCCGAAAGATGATGCTTATTACAGCTTATATCTATTTCTATTAATAATTCTCAGATGCAGCTGAGCACTTCTCAACTTTCGTTGAGAAGAGAAAGATTGAGAAGGGGCATGTGAAAATCATGGTATTTTCAAAAGATCTTATCACAGGTAAAAAATTATTGGTTTCAATAGTGAAATAATTAGTCCCACTTCCAATTTTTCTAACCTACCACAATCTGAAAAAAGCGATTAATATTGGAATCCATACAAGTGATTTTGAAAGGTTAAGAACCCCCAAAAAATTGAAGAAAGAATCCATAAACCACAAAAAAATGAAATTCAAACAGTAATCAGTCTCAATTCTACAAAATGATACGCATCAAAGAATTCTCATTCTTTATTAGGGATTTTCAAGATGCTATGAAATGATGAAGATGTCATAAAGGATGCCGATCGTAAAATTGTATTTTGTTAGCTGCGGAAGTGAGGTTTTATATTACGAACTCAGAGATATGACGATGATCCATTCACTATTTGAATTAAACATATAACATTTTGTACTTCCACTATTTTGAACCGTTCTCAACGTCTTTGAAAGCAGCAGATTCAGCATATACGTGTAATCTAAATAAATGGTGGCCGCTTCCGCTTTTTTTTATGATGGAATTTATAACATTAGACCTGATATATTTGATCTCATGACTACATCAATTGCCTATAAACCGGAGTCAGCGACTTTTCGTTTCATTTTCTTTGTAAAATTCAATTGGAAATGATATTTTTAGGAGATTCATTGTAGAATAATAACTAGTTATATACAAGAAGCAAGCAATTGTTTTACCTAGTTGCTGTCATCCATATGATCATTGAAAATGGGGGATAACGAATAAATTGATACTAAAGCAGCTAAACTTTGGAACTTCTTGCCGAGAAGTTTATCCCGAGGCTTACAGACTTCAAAATTTCAAAGTAAATGTTAATTCATATCACTTGTCCCTTGATTCACGCGGTGTTCTTTGAACATTTCAGGTCTTTCCTTCCGTATGGATCTGCTGATAAAAAAAAGGAAAACATCGCACAAGCATGGTGGAAGTAAAAAAGTACAGCACGCAACTCGAGAGGCTAGTTATGTTCAGTCGCAAATTGACTCACTCGACTATGAGCCTCGTGCTCACAATTTTCGCTCGTGCGTGATAGGCTTCTTATCCCCTTCGCTCGTTATGTAATATACTATAACTCTGTCGTGGCAGAAAAATAATAACTTTTTTACCATCTGTGATAAAATATAGCCATAAGAACGATCTTTTTTTCGAAAGAAATAACAAATGCCATATATTTTCGTACTCATTTGATAAAACCCTTTACTATACTCAACTGACTGAACACTTAACATTCTTTGCACTGCTTACTTTCCTGATTTCGAATCAGTTCTTAATACCATCTCATTGTAACCACAGCCAAATATATTATAATTCGAAGAAACTCAATGTTACATTTCAATAGTATATTATGCAACGATCATGTTATGATGGTGATTAATACACGAGCATCAACCGGGATACGAAACGAGCCGAAGGTGAGTTTCGTATGGTTTATGCGAGTGTATTGATAACTATTACATGAGAGTTGCATACGCTATTTTATCTACACCCGATAAATAGTGAAGTACAACAAATATTATATTTATACATGTATTGCACACAATAATACGAATTGAACGAATTTCTTTGAAAAATTCTACAAAATTGTAATTAATGGTATTACTTCGAGAAATAAAACGAGGAGAAATGAAGAGAAGATAGAAAAAATAGAAAAAAGGGTACTAGAGGCCAGATTTGAACCCATATCTCTTCCAACTAAACAAAGTTATCTCTGCGCCTTAGACCGCTCGGCTACGGAGAGCTCAGAAGATTTGATCGAAAAAATAAAAAATAAATCATGCATTTGAAAATGAAAAATTTAATCATTCTAACTGTATTTCTACCGGTGAAGGTGTTCAAGGTGATTCTCCCATATCGCTGGTATCAGACATTTTCTATGATTATCGAAGTTTGGCTATATTCTTCAAAAATTCAATACCTATACCGATTTTGACTTGACAAACGTCAAATGCAAAGCATGCACATCTTGCTTGATTGAAAAATAATGAGTTTCTATTTGTTGAAAATCTGTATCGTAAGAAAAATCTGTATCGTAATGGATTTCATTATAAAACGGGTTGTGGGCATACAAGTGTATCATTAGAGTACTGGTGTAGATAAAGCCTATAATATGATTACTGATATAAGCCAAAAGTTGTTTCATGAAAAATGAACTCGAATTTGGTGTCATTTTCGATTACAAATCCTGGATTATTTTGAAATGGTCGAGAAGTGATAAGGTTGCGTGTCTATATCTTCTCTGTTTATTATCAGTGAACTTCCCATTTTGAAATTATATGGAATACTGCTTATTTTATTGTGATAGAGATATGTCAACAATTTTGCAATCATCATTTCAAATCCATTTTCATAATGAAATACTCAATAATTTTCAAATTTCTCAATTAAACGCATCATTGAGGTGAGTATCTGAAGTGTACCGTTTTTCTTAACCACTGGTTTTGATACTATAAGAACCAAATCACTTATTCATGAATTTTCAAATCCGAATAATCATTACCACTGTTCAGACATCCTATTGATTGGATTTTTCAGAAGAGATATTTCAACTCCTAACGAAGAATTGAACAAGAATGATGAAATGGATATAATATTCTAACTCAGTTCATTACATTTTATATTGCAGATCCCTATTCCGAAACGGGATTTTATGTCTATAATAACTTGAGAAATATGTTTTGGTCAAGCAAAATAAAACGCGAGTTTTCCCTAAGATCTCATGAAGGAAACTGCTGATAGCATATTGTTGTTAAGATGGGCCACTTCGGAAAGTTTTACAATTCCATATCATGGCTTTGTGTTGACGAACAGAATTTTTGTTTGTTCCTTCATTGGTATCAGTAACTATATCTCGAGAGAATGAACGGATTTGGTTGGATGAGTTTTCGTTTTTTTTAATTTTGTTTAGGCGTGACCTTTGTCTCTCCTATATATGATAAATGAATTTACTGTAGAATTAATTAATACGAAATAGTAAAATGTTCTGTCTGAATATCACTATTTTGTGGTGGATGGATTGTTTCTTTATAGTTTTTTTGGGTCATTGTCCTGTCACAATCTGAAAAAATTAGAATTAATATTGGAATCTATTCAAGTGTAGGAAGGCAACAAATTTCCAGCGTGGATTGCAAATCTGCCATTTTCCACTTATATAGATTTCAAGATTACTTTTTTTCCTCAGATTGTGGTGGAGAAAAACCAAAGAAAAAATACAAAAAAAAATTTATAATTTTCAACGAGCAAGTAATGATCGGTCATTTCCCACGAGATGCTGCAAATTATATGAGTGGGAAATTAGCATCCCATGCGAGTTATACACTAAACTTCTTCTTCTTCTAACAGATACTAGCAAAATGATTCAACAAATAACATGAACTACAAATTCAATGTCATTCAAAATTTCCAATCAGGTTCGATAAATCAAGTTAATAGTGCTTTCATTGCTTGGAATTTGACATTCTATGGAAGACCTGATTCATTGTGTAGTAATAACTACAATTGTAACACAATGAAGTCATCAGGTAAGGAAATGAAATAGAAGACATACAATGTACCTCATTGTTCTATACTTATAGCGTCACCGTTGGATGATTTCGACTGCAATATATCATACATCCCTACTTGATTCCCTTTTATCACCGGAGGACAAACTCTCAAAGGTTTTTTGTTCTGACAGGTCACTTTCAACAAATATAAATTTTTTACTCCGACGCAAAATCGAAGTAACGCGCACTCGACGCGCATTTCACTCAGAAACCAAGTTGGCATCTGAAGAAAAAAATTATACTAAACCTTAAAACTAGGGTTTATGATATTAATCACAATCTGAGACATCGAAGATGATCGGCGGTATTTCATCCTATATAAAAATTCATATTGTTTTCATTCTCATCAAATGTCAGCTAATCAACTGAATATCTAGCAGAATTCAGAAAGCCCTTTGTTAGTTAACCAGATTAGGCCATTTCTGCACTTTGTAGTCTCTGATTGCGATGTTAACCTTTTATCTATCGCAAGTTCAGGTTCAGTATGAAGTTCTTCTCCTGAAGATGCCAACTTCACATCTGAAAAAAATTGAGTGCAATTCATTTCAATTTGTGTGAGGGATTCAGAAAGTTACAGGGTGGAATAATGGAATAGAGTTCTTGCATCAACTCCAATTAAATAGAATCAGGAGATCTGACTCTGGTTATTAATAGCAATTCATGAATATTCCTTGCTTATATACGTATTGGGATTCACACGTTGAAAGGTAAAGCCTCTTCAATGCATCGCTTGCACAACTTTTGTAACTCCTGCGGGTTGTGAGACAACTGGTTGACAGAAACAACAATTTCAAACCACTCTTTTCAGATTGAATGAAGAGATGTATAATTGAACTGCTTAACGGTTGAAGAATGTGAGCCAGCTATTTTGATTCAGTAAACACTGACAAAAAAACTTGATATGAGGTTCTCTCAAATGATTAGTCAGGTAAACATATTTTTTCTCCGATTGACAGCATATACTAATTTTGCAAAAACATCAATCAAACAGTAAGGACTTTCCTGCCCGGACAGCGAAAGAAATACTCTGCTGATTGATATGAGAAGTAAGTACTTCTAAGGCTGGATTCAGACAGATCCGATATTCGATCGTACGACGTCAGATAGCTTTCTGATTGGTCCAAATTTAAATTTGGACGAATTTAGACCAATCAGGAAGCTATCTGACGTCGTACGATCGAATATCGGATCTGTCTGAATTCAGACTAAGTCGCTATTACTTTCCATGATGTTATCAAACTACAATTTTTTGAACATATAAATTTTCATAGCTACTAAGCATTCCAACACTTGCGATTTCTAACAAATTCTGTTATAATATATCACCACAGGAAAAATCGAAAGATTGTAAGAATTGTTATAATTTGCAATTGCAATATCCTGCATATGTCATTATGAAAAATTGACGAAAAAGATTTCATGTTCAACTCGACAGCAGAGTAGATTGGCTGCTTTAGCTGAATTCATAACCTTTGCTACACTCGGCTATGAACTATCAGCCGCGGCAGTCAATCTACTACTTTTCTGCCTAGTAAACCAAATGAGACAGCATTTCAACTTATATTGATAAGAATATAGTTGTTATCTTCTGGGAGTTGAAAAAAATTCAAAATTTGAAAGTTACATATAATCATGAGAACTGCTTTGTTAAAGTTTGGGGGTCATCTAAACAATCGCAAACTGAGTCCTATTTTGTTTTTGATTTCTATTTGACGACAATCCATCATCCGTATCCTCTAGATATCAAATGTAGTTTTCAATAAAATGAACAACTATGAAATATGATATTGGAACTATTGCTGTGAAAGTTTATAACATTTTAAAGAGATCAGTTACCTGGAATGCATTTTTTCTCCTACAACTGAAATTCAAGTTTCAGTTTGCGAGTCGAAATTAGTGCTGATTTCGGGTGATAACTCGATATTAGGAAAAAAAATGCATTTTTGCTATAACCTTTCGTACAAAACTGATCAAACCAGATGATAAAAATATCAACCACCGAAATTGAGAAAAGTTTTTATGTTATCAGGAAAAAATCGATACTGAAAAAAACAGTATCTGATTTTTTTTACATTTTTGAGTGTTACTCGATAAAAACGCAATTTGAAAAAAAATGTATACCCATGAATTTTTTCATTATATAATTCTGCATGGAAAGAAATCTGCACGTCTGATATCCATGTTGGAAAGCACTCAAGAGTGAAAAAAAAGCATGTTAAAATCATGGTACATATCTTCGAATGCTATTTCACAGGTCTGAAAGCGTCCGATCTCTACATGGGTAGATCTCCAGAGTAACACAACCAATAGGTATATATATATATATATATATATATATATATATATATATATATATATATATATATATATATATATATATTATACAAGGCGTCCCTCCGGAAACTGCATCGATCAATATATAGAAAACCATAGATGGGCCAAATTTGAAAATTTGGGAGTTCACTATTGTTGACAAGTGCTATCCGACTAAAATATTTTAAAGATTGTGGCACTTCCGGTTGTACCGGAAGTGGACCCCAACTTCGTTATTTTATATGGGACACCTTGTATATTATCAAGGTTTTAGATTTTACGCATGATTCTGAACATGTTTCATGCATAATGTCCTATACCCAAGTCTAACCGTTTTCGAAATATTTCAAATTTTAAGTTGAAAATTGCGTTTGCAGACCGAAAAATATTTTTTTTTATTTCTGGACATGATCATTTATTTTCGATTGTGTATCGATTTATCCATAGGAGAGGACCCAGTTCAGTAGAATTTCGATATAAATTCGATCAGAGTTATACAGGGCGTTCACCAGAAAATGATATAGATCCGGTTGAAAAAATTATTATAAGTCCATTTTTTCAAATGGAAACCCCCCAAATTTTTAGTCTCATTCCATTCGGCATCGAAAATGAAGCTAACTTTGAATAAGGTTATCTATGCCTACACTCAACAGTTTTCGAAATATTGGCGAATTAACAAGTCTCAGTTCCAGAAAATCTCGTATTCTTGAGTTTACTTATTCTTAGTTGGCCATGGCTCCCGCAGTTGCGTTGGAAACAATTAATTGCCACGGAAATGTCATTGTAATCAATCATGCCGGCTCGTTTGGATTATTCGAATGAAGATTACTTAAATCTATTTATTATTTATGGCGAATGTAATAGAGTTATCTCAAGAACATGTGATATATTTGCTATTCGGTATCCGCAGAAGCAGAAGCCCTCACAAAACACTGTTAAACGAACTATAGAAAACTTCAAAAACATTCCATCTCTGCTGATACAAAAATTTAGATAAAGAAATTCTAAAACAATTCGAATAAAAGAGAAGAGAACAATCAACGAT
The DNA here is from genome assembly GCA_032362365.1 of Zygogramma bicolorata. Lineage (NCBI taxonomy): Eukaryota > Metazoa > Arthropoda > Insecta > Coleoptera > Chrysomelidae > Zygogramma > Zygogramma bicolorata. The sequence goes on along the minus strand of JAVJAQ010004437.1, from coordinate 94,110 downwards.
ATTGAGAGGTATACAAAAATTATTTGGTCAGTAAATGTTCAAATTGGCGCCCTTCAACTTCCAAACATTTTTTACATCTCACTAATAATTCTTGATGTGTCGCTTTTCTTATTGAATCGGGTCTGAGATTCTCAAATGGATTCCTCACTCGTTGCATACAATCTTCCATGGTAGTCAATTGAGTTTCATAGACTTGATTCTTAATTGTACCCCAAATGAAAAAATCGAGCACTGACAAATCTGGAGAGCGGGGCGGCCAAAGAAATGGTCCATTGTTTGCTATCCACTGGTCATGAAACAATTCTTGTAAACGAGTATTGACTAAGTGACCATTATGCGGAGGTGCCCCGTCATGTTGATAAAATAGGTTTCTATGGTCAGCAATTGGTAAAGTGTCCAAGTACTCATTTTCGAAATTATGCGAAATATTCAAATATCCTTCACCTGCAAAAAAAAGTACATCTCATCCCATTCTTGTTTCGAAATTGACATCTGTTTTTGGTAAAGGTAAGTTTATCGGGCTTCTGCGCGAATAAAAAAAAAGTGATGTTACTTACGTAGTTTTGTCTCCTGAACACGAATATGAATATATTTTGCGGCGCTCTCTACTACATTCCGAAATATGGCCCTCCAAACATTGAAAATTGACTGTTTTCAAACACGAATTTTTAGTCAAAAATTACTCAAAGTTTTTCTTTCTTTTGATAGACCCTTCCTTTACACACTAATCAACCCATATTTCACAATTACAAGCACTAGAAACATTATTGTTTCAACAAAAAGTCCACCCTTCTTTAGGACAACACATAGGTAACCACCAAATCTGTATATTTTTATCATTTTATATGTAGTGGGTTGGTAACTGCGCGCGTTAACTATTCATTGCCATCGATACAATAATTTATCTTCTTCCAGATGTATTTCCTTTGCACTGAACCCAAAAACACTCCCAATATAATTAAAAAATTAATAAGTGCCGATCTATTGTTTACCAAAATTAGAAATTCGCAGAATTTTAACATTTTCAGTTTATGACATTTACGTTAAATAAAACACCAAAATGGCGAAATTCAAACAATTGAACATTGAAATGAAGGGGAAGTTATCTGCCCAGAATCAAATTTGAATAGTTATCGCGCGCAGTTACCAACCCACTACATGTAAAATGATAAAAATATCCAGATTTAATGGTTATGTGTTGTCCTAAAAGAGGGTGGATTTTTTGTGAAAAAATAATGTTCTTACTGCTTGTAATTGTGAAATATGGGTTGATTAGTGTGTAAAAAAGGGCCTATCGAAAGAAGGAAAAACTTTGAGTGAGTTTTGACTTGAAAATTCGTGTTTGAAAACGGTCAATTTTCAATATTTGGAGATCCATATTTCGGAAAGTAGTAGAGAGCGCCGCAAAATATTATCAGATTCGTGTTCAGAAGACAAAACTACGTAAGTAACATCACTTTTTTTTTATTTGCGCAGAAGTTTTTATTTGCGCAGGAGCCCGATAAGCTTACTTTTACCCTGTTTTTTACTTACCATTTAAGTTTTCTTGATAAAAATGCAGTGCCACGACGCTATCACTTCTTATCGCACAATAAACATTGAACTGCCAAGACTCTTGAAAATTCAGTTCCCTGAATACATGTTGATTTGAGTCACTCCAATAATGGCAATTATGTCGGTTGAAGACATCATTCTTTGTGAATTTAGCTTCGTCTGTCCATATAATGTTATCCAAAAATAATTCGTTCCCTTGCGACCACGTTAAAACGAATTCACAAAATCTCACTCTTCGTGGAAAATCTGTTTCTTTCAGGTGCTGAACTATGGAGAACTTATATGGGTGAAATTTATGTTTGCGCAGTATTCTCTGTACTGAGTTTTTTGACAATCCTGATTCTCTTGCAACTTGTCTCAAAGATATTTTTGGATATGCAGCAAAATATCCCAAAATGGCAATTTCAATATCTTCATCATCAACAATTGGCTTTTTTCTCTGCACTCTTGCTTTGACGGATCCAAAGTTTTCTATAATTCGTTTAACAGTATTTTGTGAGGGCTTCTGCTTCTGCGGATACCGAATAGCAAATATATCACATGTTCTTGAGATAACCCTATTACATTCGCAATAAATAATAAATAGATTTAAGTAATCTTCATTCGAATAATTCAAACGAGCCGGCATGATTGATTACAATGACATTTCCGTGGCAATTGATTGTTTCCAACGCAACTGCGGGAGCCATGGCCAACTAAGAATAAGTAAACTCAAGAATACGAGATTTTCTGGAACTGAGACTTGTTAATTCGCCAATATTTCGAAAACTGTTGAGTGTAGGTATAGATAACCTTATCCAAAGTTAGCTTCATTTTCGATGCCGAATGGAATGAGACTAAAAATTTGGGGGGTTTCCATTTGAAAAAATGGACTTATAATAATTTTTTCAACCGGATCTATATCATTTTCTGGTGAACGCCCTGTATAACTCTGATCGAATTTATATCGAAATTCTACTGAACTGGGTCCTCTCCTATGGATAAATCGATACACAATCGAAAATAAATGATTATGTCCAGATATAAAAAAAAATATTTTTCGGTCTGCAAACGCAATTTTCAACTTAAAATTTGAAATATTTCGAGAACGGTTAGACTTGGGTATAGGACATTATGCATGAAACATGTTCAGAATCATGCGTAAAATCTAAAACCTTGATAATATACAGGGTGTCCCATATAAAATAACGAAGTTGGGGTCCACTTCCGGTACAACCGGAAGTGCCACAATCTTTAAAATATTTCAGTCGGATAGCACTTATCAACAATAGTGAACTCCCAAATTTTCAAATTCGGCCCACCTATGGTTTTCTATATTGATCGATGCAGTTCCCGGAGGGACGCCCTGTATATATATATATATATATATATATATATATATATATATATATATATATATATATATATATATATATACAAGCGATTTTTCTCAATCATTAAAATCACTGTGAGAGTTGTTTGATATATAAAAATAGATATTGAATTGTTCGTATATGATAGTTTAGAGGTCTAGGCCCTAGACTCTAGAGGATTATACAAAAATAAAAGGCAAATTATGAGCATGAATTCAATTCTACCTTCAATGCGGAAAATTCGAATTACCACCCTGGAAGTTGTTAACAATCAACTACCGCATCAATTTTAATCTTGTTGACATTGTGAAAATTTGTATCTTACGTTGTAGAGATCTGACGATTTCTTATCGGTGAACCGAGCTTTTTAAAATAACATGAATTTCAACTGCTTTTTTTCACTCTTGATCATAATTTATCATGAATATTAGATGTGAAGATTGTAGGCTAAATATGTTCAGTGAGGGATTTTAACAAGAACAAAACCTAAGGTGTACATTTTTTCCAAAATGTGTATTCCTAGTTGTAGTAAAAATAGCACCTTTTTGTTGCTTTCGGAGGGCGATATTTCTATTATATCTTTAAATTATGTGCCACTTCTGCCAAAAACCCATTTAGGTCACATTACAGCCTTAACAATTTGTAGTTCTCTTGGTCTAAACTGATATTTGCAGTCAACGCGCTTTTCGCTAACGTTATTCTCTCGTCCTACCTTATTTTGACATTTGAATTTCTTGTTTCCATCAGGAGATTATATGATCGTGCATGATAAGATTATAGTTCTGAGGCAGTTCTGATTTACTTCTGAATTTGTCGTGTGAGAAAATTTTATATTCTTTTAACCTCTGGTTTTTCAGTCATGATACATTCTGATTGAAATATGCATAATATGATATTCATATGCAATGAATGGATTCACTCACTCATTTGAAAAGTTTTAGAATTGAATGAATCAGAATTGCACATTACAGTTGAGTATAAGAAGCAGTTACTCGGAGGGCACTCTAGAACATTATCTGCGAATTTGAGTTATTACCAGAATCCCACGGTTTTTTGTCATTTTCCCTCAGACTATTATGGGGAAACGTTAAAGTTTTCCCTGGTGATATCCGACGACGCCTTCAGGGCTGTTCTCAGTTCATTGGAATTCAGTCCGTTTTTTGTCGGAATGCCTCGCTAGAATATAGCTCAGAATCCGTATCAGCGTGAATGTTTTCATGTTCTTTGATTAATAGCTCCGAATGCTGTTCTGTGTGGAATTGATATTTCGCGAAAAAAGTTTCATTCACACGAAGCAGAGATATACGCACTGTGAACATTCGGATGTATCGCGAAAATGCTCATTTTTCATTTTGGCAAGCTGCAGGTATCTGAATACAAATGTGGGTTGCGAAAACAAGTTATTAACGATGGTGTTTTGTGTTTGTCGAAAAGTGAAACGAAAAAATGGTGCTGTAAAATGAAATGATTTATGTGGAGCGAAGGGGGTGCAATATTGATTTCTCATATTTACGTAATAACTTTCGACTCGATTTATTTGTGTCAAATAGTCGAAGAAATATCTAGGGAAATCAGGAATAATTTATGATCGACAATACCGATTTCGCCATCAGAGATCAAGCAGCGACTAATTGGTTTATGTTTCTCATATTTGGCAGCATTCAATCCAGAAATTCGGAGAAACGATTGCTGTTGCACTCGATATTTCAAAAGCGTTTGATCAAGTTTGGCATCGGGGTCTCCTTTCTAAACTGCCGTCTTATGGATTGCCTCCTCAGTAGTGTGCTTTGTTGAAAAGTTCCTTGTCTGATAGGTCTCTGTATGTGGTTGTTTATGGAGTATCATCTGAAATTCTCCGAATAAATGCAGGTGTTCCACAGGGTTCAGTTCTGGCGCCCACTTTGTTTTTGCATCATATCAATAACTTGCTCGAAAAACATCTTGTTCAATAAATAGTTTTGCGGATGACAGTACTCTTCATACCAGTTTTTTGTTCCAGAGTCCCCATACCAGCTCGAGAAACAAAAATTCATAAAAACATTCACGTCAATCAAATTAACGACGACTGTGCAAAAATAATAGAATGGGGTAATATGAACTTGGTGGAATTCAATGCCAGGAAAACCCAGGCATGTCTCTTCTCAAAAGAAGTCGATCTCTCATCAAATTGTCAGGAGTAACTGTTCCTACACAATCAAGTATTTCGATTCTAGGAATTACGATCGGTGATAATCTCCCATGGGAAAACCATGTGAGATCGATCGCTGAAAGTGCTTCCCAGAAACTTGGATTATTATTTCGTGCGAATAAATACTTCACTTCTCGTCAGTTTCTAATGATCTACGTAGCTCATATACGACCTGTCATGGAATACAGTTCTCATGTGTGGATGTTTGGCACCAAAACATTCATTGATGCTTCTCGACTCTATTCAGAGAAAGGCAATTCGTCTTGTTGATGATTCTTCGCTCACGGACTCGCTCACTTCATTGGAACAACGTAGAAGTGTCGGAGACTTGTCTCTCTTTTATAGATACTTCCACGGTCGATGCTCTTCCGAATTGTTATCAATCGTTCCCCCCTTGGCAATATCTACACGGATGACTCAACAAGTACAGAACTCCCACACCTTTGTTGTGAATTTGGAAACCTGTCGAACCTCTTTTGCTCAGAGATCTTTTTTCAATAGAACAGTTGAGCTTTGGAACTCCTTGCCAAAAGAGGTTTATCCTGAGGCTCACAAACTTCAGAAATTCAAAGTAAATGTTAATTCATATTTCCTGTCCCTTGACTCATGCGGTGTTCTTTGAACATTACAGGGCTTCCCTTTCATGTGAATCTGCATATAAAAAAAGACCTATTTGTTAATCTTCTTTCTGTAAGGTTATAACTATCAGTGATGAATAATAGCGAGGAAAACTTGTCAAGAAAAATTATGTTTGACAATATAGTGAAATTTGTCATTTTTCAATTCAATTTAGTACAAATATTAAAGAGAAATAAAAAAAACTATTTGTTTCTCATCCAAGCTTTTAGTGTTTTAGCTATAGCAATGGCCTGATTTACACCATCGCTACATCAAAAATATCACACTAGAATAATTTTTTTATCCTACTGGTGTGTACAGAGGAGGCGGTTGTTCTGATTATCCAATGTTACAGCCTCATAATCTCCCCCTCCCATATTTATATTCTCGGTCGGAGACGGTAATGATGGTGGAGTAGGCGCGTTTCATCATTATGATGATGAAGTAGGGTCTCTGTTCGAATAATTATCCATTTCTGGTACGAAAGAGACGATTTGAACCCTCCATTATTCAAACTGAAATGAAACTACCCTATGTCCTCTGTGACAGTGAACAAATATTGCAATGTATCGACAATGAACAAAGAAAAATCTTGTAAACCATATTTGTAGAAATTTCAGGTTTTTCTACATTTTCCACATGTTCAACATCAGCCATTGATGTGAGTGTCTCATCTATAATTTTCAGCGATTTGCAGAGGCCTAGAAATTTCACATTAGTAACCTGCTTCATTTTTCCAGAGGATTGCTTGATTAGAAGAGAAGAATCTGAGCTTCCATTACCAAATTTTAGAATGCTTTCCATTGCAATTAAGTTGTTCTTTTATGCAGTTTGCGAGTGTGAATTACAATATTGAATTATCAAATTAGGTGGCATATTGGCGTAATATTTCAATATAGATATGCGAATTCTGATATTGCTCAAACATTGTTTTCACAGAAAAATGAAAATATTCAAATCGTTCGATTCCCAACATAAGAGGGGTATTGAGATTTTGAGATTGATCACTTAGTGTATATAAACATATCAATATTGGTGATAATTAATTAATGATGAATTATTCTTGAAAAAAAAAATGGAAGAAGAGGAAAATCGATGTGTGATGAATTTCAATACCAGAAAATTTTGTCAAGAACTTTTTGCACAGTAAATTTCACATTCTAAACCTCCTTCACATAAGGCAGTGATTCTTCAGTGTTTTTTCAAAAATATTCTCATGATAACTGAAATTTCTAACATTTCGATCTGTGCCACCCAACTCCTTATTAACACAAGTCTCTTCCTGGCATAGCGTGTAAAGTGGTCGACAACGATACTGCCTCAGTGAAGATAGTGAGTTCAAGCCTCGAAGCAGACATAGTTTTTTCCAGATGAGTATTTGGTTATTATGTAAAGGTGAGTGGATTTCTAAGGTTGACTGTGAGGTGAAGAACTAATGAATATTTTCGAATATAAAAATCAGAAATGATGAAGTAACTTTAGTCGCATATATATATATATATATATATATATGTTGTTGTTGAGTTCGGGTTGAACCGCGTCTGGAGTTTTGTTCTCGACGTTTCGAAAACTCCAGACGCGGTTCAACCCGAACTCAACAACAACACACAACTGACCGCGGAAACCTATCCGAACACATATATATATATATATATATATATATATATATATATATATATATATATATATATATATATATATATATTTTATGGTCGATATATCATTTACAATATTGTACCAATATATCCTTACATTTTTCTCGAATATTGATGCGATATGGCCGAATGTTCACCTTTTGTATGCGGCCATTATGATATTTACAATATAAGGTCAATATTTCCGTAATCTATTGGTCTAATATGTTTGTGCTACTTATGTTATGACTTCATAAGGCAATAAACAATCTGAAATCAATCAAGCATCCGTAACTCGATCAGGAATATTCTGATGATCGGTGAGATTGAAAGATTTGAAAGTGAGAGCTTTTCATAGAGATCAATTACCCTACCGATATCAGTTTGGTGGGTAATTAATGCCTACGAATCGTTTTCACGTTTTGATGAAGAATTGTTACTTTTTAGAAATAGTATTCGATAATCAGCACAACATCATAGCTGAAAGGTTCAACCATGTTCCTGACCACCTTCCTCGATTTTTTATTCATAATGGAATCGTCCACTCCTGAAATTTATTGGTTCTCATACTTGAGCCTGAGTGATAATTCAGATTAATCCATAAACAGCATTCCTCCATATGAATAACTGGATAAACGCACATTTCAGTACGTGTGACTTAACGGGTAAGTCGCACATTGAATTATAAACCGTATCAATTGATAAATAATTGCTTTGGATTTGAATAATGTTGTGAAATAATTCAAGCCGAGAAAGCCGCCTTTCTCGTAGTAATTCGTAGCACCGGATCTTTTACGAGCATATCGGTTCATTAGCAGTTTCATTATATTAAACTTGACCTTGTCTCTGCGCACAATACAGTTGAGTCAGAAGGCTGTTACACTGCAAAGTACATGTTTGGAAATAGATGACTCTTGCATCACAGTTATGATCCCCCGAATGCGCATATTGCGAGATGTAACAAATGAGAAGTTGTTTCATTGGGACATTCTCAGTATATTCTTCGTAGTTTATAGTTTCTTAAAAGTAATTATGGGCATGTTACAAGTTCCTAAGGGGCCAAAATGAATACTCGGGTCTTTAGTATTCTTCTAGTATCGAGAAATAAGTCTAGTGGCAACAAATTCGGTGACGAAGGAGGCCAACAAACTAGACCATTTTCAATCTTTCTTCATTATTGTTGTTCGATAATAAACGGAAATAAAACTAATGTGATGATTCCTGAATAATCATACTCGTAAGTGGAATATCAATATCTTTGTGGTCCTGTTCGAAAGGAAACATAACTTTATGATGGGTATCCCGTTCGAATATTGAAAATATCAATACATGATGGTGGTAGATGGGTTACGAATGGTTGATTTATGACATCATATACAAAGAGGGTCCATAATTCCTTAGAAAGAAATTACCTCAATTATCATTTCAGTTTCGTAGTTGAGATGAGTTTGAGAATAGGGCTGAACCTGAAATTGAAATCTTTGATTCGTCAAGAGGAATGATTAATCGTGAAATAAAATCTTGCGCGAACAATTTTAGAACAATATACTCATTTTTCGATCTCATTTCACTTATGGTAGAAACATCATTGTATAACATATTTTATCAAACCAAAAACATTTCCTGGAAACTCCGTTTTTTCTTCTGAAAATGATCATATTTCTGAATACTATAGTAATATTTCCAAGTATATTCCAATTTGGATTCAAATGCTAATGACCGCATAATGGGCATCCACTTAAATTTCCATTGTTATATCTAGCATGAGGATATATTGAATATTCATTAAAGACAATGATGTTCATCTGAAGTTCTTAGCGGTCTCTTGATTTGGTACGCTCATCATAATCTTTTTTCATGAGCGTATTATTCCAAATCAAATATTCAAATTTTGATATCTTTATATCTGAGGCTCAACTCAGCATGTGAATGATGTTTCATCTCTATACGTTCATGAAAAACGAACACAATGAATTGAAATCAAGTTTTACATGATCGTTCATTCCTCAATCTCACCTTACTGGTTATATCTTTGTCACTCGCTTGACAGTTAGTAACTCCCACGAAAAATATTCAAATTTGAGTTTAAATCCTAGGGTCAATGGTCAAGTGATCGGGATTCATATTTTTGCAAATCAAATGATCGATAACAAGTCATTTTCTTTGTGAATGTGGAATGAAATTTACGCTTTTCTGTTTTGCGTTGAGCATTTTTTTATCTCCAATTTTAAATGGTTTGATACTGTTGTTGATAGAAGAAAAAAACGATAATAGGAAGATGCGGGCTCTTGTGAAAAAGGAATATAATCTTTATATAATTTCAGTTGTTGTGTATCGGAGTTCGAGTTTTTGGTCGAATCTAGTGTTTTTGAGTTTCTGAAAACAACTTCTGTGTCAGATGTCATATTTGTTCTTCGAAATGGGCGTTTCGAAATGCGAGTCCAGCCGAGTGCATTTAAGAAGATCTTGGTGGATCAAAACAGCTTCTGGCACTGGATTTATGGAGGCAATGATTTCGAATATCAAATTTCTTGTTTCATGAAAGAGATATCTGAACACGAAGCGAATATATTATGAATGAATATATATATGACTGTTATTTCGTTGAATAGAATTGAATCAGAGCAAAGTCTCTAGGTGTCTTTTTCCTGTTTTTGCATGATATCGGGATATGGATTCCCCATACCCGAGTGGAGAAGGGATTCATTTTTTCATGAACTCATATCCAATTCTAAGTATAAAATAAAGTTCTCAGTATCTGGCTTCCTCTGGATTTTATCACTACTGAAATGTACGAAAATATTTTCAACAAATTGCAATTTATAAAACTATATTTGTATTCATACATTGACTCTTGAGACGCTCAAAGAAATTAGACTCACTATAGCCGTTTATATTCAATAATATCAATTCAATAACACAATTGGCTCATCAACATCCGACAAAATGATCCATTGTAATCTTCCTGGAGTTAGTATCAGTCAAGATACAAGTGAATGTATGATGATAATTCTCCTTAAGAAAGTCTTGACGCGAGAATCGTTTGTCACAACATATACTACAGGACTTAGTATTCATGTTCCTTTTTTCAGATACCCGAAAAAAATTATACTCTTCTTATCTGATCAAAATTGAATCATTACGGTCTTTCGAACAAGTGGTTAGCATATCTGCCTATGAAGCGGAAGGCCGGGGTTCGAATCCTCGCCGGGCCACCGTGCTGGGTAATCGCAAGTTAAAAGGTAAGGCCTCGTTGATCCATTGCTCGCACAAGTTTCGACTTCTGAGGGTTGACGTTCGTCAGCTGGTTAACGGAACGAACAACAATTTCAGAAGACATCGAAAGATGATTGTTAATCGCTAATACCTATATCTAAAAAGATGATATTATTGAAAACATTAACTCTCCATCTCCGTTCACTGAGTAGTTTAGAATCAAACGTGAATTCCACAAAAGATGAATTCTGAATTTGCTCTTATCACACAGAATTCGGTAATTATCAAATGCCAGAGAGATTTATTATTATTCTTGAGTATATTTTACAGAAATGAACTTTTCCATTAAATTTTCCTGAGAGGTGGTGGAAATATTTTATATCATCAATGACTAAAAGGTGCTTTTATTAAAAATTCAAATAGGCATACTCTCATTTGCGATAACTGGTTCAATTCAATTCAGTAGAATTGTCACGATGGAAGGTTTTTTCAGTTCATTTCAATCTAGAGTGGCAGAAAAAACCTCTCACACTCAGAATATGCTTGATACTCATTGATACACTGATATGCTATAAACCCATTCCGTAATAGTGGTAATTTCAGCAAAAATAACCAATAACTATAAAAATAAAAATAAAATAACCTATACTGGAATTGTTCATGAATTATCCCTCGTATTTCATCTATAGATGGTATGAATGTTACATATGAATGTTTGGTAGTTGGTTTCGAAACAAAGAATATTTTATTTGATTATACTTCAACAGATCTTACATTACTTCTGGACATTGCACTATTTTATTCATAGCTATTGTATTACAAAACACTTGCAACGTTGCAGCGGCTTTGTTGAGTTATTGTTACTTAGTGACGTACAGGAAACTATGTTTTTTGTTGAATATGGATTTTCTTCAAGTAACAACCATTTATTTTCAACATATATTTGGAGTAACCACCGCAATTATTTTGTGTCTCTCCACTACTTGTCATAATTCATATGGATGCGAACAAAATGTACAGAAGTACATTTGAAAAAAAGCTAGTGATCCCCTCGGTGCACCTGACTTGAAATAACATATTCCGTGAAACCAATATTTGTGCAGATTTAGTAGAAGCTCATTGTGACAAGTACCCACCAATGACCTCTTTTCTGAATAATTTCAGAATGCATTTTCCATTATCATTGAACAGGAATGCAATGATTTCAGTAACTGAATATGATGGATCATGTTCCTACCTCCTTATAATTTTTTTTTTTCACGAATGCCCCACTATAGAAAATAGCCTTTGCGGAAATTTGAGCTGCCATACATTCAAATATCATGCTCTCCCAACAAATGCCAAAAGTTTTGACATGCCTCTGAATTTTTTAGACCTACGCTTTTTCATTTATCTATTTCTTGTAATTCCACTTCATATCACTAGTATCGAATACCTCGAAACAAAATAGGTAGATTTTTTGATATTCTGGAAAATCAATGAACGGTCATTGATACACCTATGCTGATATGTTGTTGAAATGTTTTCTTTGCCAAGGAATTGTGTAATTCACATTCCAGATTTGGCAGTAGTACCTGATGACTACGATACCAAAAAGTCACCTAAACTCTTGAAATACCGCCACCGTTAAAAAAGACGAGAGTTTTACGAAATTCCCGGAAGGAATCCACACGAACGAAAGTGAATTCCAAACGCATCAAAACCGGCTCGTCCTCCAAAACGGGAACGGCACGCTCCTCTTCTCACTCATCATTTACATCTTCCGCGGTAACAACTTCTTCGACATTATCATAACACTTTCTACGATCACTGAGAACCCGTTCACGAATCCTCTTTGTCACCGAATGGAAAAGGACAACGTCAAGCGAGGGTGTAGAAAGCGGGGGGTCACATAGGGTCAGCCACCGTGAATGAAGATAAAGGTACTCACCGGTAAGGAGCGCGAGGGGAACACACGAAGGAGAAGTGGACGAACTGAGGTCTGCTGGTCGACTGATCGACGCACACCTTCCTTTCGGACTCTTGCTAAGTCACTCCACGAAGAATGAATTTCTCTAGGTCAGGAGGTGCTGTTCTTCGTCGTATTGTTGCACCGCCAGTCGAACTGCGAGAATGCCTCTGCGGCAAGCAGGAATTCGGCAATTGAGTAATGAAGAGCAAGGTTACCCAAGTTTTGGCTAGTCCAGGATATCATGCTGCAGAAAATGTGAGTGATAGTGCAATCTGTGACCGGTGTGAAAAGGCAAATAAGTGTGAGAGAGTCACAGACGACCTGGTGTTGGAGAGTATTTTTCTGTTGGAATTGAAACGTTACTATACTAGTCCTCTTTCACGATCTGAGTGGACCGGTATATTTTTGAAACTTCCACGAATTTCTTTTCAGTCGAGGAATTTTGAAGGCTGTATCGAAGGCACTCCGAAGGATTTGTAAAGTTACCGAATGACAGAAAAATAGTCATTTCATGGATAATCTCAATCAATTAATTCTCAAATTGATTCTGATTATTCTTGTGTGATATCGTTTGACAACTGAGATTGAAGAACAAGTTCTGAGTGCTGATAGTTCTAACGTCGAAATCTGTTATAATAAATTCAATTATATGAAGAACATCTCACGTGAATTACTGATCAGGCGGATATTTAGTACGATGACACTGTCAACGTGTCATTCCTGTTACAAACGAAATTGTATTGTATTGTTTTTTGTTAGTATTCATTACCAAAATTTGAAGATCATTGTCCCATTAGTTTTTGAAATTGTTACCCGCAAGATTCTCAAAATTACCAGTTGATATAAAGTCTCCCAAATATGTCTGCTAGAATCAAGTCGAAAATGGTATTGAGTGTCGTATTGCTCTATAGAATACATGTCACAGATCTGGGACTTCACATAATATGGAGTCTTCCAAGAACAATTACCAAGTATGATAGGACGGATTTTGTTGAAATAGAGTTGTCGATGTGAATTTTTCGATTAACTTCTCCTTATAGTCTAGTCTATGACCATTTTCCCGTGTATTTATTCCATACAGCACCGATTCGCATGAAAATTTGGTTTCAGGTACTACATACCCCCTTTTACAAAATCTACCCTGTGCCGAGGGTTGCTTTCTCCCTGGGGGTGGATGCCACTCCTTCTTTTTTATTGGAAATAAGAGCGGAAATCAATAGATGGGCTAATTCTGGGCACTTTCTGTTCAATGAAGTTTTGTCTGAAAAGCAATACTTTTCGACTTATTCGCGAGTGAAATTTTCGGTTTTCAGACAAAAAAAACACGTTTTCGGATCCTTTTTCGCGGATAACTGGAAAAATATGCATCTAATCGAAAAACCTACAGAGAGCAAAATTAAAGCTTATGAAAAAACAAAGGGGTTTCATTTTTGATGTATTCAAACCCACTTCAAACTGAAAAATTGCTTGTTGAAAGTTGATTGGTATTTTCGAACGCCAAAATGAAAAATTTCTACGTACAATAACCAGAAACCATTGCAATTTTCTGGAAAAACTCATTGGACCTTTTTGAAGTCCTTCGAAGATCCTTCATTTTTGTTATTTATGAAAGTTTCTAGCATTAAAACTGACCGAGGTATGAAGGAAATAATATTGAATCTTATTTTTTCGTTGAAAAAAAATTGTGAATAACTCATCCTCTCTCCCCCCCTTCGAAAAAATCGTTGTTACTCCATAATTCACTTCATTCATGTTTCAATAATGAGTTCTGAGTAATTCAGGGGAAAATCACCATTTGTTTGAAATAACTCGAAAAGTATTGATCACATGCAAAATTTCCTAGAGTAAAATCGAAGGTTATTCTTGTCTGAATATGTTGGTGTTTCATTTTTTTCTGCAGGATGAAAATAGAGTAAGATATGGCCAGTTAAATATTGTGATGGTTCGTGCAAAGTACCTTTTTTAGCCCTTTCAGCATAAACCTTTTCAAAAATGTAGTCTGGAACGAAAAATCATATAAATGAGCTCATAGCTCTTGAAAAAACTACAAAATACTTTTTGGTGGATTCGATTGCCCAAAGACTAAGCGTGTTATGGGAAGAAAACCTAGAAAATTTTTTGTAGAAATCAGAGTATGTACATTAGTATATTGAAGAATACACATAGTAACCATATTATAGGCCTAGTGGAACTATATGATTTCAATCGATCATACATTCAGATCTAGACTCAACCTTTTTTTAATGGGGTATTTTTCACCCTTGAACAATCAAAAGCAACCCTGAGTACAGAGGTAACTTCAAAGTAGAGTCTCAATGTGAATTTTCATACAGTTGGGTTACTCAGTAACAAATTTCGATATAATTTTTTAATGAAAACTATCATAAGGGTGGTTTTTATGGGTCGAAACTGTTTGATAGATCAGAAATTGTCTATTAAGGTTAATTCAACGTATTAACAGATGACTCAAGCTCAAAACTAGTAATTTGTAATTTTTTTCAATAGGGGTAGTTTTCACCTCTGATGAATAAAAATCGACCCCAGACACAACCTCAACTTTGAAGTAGATGGTAGATATAAGCTAAATCTCAAATTAAATGCAAATAGATACTGAATAAGTTGAATAACTGCCAAATAACATAAATATGATTTCAGTTTATTACATGCTCCCATCTAAGATTTTGATATTTTTTTTTCGAATAGGGGTGGTTTTAACCCCCTCTCCAGAGGAGCAACCCTCAGCACAAAGTAGATTCTGAAATAGAGGGTAAGTAGAACCTATATCCAAATTTTCATACGAATCGGTGCTGTATGGGATAAATACACAGTTTAGACTTTTTTACCGTCATTGACTGGAGTATTATATTTTGTGGATGCCCGTCCTTTCGACTCTATGAAACTTATTACTAGATGTGATTATCCTGCATCCTATTCATTGACTCTGAAGGATCGTTCTTTATAAACCACCATAATGAAGTCGGTCAGAATTTTTGCGTTGCCACAGTTCAAATTGTTTGAATTGATTGAATACTCACAATTCATCCACCACAAAATGATATGAGATTTAATATACTATCATTACAATTCGATTTCGATATATTGTGTCACAAAAATACGGAAAAATTATTTGTGGTTATGCAATGAACGATATTTTTCATTATATCTACCTGAAAACCATACATGGTTGAGAAACTTAATTTTTATACTAAAAGTATACAAGTATTGCCATAAAACAAACGTCATTCACTCCGTTGCTAGGGAAATGTACAAACAATTTTCAATATCTAGAGAACTGTCATCAATATATATTCTCATTTCGAATTGTAAGAGGGCAGCTAATGAAACTTACACACCGTGAGTTTTTTTGCGGGCTCTCAGAAAATGCCCACTTCCACTGCGCTGAATAAGCATGAAAATATAGTGGTTTCTGAGAGGTGTAATCAGTGTTCATTCAGTAGCTTCCCGTTCAATTGAAATTTGATAACCGAAATATCATCCAAAAATATTACATGAAATACTAATCTCATTGCTATTTTGAAACAGTTGATCTCTTTCCATTTGCAAAATTATCAACCAATGTGAAACAGCATTTCGACAAATGAAATCCTGCTAGCTGTGATTCGATGGATGGAATTAAGGTGATAATCACTGGAAATATTTTAACAGCTAGGATGTAAAAAAATAAATTTTTTGAGTTACGAAAGAATCTGAGGATGTTTTTGAATAGAGGTTCCATTAAAAAAACCTACAATGTGACGCTAAGAGGATCCAAAAATAGTTTGATTTTTCACGCATGTATTGTTGAATAGCTTGAAAAGTTATTGCTTTTCCTCAAAATTCAGCAATCAGCTGGAATACATCTGTCAGTACACCTAAATACTGACTCTGTCCGTATTTCACAGAAAACTATTTATTTCGGATGAAAACCGTAATATGTTTTCATTAAAATGAGTTGTAAGCTTATTGATCGATATTTTCAATTGAATTCTGAGACAAACTCATTGCTCGAAATTAGTCAAATGAATTTGAAACTTTTTGAAATTTCTGAGCACGTCGAGTATAGGAACTCATATCTTTCATACAGTGTGCATGAAAATCGATCCCAGACATGTCACGATTATTAGCAATGTCGATGAGAGGTTCAGTTGTAACGATCATTCAACGTCCATTTGCGCTTTCCTTCATCCCTGTTGTTTTCTCAAAACTGGCAGATATGGACCTTTTTCAAGTTTTTTGCCACATGAGTGACAAAAGTACGAATCGATGCTGATGCGGTTAGTGTTATTCTGTAGGTTGCTTCAATACGCATCTCTCTCCTATATTCTGAGTTAAAAAAATAATTTTTGACAAATATCAGTTGTGTGATAAACAAATTTCCACAAATTCTTCTAGGTTCAGGAAGATTCGATTCAACACCACTGTCTCCTTAAACCAATTTCAACCATCATATCCATGGATTATGCAAAATTTATCGATTTCAGATCCCTGTCGCTCTGTCTATATATTTGAATCCAAACCAATAATGAGTGTTCCGTGATTTTTTTCCATCGTTCTGAAGGAGAAACTGTCTGAGATCTCAGAGTAGCCAGGCATATTCTACATCAACTGAATTTTCGACCTCGACTCACAAGCAACCATACTGAAATGTGCTGGTAAACCATCGTGCATGAACACAGTTTTCGACAAAGTAAGCTTATGTACAACGATCGATATTATTACGAGTTTATGCGAGTATATCTAGGAGTTGAACAAATTAGTGATTGAATTGAATGTCCCAATGAATAACAACAAATGGCTGCATAGAGTATGACTAAGTGAAGGAAAGAAAATCGTGTGATTCATAGCTGACCTTTCGACGATGAATGAAAACTTTTCCAGAAAGAGTCAAGATCGAAGTACTGATGTCATCCACACATTGGTATATTATAAAAGGTTAGGTTTGCAAGGAGATATTCATAATGAACTGTTCTTGGTTTCCTAAAATGATACATTGCAAACAATTTTTGACGATTTTCACCCTTGATGGAAATAGACGATAGTTTTTTTGTATTGCTTAATATTCAGTATCCAAATGAACTTTCGTCATCCGTAAGTTGTACTGAGTTGCATATGAGTGGACTGGAAGAATTTATGGCCTATGAAACTGCACAAAAATTTATAAACATCTTGCGAAATTGTATGGCATTCAGACGTTTTTTTTTTGTAATAACTCATCACTAGGCAAATATCTCAGAAGCTATTAAAGCCAAAAATACAACATATATTACAGGATCCCAAATAAGGTCAACCTTTTTAACCTTATCTTGTTCATACAATGAGGTATACCAGATTATATGCCCATCACAAGGTACAGATTGCGAACGGCTAGCTTTTGTCAGGGGGCAAGGGCGTGATTCGGTGCTATTTGAGAACTCCCAGATATCCAATAGATGGCTCTGAGAATAAGTCTGAAGTAAAATGTTGTTACTTGGACGCCATCTACAGAAAGAAAGATTATACAAACTTATTCTCAAGCCAATCTCTGTAGAAAGACTTTACCACGCTGGAAAAGAGATCCTTGAACATACAAATAAACACGCAGATGTCAAATAGAAATATTCAATTGAAATTTCAGTAGTGAATATCATATTATGGTAAATTTAGTGGTCGAGAGTTAAATGTGGAATCAAATAATATAGAATGGTCAGAGGAACTTCAGCGTAATGGTATTAAACAATAATGACATCAACAATCAAGATGAATGCATTCAAACCTGTTACATTTATATTTATTGCTGAAGGGTGACGTTTTTCCACTTTGTTACTCCAGTGCGATATTCACTTCGTTCCAAAAACTGTTCCTACAGTTTCACGATAGTATGCTAGCTCCAGAACTCAGCTATCCCTTAGCATCCTCCATGCAGATCTCCACAGACAGGAAGGTCTCTACTATCACCATTAATCTCCTCAAAATTCTCCACAAGGTCTCAAAAATTCTTTATGAGGTCTAAGTACTCGTCAATAGTCAATAGTTGTTGAATTGATTGCTCTGTTGTGGAAATTGAATGCTTTAATGTAGAAATTGGATGCTTCAATGTAGAAATTGGATACTTCAATGTAGAATCCTGGCAGAACTCAATATTCTTTTGTGTAGGTAAATCAAAATTATTTTACAATTAACCTACACGAGTTCTTCTTAGCGTTACCAGGGCAGAAATGGGCCCTTGAAGACTTCCGTCCTCTTCAAATTGAAATTCAGATTAAAAAAAAATAATTTCCGTTTCATTTCACGGTTACCAACTCGAACACGCTTCATTAGATTCAATTCCACAAAACAGAAATCTGCACCGAGAACACAAGATGAGCTAAAAGCAGAATCACATAACGCACAAACTACCTATTTACATTTGAGGTGTAGCTTCTGAAAACTCTATACTGTGGTCGATTAATCGAAATTATAAGAAGAATTTATGTCAACTGATCGGCTGGATGATATTAAGGTTAATATGACATGTTCACATTTCCATAACCAAATATTGGAAGTAGACAAGTAGAGTAGAGACCTTCGTGAGCTGTGAAAATAAACATGATTACGTATTTCATCAGATGGTATGCCTTTAGGAAGTGTGTAAGTGTGTTTATATTTATATTTATTTCCCTGCTTTTCTGGAGAAAATAACGATAACAGAAATGTGAGCGTTACACCTTACCAGGTGAAAATTATATTTCAACAAATGAAATATGTTTGTGAACGTGTAATAATAGGGTTGCCGTAGAAAAATGCTCATGGCTACCTTTAATTGGAAATTATAAAAAGTAATATTTATTTTCAAATTCGACCGACTTGGTTGCCAACGACTCATAGTCTAATCGAAAGTATACAACATTCGGTATATGCAGTTGATTGCTACCTTACCTTCTTCTCGTCTCCATTACCTATTATCTACGGTAGCGAGGTGTTGAAGTTGACAGAATTGAAACATCTAATAAGCGTTGCTCATACTCTTCCATGCGTTAACGGAAGACGTAGCTTCGCCCTACCCTGTCCATAGATTACATACATTCCCCAACAGATACGAGAGCTTCGTCGGAACCTTTAATCTTTGTGAGTCATGATATATAACCTCGAAAATGGCAGACTTCATAAATTGTATAACATTACCTCTTTTCGGAAAAGGAACTTGAAACAGAAACTCATGTGCATACTTCTTCATATTTTGAAAGGAATATTTGTTCCGATTTGTGAAATTAATGTCTGTCCTCGTAATATACTCAAATCTGTGTCGGGTACTGTGAGGTTATGTTATGAAATTTCTCAGTCTAATGATTAATCGAATCGACGCCAGGAAGAAAAGGAGGCTGAAGAACAATGTTGCGGGAAAGAAAAAGAAGTTATTCTGTGAGTTTATCCGTTTATTTGTTGTTATTTGGTTTCGACGTTTCGCCTACATCTCAGTTGGCATTTTCAAGATTGTTCCTGCTCCTGCTGGGTGCTAGCAACTGTCGAAACTCGATTACGCTGAATCAACGGATTAACTCCCAGAATAAAACTGTCTATCTTTGTTAACGTTTCAAAAAACAAATCGGTTACCATTTTCGAAGCATCATTTGAGTCATTCATTCTGACAATTGAACCACCAGTCTGTCTGTTCTTGATGTACACCTTGTGTTCACTCTTTCCCACTTTCAGAGGTTTCACTGATATATTTTGTAGCGAATGAATGAAAAGAAAGCTGAAGAACAACGACGCCGGGTTCGAGAACAACGACGCAGGAAAGAAAGAGAAGCTGGGAAACAGCAAAGAAAATAGAGACATGTTCCTGGAAATATTCCACGAATTGAAAAGAACCAAAGTCTGTAGGGAAAAACTGAGGTAAACGAAAGAAGAGCTTCAGGATCAAGTCGAAGAAACGAAATGAGAGCTTCAAGAACAACTGGAAGAAAAGAAACAGATGCTTCAGGAGCAAGTTAAGGAAGCGAAAGAAGAACTGCAGGAGCTAGCGCAAGAAATGGAGCAATCACTTCAGGGGAAGATCGAAGGAAGACCTTCTTCGCAAAATCAACCAAGTCATCTTCCGCCTCGAGGTACGGAAAAACATCTGAACTGTATCGCCTACCATGGCTCCACCAAAAAAAGGTGTAATCAAAAACCCCACTTTCGATGGTGAAACTCTGTAATGCTGAGCATTTTAAGTGAACTCGATATAAGTATTCGCATCCTGTATATGAAAGCTTCATTTACAAAATATCAAAATTCATTTGAGAATTCCTCTCACGAAACACCCAATGAAAGGAGTCTTCGTTTCAATTTAGACGAGGTATGAGATTTCAATGTCTAAACTTTTTGATAGAAAAAACATCGCCTTCGCGTGGTATAAGCCGACGGACAGCGCTGTATGGGCGGCAGGCTCGATGAAATGGATTATTGGAAATTAACGAACACGTATCGAAGTAAGTAGTTGATCGGGAAACACGGTTAGGAGTCGAACAAGAAAAAGTTCGAAAGGAAAAAAAACTCGCGAACGCGAGGGAACGGCCTCTCAAGGTTTGTCCCCTTCCAAAATTATGGGGGGCGCGTTTCATTACGAGAATCTAATTACGGTCGGAAAAATCGGGAAAATAAATAACATTTCAGCCAGTAGGGCAAATTTAGAGGCATTTATAGACATAAGTACATCAGATTTTTGTGTTCTGAGTACACATTTTTTCTGTTTGTGGAATTTTCATTATTCTTATGCATAGAGAAAACCATTGCCGGTCTCAGTTCATTTCTCAATATTTTGATTAAACTAAATAGTACGGTAAATGTCATTCTTTTGTTATAAATTGTTTTCACTGCATATCTCTTTTGTTATATATAATTTTTTCTAATCTATTTCGTAAGTTCCTATTATCATTTCGTTGCTAATATATTGCTTAAAGTTATCAGAGGATTTCATTTCCTACAAGCCGCCCCATTTTCAGATTTCAGAGTATACAAGGAAGCAGAAATTAAACTCTAGGTTTCTCACTAAAGACCCTTTCTTCGTGCAAAGGGCCGAATTCATGCTCCTTTCGGAAATTGCCTTCACATCCAAAATTTGACATGAAATTACCCTCCTCGTCTGGTGACAGCAACTGCCATTCATGAATTCAAAAGCCTTCAGCCAATTATTCCATCTAGTAATGTGCAGAGGGATTGTAATCTGATATATGATTTTTTTGAGGAAACCATAAAGTAATTGTTAATAAATGATTTACCTAAAAATAAATGAGATACTAGAAGCGTCCATGCAGAATTACAATAACTCTCGCAGCCGTTACATCTGGTGATCTAGCGTTGGGATTATTTTTGCTGAGGTGTGAACTAGTTGGGAAGTGTTGATGACCAAATGATAATGTTGAAATAATACAAGAATAATACCCTTTCAGCAATTACCACACTAGTAACAGAGCGGTGGGATTGTAAATCGTAAAGATGTCTATTCTGTGAACAAAAACTGATACAGATAGGTTGAAATAGAGGTACAGTGTTAGAAAGAATATATTGAGGGATTATTGTGGGTACCTAGACGAGCAATAAAAGTAAAACAGCAATCACAAACCCTACCGTTCGTTACAACTCCTCGGAACATCTACAAGAGGCAGTTTGAGGCGGCTGCAGGAATGAATCCTGGAGATCTACGGTATAAGGGCTTTGTATCCACCATGAATGTCATTAATAAACTATTTTTCATATATTTGTACTTTTTTCGATACATATTCAAGTAAATCAGGGAAAAGTCGTATTTCGTGTAAATATATCTATTTGTAAATTGCAGAGCGCTTTCGGCTTTTACGTCATCATCAGTGCGATGCCTGCAAGTAAGTAATAGTCGTGGAATTTGTTTGAAAATTAAATTTGAATTACTTCTCAAATATTTACAGAGAGATCTTCCAGAGTTAAAATATAAAACGATAGTGAAAAATTACACTGAACGAACATGAAAGTTAAAACCAGTGCCCATCAGGGTCAACTATTAATTTTTTTTTGAACATTATTTTAAAAATTACCCACGTGCTGCATGGTTAGCAGGAAGGGTGATAGGAAGTAAAAATTGACATTGACTCAAGTCACTGTCGAAATGCACTGGAAGGATATTCGACTGATAAGTGAGTAGGTATTCATCATCAAGTCAGAGAAAAATATGCCCATTCAGTCTCCTGTGAAAATTTTACTTAAAAAGGTCATCGAAGTAGCGATGCGTGTCCCATCAAACAGTGCCTAAAATTCTTCAAGCAGGACTATTGCAGGAGTTGTCTCATTATAATCGTGTCTTAAAAAAATCATTTTCATAGCATTATATAGCATAACGAATGTCCTGCTTGAATACATTAGTGTTGCCAAACATCCAAGGTAAACGCTAGAACTGATACTATAAGATATATACACTATATATACTATAAGATATATACGCGCACTTATTTCGTAAAATGTGTTCCCTTCTCGTAACCATACAATGTCATATACTCTAGAAGTGTCATTTCATGAATTAATGTCAGATAGTTTGGAGCTGGAATTGTGAACTCGAAACAAATTTACATTCCAGCATGAACATGATTTGAAAATGGATTCGGAAAAATTCAGTTGATCCGTTTAGTTGTTTCTTTTGAACAATTTTATTCTTCAATATAGTCAATATCATGTGATAAATGTTTCCATTTGAAATTCAGTTACTGCAAAATGTTTTCAGTTTCACTTTGTTTTACTTTTCACGGGAAACGTAGCTAGAGCAGAGTATTACCAGTACTAAGGAGATATCACAAGAAGCTCCATTAATATCGAATACGTTTCACGGGCAAACAGATAATGCAAGACTATCATTATATTGGGATACCTTAATGATCTCCTCAATGATGTCAAACATAAAAACCAAAATGATTATTAACATTATCATAATAAAAATCTTGTATATGACTAATTCTGATATTGCACCCACTACTAAAGTATAATTATTAATGCTGTGTTAAGGTTGTGTCGAGGTCACTTTGCACGAGTAGGATCTACAATATTAGTTAATATGTTAATTGGATATACATACGAGCATCCTCTATTATCATCACATTAAATCACACATAAAGAGCATCGAAACCGCTATTCACGGATTTGTGCAGCTTGTCCACATAATCTAACAGAGTATCGTCTGGTTCGTTATTGTCAGCATATGATTAAATGGTAAAATGTTTATGTTCATCAGATCGCAGAGGATTTTCGATATTCCATTGGCTCAATGAATATGAATGGTTCTGGTACATGCGAAAATTGAAAACAGTACCTCTATATTTATGAATAACGTGAACCTTCTGATAATTTTCGTTGACACTTAATCTTGGGCATATTAATAAAAATTTAAATTTAATGATATAATTAGTTCAAACTATAAATGAATCTTTGAGTCGATTCTCAGAGGTTCAATGTTTCTTTCCTACACTCATTTCTCAATTTGGAAATCATTCTGAACTGTATGGTATCCACGATAGGGTGAACCTGTGGTTTACTTTCCATAAAGAAAAGTGCCTTGAATACCTGAAGGCATCCCATCAGTTCCCAAACTGGCAACACTGGTGTATCCAACCAGAATCATATGGACATTCTGTTGAACCCTTTTCTTTCTTTGAACTGATGGCCTTATATTTGAATGGATTCAATATCCATTCTTGAGGAACCCACTATACAAAAAACAAGAGTAGCGGGTTCGTTGATGAGCTCACAGAAAATGTTCCAGTATTTTTTGTTTATTGTAAAACTTAGACTTATTTTGACATAGATATTTTTGAATTGTTTCAAGGATAAATAATGTGAGATTCTCTTTCGCAAATGAAGAATAGAGAAAAGTATCAATGGGTCCGTTTGATGAATCCCCAGTGCTGATACTAGTAAAAATAAACCACGTTAACACGTTAATGGATATCACAGATCATCAGTTCTATGATCATAATATGTGCAGAAATCGACTTTTAAGACGATGGTACTGCTTTGGATAGATAACAAGTTGTTAGTTATGCATCGGTCTGCCATGCATCTTCTGTGATATCACACGTTTCAGTTTCTGTTAACCATCTGACGAACTTCAACTCTCAGAAGTCGAAACTCGTGCGAGCAATGGATCAACGAGGCCTTGCCTTTTAACGTGCGATTACCAAGAATGGTGCCTCAGCGGGGGAACGAACCCCGGTCTTATGCTTGAAAGACGAATTTGCTTACCTCTACATTACCGAGAACCACAATGTTGCCTTTTTACTCAGTACTAATTGAGAAACTTTTACTTGTGAAATGAAACGATATAATTATTTGCTTCAATAGAAAAATGAACAAGTTATGAACAAAAAGGTTATAGTACCGTGTGATGTCCTGAAATGTCTAAGAAAAACAATTTTACGGTTTCCCAATAGATTTTTTTGTACAACCGGACGCGAAACAAGAATTTTGCAGCCACAACAGAAGCCACAAAATTATATCATGCGGCCGTTGCCCAGAGTAACTGCCGGCAAATTATTCAAGGTTCGTATTGCTGAATATTTCATTTCCATAAAAACACTGTGGTATCGACGCCATCAGTCTTCTTTTCTATATTCGCGTTGAAACGTGGTATTTTTGAACAAACATACTGTTAATTGGAATTATCTAATTTTCATGGTTGCAGTCGGCGATAATCTCTCAATCGGAATGCGAAATAGCATTTTGCGGGCTAACTGAACTATTCATTCCGATTATAATAGCTGATATGGCTTAAGCCCTTATTCTATGACTTTTTAGGTAATTCTGTAAATTGAACTTCAATCGACATTTCTATTGGCAATAAAACTAGAATCTCACAAATGCTCTTTCTCAAGTAGTATTTCAAAATCAGACAAACTGTAACGTTCATTTCCTGATTAAAAGAATATTATCATATTATCGTCTTGAGGTTGTTTGTAGAAAATGAGATAGTGGTACATATCGAATATGCCTTCCAAAGTATAATACATCTGCCGGAAAACATCAGTGATTTTTTTCAGAATTATACCTGTGTTCCTGTCAATTATTGAAACGAACACAAACCGGCTGCCAGTAATAATTGTTTTTCATTCTAGGTCATGTTTCTGTGATTCCGGCCCATTGTTTTAATCGTGATTCGTTGAAACCGAATTCCTTATTCGAACTCTACAATTATCATTGTAATTTTTAACGATCACGATTGAAATATTTGAGGAGCAAGGTTAACGCAAGCCACTCCCACACAATGAGAATATATCTGTCAAATAAGGGAACGTTTCATAATGCATTGAAATTATGTTTAATCTACTGTGGTGTTCTGTGGTCACAATTTGAAATAAAAATTAGCTGTCGTAGTCTATGAATTATAAACCAAAAAATAGTGCCTACCCTCATTTAATTCGTAATTGAGGAAGTTATTTTATCGCTGTCATGTTATGAGTCCGCACACCGTAATTCTTAGAATGATTTGGAAATCATAGATTTCGCCTTTTTTTGGAATTTCTTCCTGACGTTTCGCTGGCTCGAGTGGCTAGCTTCTTCAGAGGCTCATTCATCTTGAAATTCACTCCGATGACTGGAGAGTTTTTCTTCGCAAGTTGTATTTATGCCGATTCAGATAGTTTGCGGTGCTTATTATTCCATTCGGACTAGGGGAATTGTCATTAATATTGATTACCTTGTTTACCTCATCTGGGTTCGGAGAATAATCATCATTATTATCGATTTTCCTAAAATGGGATTCCATATTCGGTTGAGGTTGACATCTTCTTCTTTTCTGTTGAAATTATCCGTGTGTTTGTGGATTTCTATTGCCTCCCGTACCAGTCGGCTATGGTATCCATGGTTGGGTGCAATCAGTTTTGCATTTTCGAAAAGAATCCTGTGGTTACCCTCACTCACTAAGTGCGTGTTCCGCCACAGCCGACTTGTCAGTTTGCCCTAGTCTGCAGTTTCTCTCATGTTCCTTCAGCCTTGTTCCCATGGATCTTTTAGTGGTACCGATGTATACCTTTCCACAGATGCACGGTATGCGATAAACCCCTGCCGCAGACAGTGGATCTATTTTGTCTTTAGCCGATCTGAGACTCTGTTGAATCTTCTTTGTGAGTTTGAATACAGTTTTTATGTTGTATTTACCCAGGAGTTTTCCAATTCTATCTGTGACCCTCAGGATGGATGGCAAATATGCATGTGCAACTATCTGAACGTCCTCCCTGTTTCGAACAATGGAATTCTTCAGTTTCATGGCCCTGTTGATCTCGGGTACACTGTATCCATTCGACCTCAAGGTCACTTGAAGATGTTCCAGTTCTTCCCCCAGATGTTCTGGTTCGCATATTCTTCGAGCACGTTCCGTTAGAGTAGAAATGACTCCTCTCTTTTGGCTGGGATGGTGGTTCGATAGTGCGTGCAGGTACCTATCCGTGTGACAATTCCCCTGATCCGAATGGAATAATAAGCACCGCAAACTACCTGAATCGGCATAAATACAACTTGCGAAGAAAAAAAATCTCCAGTCATCGGAGTGAATTTCAAGATAATTGAGCCTCTGAAGAAGCTAGCCACTCGATTCAGCGAAACGTCTGGGAGAAATTCCAAAGGACGACGGCCTTCAAACCCGAATAAAAGAAGTGATACTGAAAACCTCGGCCGCGAAAGCCTTAACTATTTTGTCAATCATAGATATTCACCTACATTTTTTATACATATTTATGTTATGGAATCGAATATTATGTACTGCTATAAGTAACAACAACATGTCGTTTTCACCCATTCGGAAATTGAAAAATATATACTCCAGTCAATAAATATCCAGAATGATAAGGATCATTTCATCACAGGCTATCACGAAATCGATACCCGTATTCGAGTTGTAGTTTATCAGTTGTGGTCGTCTTCATTTTATAAGTAATGAAAACTTAAATACAATCAATCCGATAACAATAATTCAGGAGATGTGACCTCTTCCTGTATATGACATTTAGGACCGGTTAAGTGATGCAGGGTAAAGGTGCCGGATGACTGTCCAACTATCAGATGAATTGAAGAACCAAGTGGTTTATCCCTTTCAGGTGCGCTGGATCAAGAAATGAACCATCAGGAAACAAACTTTTTGCGGGCAGTGTCCCATACGATGTACCAGAAGTATAACAATTATTCATTATTTGTTCTATTTTTTTATCATGTCTGCTTAGTGAGACATGGTGCTCAACTCTTTGGCTGGCGGTATTCAATGGGTTGGGCAAGTAAGAAAATATTAGTGCAATGTATTCTTTGTCGCAAAAATTCAAATAATTCATTTCAGTTCAGTTATATTTCCATCAGTTCTGGTAGAAAAATTTTAATCGGAATATTTATGAGGATAAGTGAAAATGTTATTGTTACAATTTCAAACATGGTTTTTACGAATATCACTTGGAGTTGGGTCCAAAATATGGACCACAGCACACATTTCCTTTTTTGTTACAGTTTCATCTTCCATAGTATAATTTTTTTTTAGAAATGAACTATGATAAGTTCTCCGGATCACTTGCCAACAAGACTCACAGACTCAACAATAAATGAACTAATGCAAACTATTTGTCAAGACAGAACAAAAATACGAAGTCTCTAGTAGCTTTCGTTGAAATACTCATAACAGATTTACAAAAGAAGCGTTGTTCATAAATCAGGAATCCATACTTTTTCATCGCTACACAAAACAAAAACCAATAATTTGTGTACATACAAGACTGTCTGGAGCTAGACATGAGCTCATGTACATCACCAGAAGGAAATGTGCATTATGCAGCGCGAAACAATTACAAATCACGTATAAATTGACTGTGTTCGACATGTTCTGTGCACTCTCTATGGGAAAGAATAAAGATTGCTTCTATTAGATATTTTATTTTTCGAAAAATATCGCTTGTGTTGGTTTTTTGAGTTCGTGGGGTTTTTGGGGGGGGGGGGGGGGGGGGCGGGGGGGGGGGTGAAGAAGATCAAGGAAAAATGCGAGACGGTGATATTATGAATGTTGCTATGATCGATTCAAGATCAAACTTCTTTCGATCAATCTTGGAGTGTCGCAAACACTGACCTACGTGGCAGATGGCCTCGACAGCAGTTGTTTTCTGGAACATGATGGCAGGAAGTAACAGTGAAACTTTTTTTCACATTCATTTTTCTCCTGAAAAATTTTCTTTTTTTTATCAACTTATTATATTTTGCATCTCGTCCGTACTCTGGAGAGAGGTGCCCAAATAATTATTTTCAAATTATTTATGAAGATACAATTCAGTTTCAGTCCTTGAAATATTTCACCCATACCGTATTTTATTTCAATAGATAATAAGTTTTTTTTTTCAAACGTGACGAAAGACAATATTTTGTTGACAATATGTATTCTATGTGGGCGGTGAACTTTTTTCAATTGAAGAATGTTCGCTCTGAAACAAAGGCGAGTTTTTATAATCTTTCGATTCGATCGTTGGACCAATTTGAATTCTTCAAAGGTCAAATATTTGGAGCAATAACAACTAACATTACGTAACTTCACGACCCAGTCGAATTATATTATCATACCTCCATAAGGGGGTTTGGTTTTTTCACTTAGATGATAATTCGTGTATTATTCCAATGTAGGTGTGTGTATGTATTAACCTTGCTCTTCAGTAACCGCTCGCTGTCGAACATTTTTAGACAATTAGCCAGTTGTTCAATGTTAACGATCTACTATAGTCGAATAATGTGATTTATGGTTGTCAGCTTTGGAAATCGATAATCCCAAAATGATTATGTGAAAGTGGGGAATGGAAATAAATAAATAATATTCCACAAGTGATCAAAAAAGAAATATGGGTTTCTGGAGTATCGAAGATGTTCATTTGAAACATCGACTTGAAATAGTTGATCTTTTCGGATTTTTTGATCATTCCATTTACTTCTCATTTCAGACATGTTTCACCTTTTTGGTATTCCAGTGATATGTCTAAATTCACAACAACACATTAACCCAAATACATTCAGTTTTACGCGCACACACAAGTTATCAATTTTCTTTCCTTTTCATAATATGAAGTAAAAAAAGCTTCATATAACAATATGATTTTGAAATAATCAACGTGCTTCAGAGGGTCGGACCAAATTTTTATTAAGCCTCTCGACGACATATTTGGATATATTTTGGTGGTAAATCATCTCTTGTGAATCTTTCAGTAGATAAATATATACCCAAGATGTATCAACTGTTAAAATTAGTATGATTTTTCATTTAGGATCTTAGGATCTACAACTCTATTCAGAAGTTATTTCAGAGTAATGAATGGAGTTTTTACGGATATCATCAGTCTTCAAGAAATTCTATATTTCCATTTTTCGAATGAGAATTTTAGCAATAGTTTCATATATATATATATATATATATATATATAATTTCTTGAAGACTGATGATATCCGTAAAAACTCCATTCATTACTCTGAAATAACTTCTGAATAGAGTTGTAGATCCTAAGATCCTAAATGAAAAATCATACTAATTTTAACAGTTGATGATATGATGTATATATATATATATATATATATATATATATATATATATATATATATATATATATATATATATATATAAAATGTGAGACGGTTAGACGACTGTCTAAGTTAAAGAAGAATCCTTTCAATATTCGGGTGTGCAGTCAACAAGGAATTGGAAAAAGTGAACTCTTTATTCTGTTCAAGCTTTCGGGTCTTTATTGGCTCTTCATCAGGAACTGAATGTGAGGTTAATAATCCTTTTTTAATAAAAACATGAAGGACAACATATCACAAACACATCGACCTAATGGTACAATTATAATATAAAACTTCAATTAAAAGATATGATCAATTATACATGTAAAAGAATTGAAAAATGGGAGAAGTTGTTTCTCCTAACGGGCATTGGAAACCATATTTGTAATTTTACAAATATGTGGTTAGGGAAAAATTCTCCCATTTTTCAATTCTTTTACTGTTGATTGATCATATCTTTATTGTTTTTTTTTTGTTTGGTGTGTGTGTGTTGTTGTTTTGTTTTTTTGTTTGATGAAGAGCCAATAAAGACTGAAGCTTGAACAGAATAAAGAGTTCACTTTTTCCAATTCCTTGTTGCTGCACACCCGAATATTGAAAGGATTCTTTATAATAGTTTTTTTTATATTATATATATATATATATATATATTTTTATATATATATATATGTAGATGGAGATTCTCACGGACGAAGTATGATGAGTTGTTTTTTCGGGTTTCATTCCGTGTTCTGTGGTTTTGATCCCCTGAAGGATAATTGTCACAACGTTTCGGCAAAGTCTCATTTGCCATCTTCTAGGTGATGATTGAGTTTCGTCCTCCGAACTCGACTAATTATTTCGAGTTCTACTTCTCAATATATAGGGGTGTTCATTGATGGTATCTTTGACCTGGGCCCCTCCCACTTTCTTCGTTGGTCCGACTGCATTTTTCATTATATCTGTATGGTAATTACTTGATAAGGTCCGACCTTGTTCCTCTGGTGTGATCGGCTTGTTTTTGTTTTGTGATATGATGGATTTCCACGTTCTTGGTAATCTTTGGGCATCATCTCTCTTATTCATACTACTCGGTCGTTTCTCAATTTCGATAGCCTCTCTGATTGTTCGAGAGTAGAAGTTTTCATCGCTCGCTAATGTTTTTGTGTTTTCGAAATTGATGTTATGCCCTGTCTCCAATACGTGTTGGAAGATGGAGGATGTGGTGACTTTCCCTTTCACTGATAGCTCATGTTCATCCTTGCGTACGTTGATCCGTCTGTTGGTCTGGCCGATGTAGGACTTGTTGCAGTCTCGACATGGTACTTCGTAAACTCCCTGGGACTCCAGTGGTATTTGGTCCTTCGGATTACGGAGTATCGATCTAATTGTACGTTCTGGTACGAACGAAGTAGCTATGTCGTGTTTGCGGAGAATTCTGCTGATTTTATCTGTGGTTCCTTTTATGTATGGTAGTCTGGTTGTTATGACCGGTGTTTGGGGTTGACGTCAGTAAACAACACAAATAAATGTCAGATAGACTTAAAAAATAGAAAAACATTCTGCGTTTAGGTGAGTACTCCATACAATCTATAGAGGAAAGTATGAATGAACAAAAAATAACATTTCCTCGAGAATTCGTGAAATATTCCAATGAATTACATTCGTGCATAAAAATGACCAGATGATTTTGCATTCAAGCATGATATCTTATACAAATTGCATTCGGTTATTTTCATATTTTAATTGTAAAAATATTTCGCCAAAATATGAAAATTAACTTGCAATTTTTAAGATATCACGCTTTCTTGCAAAATTATCGGTAATTTTTATGCACTCGTGCAATTATAAGCGATAATTCAAAAAGAGTTCATACTGAATGTATCACGTTCAATTAGTCAGCAACTTTCCGTATACTCCAAATCAGACTATCAAAAAAATAAAGGAACTAATATTTATCAAAACACTCAATTGCCCTTCTAGACTTGTATAGATTCCAATATTAATTCTAATTTCTTCGGAATTTAGTGGGTTAGGAACCAAAAAAAACTAGAGGAAAGATTCCATCCACCACAAAATAATAACATTCAAACAGATATATAGAGAATATCTGATATTGAACAATATCACGCTCATAGATATATAGAGAATATCTGATATTGAACAATATCACGCTCATTTATATACACTCAACAAGTTGCTTGCTGGTATTCGGGGCCTTGATAATCAAAACTGAGTGATCTATCAAGTCACAGCTACAAATCTCTTCCAGATCTCATACACTTGATATTGCACACTGTTTTTCGAAGCATACACAACGAGTCTTAACTCTCAACTATGCCCATACCTATGTAGTAAATGAACAAATCTGAATGCGCTCTCTTCATATGTTTCAAATAATGGAGGGTAAGAAAAGAACAGCTATAGGACTTTTTTCATTATATTTTTCTAGATTTCACTTATCAAATATTATAAATTTGGCATCCCTTGCATGGATGTCATTTTGATCGACTGGCACAGTTTCGAATGAAGTAGCTACAAATCGAATGTAGTGATTTTGTATGGTGCCATGGTAGTGCTATAAAGATTTCGGGCTATGAGCTGAAAGACCTAGGTTCGTATCCTGGTAGTACCGGATATTCAAAATTCGGTATTTGACGTCCAGTCATGGAGCCAAAGTGGTTCGGATTCTGCTTCATACACTGTTGGCCCCAGTTATTCCTTGCTCGGACAAGCTGACTAATGAGCTTCTCAGGGGTTTCCTAGAAACCTGGGATATTCGTTGAAAAGGAATTTTACAAAAATTCATGATATTCGTTTGAATTTTGACACGTTGCTATAATAATAATGATGAAAAACGAATATACTTTGACATCTACATACGGTACGAGATTCAGGAAGATAGTCATTGTTGAGAATTCAACACCGGTATTCCATCTGAAAGTGTCTGTGCTTCAGGAAGAGAATGAGTGTAGAAATTTTCCCAGATCTAACAATGACAGATTGATCACTTTCAGATACTTCTCTCCATTTTTGTTATGGACTATTTGCACAGAATAAAAAAAAGAAATATATCCAATCCTATTCTTCAACGGGCTCCCTATATGTCGATCCCCATGAAACGTCTGAAGGCATACGTCCGGCGAACATTGACTTTTCAGTTTAGCCTCTTCTCGACAGAAGAACTACATGAAATCAAGAATCACGTAATTCACGTGTTCACAACATATCTGTTGGAAGGAGCTCACTCACCCACACAATTTTCAATCGAAGGCCATATCAGATACATCAACCTATAATTATCATTTCAAAACAATAATTCAATTACTTCATTGAACTATGATCAAAGTTGTGGGTCCTTCAAGACAAAAGGTTGGAAATTCATTCTGTATTGGAATGATTCAATCAATCTTGACATTATGAAACAGAAACAAAATTATAGGTATTGATTATATTATCGAACATACGATTGTGTGAGCATTGCAACATAATCATTCATCGAATAATGGTCCATGAAATAGGCATCTACAAATCTTCAAGAATTTTAACGTGCTACTCACTTCTAACATGATACTTATGTAGATGAATTCTCGATAACTTCATCATTGAATCAGAATCGTATATGCCAAAAGGTGATATTCTATCTGGAAATTATTTTCATTGAAGTTGGTTTCACTTAGATGGCAATTAGTCGAGATGACAAAATTGAGATCAGTTGGTTGAGTACATATTGTGATTGAAAATTGTATTGAGTAGTGTACTTGAGATACTGTGTATGATTTTTATAAGAGTTGTAGATTATTTTCCTCTTATGAAAATTTTTCATTTCTGAATGTTACCTGTGTTGCACTTTGGTTCTCTGAAACTATGAGATAGATTGGTTTCGATTTGAATTTCCCATCAATTAGCTGTCATCCGCATTCTGAAATTGTGGAAGCTGCTGATAAACAAATATAACGCCTCAACGCGCAATCAAGGCGAAGAGTAGATGAATTCACCCACTGTTCACAAAGATTGGTATTTGTGCAACCCACACTGCACACTTCCAAGAAAGACGTACTCGAGTTTCCCAATGGATCCGCAGTCGAATAAACGATTGGAAACGCTCGGTTCCAGCAGCTGGATTCGGACTTGTATCTTCTAAGATGTGCTTCTGCTAACGTATACAATCTTTCATAGAGCTACTCAATTGATAATTATAATTATAGTCACTGATGAAACCTTCAACCTTCAACATAATATTTGTCCAATTCCGAAGGTTATTTACTATAGGACAACTATTTTTGACCCAATTAGTTTGTTGGTACCAATTGGTACCAAATGCAAAGTTGTATCACGATCCCGCAGAATTCTCAGTCATGTTTGGCATATGTTCAGCTGACCCTGTTATTATGAAATCATTTATTTTGCTTATATTATGTGGCCGAGTTATCTGTTGAATTATCCTGCTTTCAACTCATCGCGTACCGACATGATGTTTCATTCTCCAGTCTTCAATTGTGTAAATTACCTTTTCCCGTTGTAGTAGAATTATTTTCAGTAATATCTTCTCTTGAGATGTCAACGCCTTTCGAATACTATTTGTGAAATTCTGCCCTTGACCACATTCGTTAAAACACCTCATGTGTTTCACAAATGAAATAGGTTGCATAGTTGCCATCGAAGCTAAACCAACTCAGAAGACACAGCAACTTAATTTGTTGTGATGCCAAAAAGTTAATTCATTCACGATGAGTATATCCTTATTAGAAGTGAACAATAAGCTGCCGTATGCCCAAGGGCTTGAACCTGTGAATGCTGCACATCAATATAAAAATTTCCACATGACCTTATATAAATGAATGTAGTGAAATATCTAGAATCGCAATCGCTATCGACTGAATGGAACCCACCCACTTCAATACAACTTCACCCAGAATACTGTTGAAATTCGATCTGCAACAATGAAAACATTGACTTGGATTCCACCAATCCCATTTCCTTCTCAAGAAGTTGACTCATCCCGTTGTCACAGCAGTTACCTTTCACTTACCTATCTAGCGGGGATCGCGACCCTGAATGATTTTCAACAATGCATTCAACAATTTAATATCAAAATCTCATTATGGAATGAATACATAGACGTTCGAGTAAGTATTAGTTTGGAGCACATCCAATGATCATCCATCATTTCCATGATTGACATCCTTGTGGAAGACGCTTTCATGTTATTCAGTGATATCTGAGGTGATGGCTGCATAATTAATGTTGATCACATAGAAGCTGCATTCCAAAAGAATCGTGAGTTCATTATCGAATCACAATTCAGTCATTGTCATCAAATGAGGATAAATGATTCATTTCTCTCCGAATTGTTTAGACCGTGAGTTCAAAATTTTATTGATCATTTATGACGCTGAATGATAATGCCCTTATGACAACACTGGCACTTCCAGTAATATGAATTCTCTTCGAAATAAAATTATTGATTTCGAATTATCTTGTGGGAGTTCATTCCTTGGTCAATTATTATCAAGACTATCGCTCCATTTCATTCTATTTTTGGTGAAGCTTTGAAGTGATTCAAATTTCGAAGGTATCTCAACTAGTATATCAATACTGAGTTTCAGCTCAATTTGTTCGAATTTCAAAATGTATTTTGTAATGCTGAGCATTTTTAATAAAACTCAATATAAGTATTCGCACCCTGTATATGAAAGCTTTATATACAATGTATCAAAATTCATTTGAGAATTCCTCCCACGAAACACCCAATGAAAGAAGTCTTTGTTTAAGTCTAGACGAGATATGAGATTTTCAATGTGTAAACTTTTTGATAGACAAAACATCGCCTTCGCTTGGTATCAGCCGACGCTGTGTGGATGGCCAGCTCGAAAATGCATTATTGCAAGAATTAAGTTGGCTGGAATTGGGGGAACGAAAATGTCTAAAAGAGTAGTTGATCTGGAAACAAACTCGCCAACGCGAGGGAGCGGCCTTTTCAGGTTTGTCCCCTACCTAAATTATGGGGCGTTTCATTACGAGAATCTAATCACGGTCGGAAAAATCGGGAAAATTAATAACGTCAAATCAATTCGTGTACAAAGTGCCATATCTTGGAATACCAAAAAAATCTATGGAATGGAATGGAAACAGCCATGCAAGATAGACAGAAGACCAACTGGTTTGTCAATGTTTGCTGTGTGTTAACGTAAATAACCATCTTTAATTTTATATCTGTTGTTTGAATCACAAGTTGAGAAATCTTTCTGACTCTCTCTGACATCGAGTAGTAATTGAGATGGACCGTAGGGCGGCCTATAATATACATTTAGCCAGTAGGGCAAATTTAGAGGCATTTATAGATATAAGTACATCAGATTTTTGTGTTCTGAGTACACATTTTTTTGTTCGTGGAATTTTCATTTTCCTTATGCATAGAGAAGACCATTGCCGGTCTTAGTTCATTTTTCAATATTTTGATTAAACTAAATAGTACGGTGAATGTCATTTTTTTGTTATAAATTGTTTTCAATGCATATTTCTTTTCGTATAAATTTTTTTCTAATCTATTTTCCTGTTTCCATTCAGTTGCTGATATATTTCTTAAAGATATCAGAGGATTTCATTTCCTAGAAGCCGCCCTGTTTTCAGATTTCAGAGTATACGAGGAAGCAGGAATTAAACCCTAGGTTTCTCACTTAAGACCCTTTCTTCGTGCGAAGGGCCGAATTCATGTTTCTTTAGGAAATTGCCTTAATACTCAAAATTTGAAGTGGAGAAATCCACGTCTGGTGACAGTCGCTGCCATCGATGAATTCAAAAGCCTTTAGCCAATTATTCCATCTAGTAACGTGCAGAGGGATTGTAATCTGATATATGATTTTTTTGAGGAAACCATAAAGTAATTGTTAATAAATGATTCACCTAAAAATAAATGAGATACTAGAAGCGTTCATGCAGAATTACAATAACTCTCGCAGCCGTTACATCTGGTGATCTAGCGTTGGGATTATTTTTGCTAAAGTGTGAACTAGTTGAGAAGCGTTGATAAGTAAATGATAATGTTGAAATAATACAAAAATAATACCCTTTCAGCAATTACCACACTAGTAACAGAGAGGAGGGATTGTGAATTGTAAAGTTGTCTATTCTGTAAACATAAACTAATACAGATAGGTTGAAATAGAGGTACAATGTTAGGAAGAAAATATTGAGAGATTATTGTGGGTACCTAGAAGGGGAATAGAAGTGAAACAACAATTACAAACCCTACCGTTCGTTACAATTTCCATTATGAAAGAGACAGTTTTGAAATTAATTTCTGAGAAAATGTATTGTTCTCATTAGTTTCGTATGAGTTGATTGTATTACCGACCAAAATAATACTCATTCAATTCAATTTTTCTGAATTTCCAATTCCAAAGAGGAGTTTTGAACCTATGATGCCTCTGAATACATCGAATGTGACAAGGAAAAAAGATACACATGAACATTTTCGTTGAATCGTTGTAACCTTCTCTAAACTTGTTCATTCAATGCATTCGTGAGTTATTCTGGTAGGAAGAGGAAAATATTTGAGACTCTGTGCCGTTGGATTCTAATTGCAATAAACTGAAGCAGTGGAGTATTAGAACAAATGCTGGTTAAGCATCGCATAACAATTTTTTACATGTCAGTTCTACCAAACACCCCGAACAGAATAATGTCGAACCAATCCACTGATGCAGAGTCATTTCCTCAATAAATATTCATCACCCCACAGCACGAGTAACAAACAACTGAAATATGGACAATTCCCATTGACTAATTCATGTGCTTCAGTAACGTGATGGGTGGGTGTTCATTGAAATGGCAAAACAATGTTCCGCAGGACCTCGTACTTTATAATTTGAAAATGGCAGTGTAGGAGCATACTATGATAATTATCATTTCATGATGTTTGCATTTACTGCATTCATGAATTTATGAGTCTTCATGAGGATAAGGAAAATTAATGAATAAATGATAATGCACCATTGTGAAAGGACGATAGGGCGTTTCGAATCGAACGACAAAACTAATATATGTTGCAGTGACATATGTTTATATGTAACATTGAAACGTTCGACGAGATGAATGATGAAAATATTACAGTTTCCTGTTCCAAGAGGTGAATAATTTCAGATTGATTTCCGAAATGATTTTCGGAGTAACGCATTTTCTATCTTCGTCTTTGGGAGTATGAGTATTTGTTGTGGCAGGTGGGCAGATGTTATATTGATCAGAAATATCAGTTTCCTGAACATTCACAAGTTTTCTAGGATAATCATGCCTCTCCACTTGACTTGATGAAATTCTGACAATGGTTTTTATTGCACATTAGTTTGGTGATATCTTACATTTGCTTAGTATCAGCAATAATACAAACCACCAAATAGTGAACAGACCTATTTAGCACCAATTATCGATGAATATATATCTTAACAACCACTGAATGAAAGAAATGTTATGAGCCTTATTAAATGCTACTTGTATTATATAAATACAATTATGTACATTGCACAATTTCGAGATAAAAAGTCTTAAAGTGGTAAATCGAGAGTCATCAAGTATAATCCAAAATTTATTTCTTGGGAAAGTCGAATATGACTACATTCGATCCAATGCACTATTGCATGTACGACAAAAATATTAAGCCTTTTATCGTAATTCAGTGGGAGATGGTGGAAAGTTCACCTATTGAAGTAAATAGGTAGATTCCATTCTAGATTTCGATAGATTCGAGAGAAAAAACTTTATGATACTCAACTCCTTTTTTATTGTGTTGTGTGAGGGAAATCCAGGGTTTCCTTTATGCTTTCTGTGGTATATTTTATAAAATTGATTTGTCAGATTCTTAGATCTTTTGAAAGGATTAAGTTGAGGTCCTACCTATTCCGAATAATCGACGCATATTCCAACTTACTTCGAAGAAAAACATTATAGAGATATTTTATGCATTCAACGTTGATATTTATTTCGAATAACTCTGAAATGTACTCCCGAATCTGTTATTTGTTTTTTTCAACAGCAGTTGGTCTTTGATAACTTATCCATAGTTGTCTGGATAAGCTTTTGTATTGACATGA
Organism: Zygogramma bicolorata; assembly: GCA_032362365.1. Taxonomy (NCBI): domain Eukaryota; kingdom Metazoa; phylum Arthropoda; class Insecta; order Coleoptera; family Chrysomelidae; genus Zygogramma; species Zygogramma bicolorata. Next base: position 55,006 of record JAVJAQ010004437.1, on the reverse strand, counting down.
AGAAGCATTTCTCCAAGTTGAAATGTAACTTATATATCAATATTGGAGAAGATTTTGAAGTCGTCAGCATATAACAGACAGTTGAATTCCACCACTTGCGTGATATCGTGAATGAATATCAGGAGAAGTACGGGACCAAGGATCGATCTTTGAGGCACACTCAATTGCGCCAGGAACCAGTCTGACTGTGCATTTGGCAACATTCATGTTGTATGTTCTTTTCTACAGACCTCTTTTTTTAGAGTCCGTGTTCTTCTTCACCGATAAGATTTTTGAGAAGGAAATATAATGTTTTGTACAATGAAGTGTAGCTATAGGATGATCATTATCCACTTGCTGCTTGTTCCTTTTTTATGTAGTGGCGTTAACCGAGCTTCCTCCATTCCATCTGAAAATATTCCTGTTTGTTGGGATAAGTTATATATTATGGGGATAGATTATATGGATTTCTCACTACATGTGTCAAATATATAACACGGCATATCACCAACCCTAGCGATGCGATTGGGTTTTAATTTTTGGAATGCTGTTGGTCTCTCTGAGTGATGCTATCAAAGTATAAAAATTCTCTCCTAGGTATTTCATTACATGAAGTTTCCTGATAGGAACCTCTCTTTTTCAAAGATATGTGTTGAATCATCATCGTGAATCGACCTGAAATAATTAGCGAACTCATTGGAAATTATTTCCTTATCCGAGGTTTCGCTACCATGAATCCCAAAATCCTCTTCTGATTACATTTATTTTTATTTCATCACGTACATGACTCTATAATTGACAAAATGGCTGAGGCTTTCGCGGCCGAGGTTTTCAGTATCACTACTTTTCTTCGGGTTTGAAGGCCGTCGTTCTTTGGAATTTCTTCCTGACGTTTCGCTAGCACGAGTGGCTAGCTTCTTCAGAGGCTCACTCATCTTGACTATTATTCCGGAATAATTCTCGCATAAACACGTACTATTAATTCTTTCACGAATATTGTCCTCAAGCATTTATTATAACTCATATCTTTTCAATACGGCAGCTATCATTAAGAAATATCTGATGATAACCACGTCTCCGTCAATACCATCAGATCAGAAGATATGGGAAATTATTTGTTTTTGTCCAACGTCCTCCGCAGTTCTGAAAATACAAGCTTGAATTCATTTTATAAAAAAAGTGAGTATAATTTTTCCATCTCAGACGGAGCAGAACAAACAAATAAACAGCATATCTTTAAAACTGAAAATGCAATGATAACTAATTATAAATGTGCATCAATACTGTAAGTACGCCAATATTCTAACGAAATGAAAACCATATTCCAATTGTTGATATTATTATTAACTATTCAACTATAAAATTAATAAGAAAATATGATTGGAGAAGCGAGTTAAAAAATCTAATTGTTCAGAGTAACATAGAGAAACAGTAAAAAGTTCTTCGACAAAAAAAAAGATGGAAATATGTTTGGATACAAGGATATCAGCTGAATCGATAGCACCTTTGGTGTGTTGGCATATCTAGATATACCACCATTCATCCTGCTTGAAGAAGCTATTGTCTAACGGAACCCGTGTCGCGGTTTTCAGTGAGAATCGTACCAAAAACTGTGATATTTTTGTTATAATATGAATTTACATCACGCTCTTGCAGTGTAGGCACTAGGCATGAAAAGTGTTGGAATCACAGCTTCCAACAAGTTTATCATGACATTTATTAATTATTTATTTCCAATTCGAATTATATTCGAGCCGTCCCTGGTCGCGCTCAGTTGATGTAATTGACATTTTTTATATGAAGACAATTGATATCTGAGTTTGTTTACTTTTCTGTCAGATCCACGACGCTCGAGTAATTGTCGGCGTTTGTACTTCTCCAATTCATTAGTAAAAATAGTGAATTTTCCGTAATCATCAACAACCAGTAAGGCATTGTGCATTCTGTGTTTTTGATGATTGAATATCCTGTTATCCTGTAAGTAGATTTTCCATTGACTATCGCATGAGAAGCAATTGCCAGAGCTCAATTCTCACCTGTGTTCCATGATTCAGTCGCTATAAAAGATATCTGAATATATTGGTTCAATGAAATTGGTTCAGCGTTAAATTATTTCGAAACCCAGCAATCTATAAGAAATACAGTCCACAATTATCGAAGTTTTTAAGTATAGTCCCCGTGTTCGAGAAAAGGCAGTTAACCCAACCCGATCATTTGTTCCCTCGAGCCAGGATGCTGAACATTTTGTTCCCGATTATTCGGATTCCCTAGTTGTATTACAAAAATACAATTCCCAAGTTTCCAGCTCCATTAGAAGATATCGTCACCGGGCCGGTAACGTTTCGCTCCAGAAAGCATTTCCGCCGCGCACAGCGTAGTGTTCTTAATATTCAAAAACTCTTATTAAGTCATTTTTGCCGTTTCTTTTTGCTTCCAATTATATCTTATTGCAGGTTGATCTAGATTTAAGATATTGTTGTGTGTTTCCTACATGTTGGTTTGGCATTTGCTCTCTCCTATTTGATAGAGTCGACTTAATTTAAAATAATTTATTCCTTCCAGGAAACGCTCTAAAAAGAGTTGATTCTTTTTCCATCGAAAAACTAATTTGAAGTAATCGATTTCAGACTCCAAAGTCATATTGAAAATTGCACAGCCCTTTTTTTTTCCCGTAGTGATTTATGAAAATTTAAATAAAGTCGACTTTACTTACCAGTTTGATTTGCTATACATTATTGATTCATTACATTTCGATTCACTGTACATATTTGAATTCTTCCATGCAATTTTCTTTGATACATTGTTTATTGCTATTTTGCGCATACTTATTTTTGATTGAGATGATTTATATCCTATGTTCTAGTGCATTTATTGTTTTGTCTAAAAAACTTCACGTGTTCCTATTTAGCAAAAACATTTACGCTAATTTTCAGTGTCGAAAAAAGCTTGTGCCGTAAGTGAAAATTTAAATCCACGTCGCGAAAGGCAAAGCATAGTGTTCCTCCACAGAATCCTGCGTGGTTCTTTCTATTTAGAATAGTTGTACCAGATTGATAAATAACTTCAGGATTACTTAATTCAAAACACATAATGCAGTCCTTGAAGAAAAAGAGAAAAAATGCAAAAGCCGCAATTACACGAACCCAAACTTGGGTTACTCAGAATTTAGAGTCCGAAAATGATTTGTTTCTCCTTCAAACTAAATTAGATAATTTAGAAACTGAAATTACTAAATATATTGATGCTCAGGATGAAATTGAGGAATTAGATTTAGAAAAATCTGATAGAGAAGATAGAGATAGTTTACAAAATAATTTTGATTTATGCGTTTCCAGTCTTAGAAAAAAGATTCACAGTTTAACTGTTCCTCCTACTCCTCTTTCTCCTCCTTCTTTTCCGAATGATATTCAATCTGTACCTGCCTTCAATGAACAAAGTGGACGAGTAAAACTCCCTCAAATTTCCATACCCCAATTTGAGGGTGATTATGCAAAATGGGCTCCGTTTTATCAATTGTTCACTGCTTTGATAAAAAATAACAATTCCTTAACTGATGTTCAAAGATTAATTTATTTGCGTTCTTATATGAAAGGAGAGCCTTTGTCTCTCATTGAATCACTTGAAATCACAAATGAAAATTTTCAAATTGCTATAAATATTTTAGAAAAAAGGTACGAAAATAGTATAGCTATTATAAATTCACATTTGAATTCCATAATGGATTGTCCGAACATTACAGAATGTACTTTTTCCTCCCTCAGAGAATTTTCAGTAAATATTCGAAAGAATTTAGATGCTTTGAAAAATTTGAAATGCCCAGTTGAACATTGGGATTTAATTATTCTTAATGTTGTCATGAGAAAGTTAGATTACGGTACTAAAAAAGGGTATCAGTCCAGTAGAGATTTGAGAATTAATCCTACTTTAAAGGAATTTTTTGAAAGCGTTGAAACCAGATGCAGTGCTTTAGAATCCTTGACTCCTTCCTCCCATTCCGCGTCACTTGAGTTAAAATCAGAAAAGATCTCAAGGGCAAGTTCAAAAATGGCATTACGTGTAAATAGTAGTTCTCCGACAAGTAAACGACGAGCTTGTTGGTTCTGTAAAGTTCCTGATCATGATATTTATAAATGTTGTAAATTTTCCAAAATTAGTACTGATGAAAAATACAGTTTTCTCAAGTCTTTATCACTCTGTTTCAACTGTCTGGGTGGAAAACACCTGCTGACAGAGTGTAAGTCTAAAGGTTGTACCATATGTGGTAAAAAACACCACACACTACTCCACAAAAATTCTTCCCAAGGTTATGTTCCAACAAATTCCCAAAATTCAAATTATATTCCGAGAGATAGTTCCAGACCTCAAAATAGTATGGGGGCAATTCCTAAATCAGTCCAAAATACAAGTTCCAGCCAAAATTGGCGTTCTTCTCCTCTTAATTCTCCATCCCCAAATGCTGACAACACAGCAAACTTCCAAGCTCTTGAGCCTGAACCTCAAGGGTATTCTTCGGCACTTTCGATGCCATCCTCACTTCTTGTAGATAAAAAAGATCATGAAATTCTACTGGCCACAGCGGTCGTAGATGTTCTTTCCGAAACCGGTTATTCCGTTAAAGCTCGGTTGATCCTAGACAACGGTAGTCAATGTTCCTTCGCTTCAGAAAAATTCGTAAGAAAATTGAATAATAAAACTTACGATAGTCAACTTCAATTTTCTGGCATAAAATGCACTCCTACTGTTTCTAACAAAATGTTAGATATTGTTCCAATACTCATGAGAACTTTATCCTCAAGGTGTCTTGTGCAGTACTCCCGGTAATCACTTCGAAATTACCTAGAATTCCTCTAAACAAGAATAGCTTGAATATTCCGCCAGAATTCAGACTTGCTGATCCCGAATTTCACATTCCGTCCGATGTGGACATTCTCCTGGGCGCAGACTCCTATTACGACATTATACTTCCACAAATCCACAGGCTAGGCCCCAAACTTCCTACCCTTCAGCTGACGAGGCTCGGCTGGGTTATTGGAGAACAGTTGCCTCCTCAAAATGTTCCGAAACAAAACAAAGTTTCACTCTTTTGCCAAAATGCCTGCGAATCCACAGATTCATTAGACAAAATTCTTTCGAAATTCTGGGAAGTCGAAGAACTTCCAGAGTTTAAGTCCTTATCAGCAGACGAAGAGCTTGCTGAACAAAGTTTTATTCAAACGCATGTGCGTCTTGAAAGTGGTAGGTTCCAAGTAGATTTTCCGTTCAAATGCCCCACTGATAAGATTCCTCTCGGTGATTCTTTCCATATCGCGAAAAGGCGATTTATCAGTTTAGAGAAACGTTTCCAAAATAATCAATAATTATTTTCCACTTATAAAAATTTCATTGATGAATATGTATCATTGAACCATGCCACATATATTCCGTTTAATCCCACCGACAAGGCCGCTGAGATTAAATATTTCCTTCCTCATCACTGTGTAATCAAAGAGTCTAGTGAAACCACGAAACTCAGAGTAGTTTTCGATGGCTCCAGTAAAACTTCTACTGGAGTTTCTTTGAATGATATCTTACACAAGGGTTATCAAGTACAGCCAGATCTGTATGATATATTTTGCGTTTCCGTCAGCATTCTTTTGTCCTGACCCGCGATGTTGAAAAAATGTACCGTCAAATTGAAATAAATCCGTCGCAACGACATTTTCAAAACATCTTGTGGAGAAACTGCCCCCAAGAAGAGCTAAAATGTATTCAACTTTCCACAGTGACTTATGGAGTCGCTTCCTCCTCTTTCTTAGCAACCAGAGTTCTGAAGGAGCTCGCTTCCAATTCAAAAGGTTTCCCGTTAGCCCAAAAGGCATTATTAAAACAGACGTACGTGGACGATGTGCTCCATGGCACAGATTCCCTTTCCGATTTAGAAGATTCTTATCATCAACTCAATAGTTTGTTAAATTCCGGAGGTTTTCGACTACACAAATGGTCATCCAATTCTTCACAGTTCGGGAAAAAATATTGTGAATCTCCTGATCCAATTCAATACGAAATAAAAATGGAAGACAACCCTAACAAAGTGCTTGGTTTATTTTGGAATCCCTGTTCTGACAATTTAGGTATTTCTTTACCGAAAATTTATTACAATGATACCCTTTCCAAGCGCAAGGCGTTGTCAATAACTGCTCGAATGTTTGACCCGGTAGGCTTTCTGGGCCCTTTCATTGTTCTTGCAAAAATTTTCCTGCAAAAACTTTGGTTAGCAAAAATCTCCTCTGACGAACCGCTCCCTGTTGAATTGTTCCAAGAATGGAAAATATTTATCGGTTCCATTGAATCCCTAAAATTTCTTAAAATTCCTCGATGTTTGTTTTCCTCAAAGCCAATTGTGAAAATCCAAATTCACGGGTTCGCTGACAGCAGCGAACGTGCTTATGGTGCCTGTTTGTACTTCAGAACCACTTATTTCGACAATAATGTCACAACTATCTTAGTCACTTCCAAATCCAGAGTAGCACCGCTGAAAACTGTTTCAATTCCTCGTCTGGAATTGTGTGCAATGTTATTACTTACCAAACTCACAAGAAAAATTATTCAAATCTTTGACGAAGATTTAGTTTTCGAATCTATCAATTTGTGGACTGATTCGCAGATAGCTCTGCACTGGATTCAGTCCCATCCATCCCGTTGGCACACTTTCGTGGCCAACCGAGTGTCTCAAATTCAAACTTCCCTGCCACAAGCTCAATGGAGATATGTTCGCTCTTCTAAAAATCCCGCTGACTTACTTTTTAGGGGCGTATTAGCTTCTGATCTCCTGAACTCAGAACTGTGGTGGCACGGTCCTGATTTCCTTTCCAAAATAAATTTGGAATTGTCTAAATTTATTTTGAAACCCCCTCCAAGTGTAATACCTGAACAAAAGTCAAACAAGCTTCAAGTGCTAGTAACAAGTACTCAAGTTAAAGACGAATTTTGGAATGAAATATTCCAGAGATTTTCTTCTTTCAACAAATTACTACATTCAGTAGCATATGTTTCCCGTTTTTTGTCTAATTCTAAAAATAAGGAGACCAAGTTGTCCGGTCCTTTATCCATATTTGAAATACATTCTGCTTTAGTGCTGGTCCTTTGCAACTTACAGTCCCGATACTTTTCTAAAGAAATTTCCGAGTTAAAATCCTCGAAACCAATTTCTGACAAAGGTATATTAGCCCTCAACCCCTTCCTGAATGAGCAAGGTCTCATTTGCGTCGGAGGGCGTTTGCGTCACGCAGATGTTCTTGAACCCCAAAAACACCCCATACTTCTCCCCGCAAAAAATTCTGTAGTTTCCCTCCTACTCAAAAGAGAGCATATCTGTTTGGGCCACGCTGGTGCTCAAACTGTCCTTGCTAGTGTTCGTTTGCAATATTGGCCTCTAAATGGAACCAGGGAAGTAAAAAGAGTAATTCATGAATGTATGACTTGTTTCCGTTTCCGATCCGTAGCTGCTCAACAAATTACGTCCGATTTACCTCCTGACCGAGTCACTCTTTCTAGACCTTTTGAGAAAGTAGGAGTAGACTACGGTAGTCCTTTCTTCATAAAGTCCTCGCGCCTCAGAAAGGCTCCGATTATTAAATCTTACATGGCTGTCTTCGTGTGTATGGCTACCAAAGCTGTGCATTTGGAGTAAGTCTCCTCCTTGTCCACCGAAGCCTTTCTCTTAACCTTGAAACGTTTCATATCCCGTAGAGGAATTCCTGCTGTAATCCACAGCGACAATGCTACCAATTACGTAGGTGCAAGAAATCACCTTCGAGAATTGCGCGAATTTTTCGCTAAGTCCCAATTGTCCGACTCCTTGAAGGTTTTCGCTTCTGAAACTGGTTTTGAGTGGAAATTCATACCGCCTCGCAGCCCTCATTGGGGAGGTCTGTGGGAAGCTGCAGTGAAGGAAGCCAAACGGCACCTTTATCGCATTATTGGAAATTCTCGACTCACCTTCGAAGGTGAGGAAGTACAGTACTGGCTCAAATTGAAGCCATCCTAAATTCAAGACCGTTATGTCCCATATCGAGTGATCCGAAGGATTTAGGAGTCCTAACTCCTGGCCATTTCCTGATAGGTCGTAGCTTAACCTCCTACCCTGAATTAGACACTACCCACGTGCCCGAAAATAGACTTACATTCTGGCAGTGGTGTTCCCAAATACAACAGTGTTTTTGGAAAAGATGGACTGTTGAATACCTCAACCGTTTGCAAAATCGGCCAAAATGGCTGTCTCCTTCCAGAAATTCAGAAGTTAATCAATTAGTTTTATTAAAAGAAGATGATGCCCCACCACTAAAGTGGCCATTGGCCCGAATTGTGGAAACTTTTCCTGGCTCTGACCAAAGGGTCCGAGCCGTGAAACTCCGCGCCAAAGAAGGTATTTTCGTCAGGCCTATCACTAAGGTCTATCCGTTGCCTAGTGCAACTCAGCGAGTGTAACGCGTTCGGTGCGTTAGTTACTTGGCGTTATTAGTTAGTTTTTCTGTTTCATTTCTCGTTTGTTTTAATTTCATTTCCTCATTTTAATTTTTTTGAAATCTATGAGATTCCAACGGGACGGAAATATGTTGGAATCACAGCTTCCAACAAGTTTATTATGACATTTATTAATTATTTATTTCCAATTCGAATTATATTCGAGCCGTACCTGGTCGCGCTCAGTTGATGTAATTGACATTTTTATATGAAGACAATCGATATCTGAGTTTGTTTACTTTTCTGTCAGATCCACGACGCTCGAGTAATTGTCGGCGTTTGTACTTCTCCAATTCATTAGTAAAAATAGTGAAGTTTCCGTAATCATTAACAACCAGTAAGGCATTGTGCATTCTGTGTTTTTGATGATTGAATATCCTGTTATCCTGTAAGTAGATTTTCCATTGACTATCGCATGAGAAGCAATTGCCAGAGCTCAATTCTTACCTGTGTTCCATGATTCAGTCGCTATAAAAGATATCTGAATATATTGGTTCAATGAAATTGGTTCAGCGTTAAATTATTTCGAAACCCAGCAATCTATAAGAAATACAGTCCACAATTATCGAAGTTTTTAAGTATGATCCCCGTGTTCGAGAAAGGGCAGTTAACCCAACCCGATCAAAAAGCTTGACTATATTTTCAACCAACCAACGGTCGCCCGGTGTCGAATCGGGAGAAATACGGTCCAAATGTAGGTAAAACCACTGGAAGTCGCTAGAGAGTTATTGGTTATGAAATTGAATCGACAACACTGTGGAATTAGCTTCTGTGAAACTGACAGAATTAAACAAAGTTTCATCACCGCGGACACAAAATTATCGCGCATCAGATCATACTGTGCAATTGTTCAGAATTGGGATGAAAACTTTTTTTTTGTCAAATCATGCATCAGATGGCAACCTGGAATCTAGGTTTCGTATTCATAATAACACCATCAATGTTCCACAAAGCCATGACCTAAATGGTAGATTGAACTTGGGCAGACTTCGACTCCTGATCATCTCCTGATCTAGAAATTACTCGTCAAAGGGTACCACATTGTTTATCCTTAGGTTGCACAAGTTTTTGCTTTTGAGAGTTGACTGCCGTGGAGGGGCGTTGGCTGGTTAGAGGAGAAAACCCAAGTCAAACACAACCCATACGGAACATCAAAGATTATCAGCTATCACCATGCAATGATATTCGTCTTCCCTGCTTATTTTTCGATTATAACTAGTTCATTGTTTGCTATGTCGTTCAGGCTTTTGGGGCTAATTCGAAAATGAAGATACATCGCGCCGTAGTATATACTTGATTCATTTTGAATCCCACCTATAAATTCCTAATATGAACAATATCATTCTGTTCATGCTGCCATTATTTTTCAGGACAGATGACTAACAGAGATTCCCCACGTGTTCACATATCTTCGAATAATTCAATTGCAAAAGCCAATCATCCGTCTCCGGTCATTGAGGACGTTGAAAGTTTCAGCAATATTCCTGAATTGAATTTTTCCTGTTCCACATTCACAAACAAATCCATCGTTGAAAATAGAAGACAGAATACTTCCTATCCGATTCAAGTTTCAAATGTTCCATAAATATACAATGTTGACAAGGAAAAGTGTACAAGCAGACGAAGGTGATTTGAAAAATTCCCATATCCAAAAGATTTTAGGGAGAACGCATCCTCGAAAAAAATTGAGTGGAGAAGAACCAAGACTTTGGTATAAATCATCTGCCCTACTTACCTAGTGTTGGAATTTGAACAAAGATCATAAGTTTTTTTTCTCGACAATTCATCAATTTGACAGCAGAAATAGACCAGGAACCATTTTTCATAGTCCAATGTCTAGAGCAAATATCAGAAAGAAGTAGAAAAGAAAGAGTGACTTTACTACCAGAGAACAAGAGGGTTCAGACCATGAATCTACAGAGGTGGATTTCAGTCAAGGCAATAGCAGTTCTGATTATGATAAAAGGGTAATCTTAGATATTTGAAGGAGAAAATACGCTCTTGAGAAAAATAATCATCGATATGGACACCATTATTTTAGAAATGAATAGTTCATCAAATTATCAACTTAAGAAAATGAAACATTACAAGATAATTATAATTCAATAACTTCAAACATTGTAGAAAAAGAAACATTAATGGATGCTTCAGAGAAAATAGACCAAAACTTGGAGAACTTGGAGATGAAATATACGAACACATCACTTTCATATGCAGAAGTTATACAAATGAAAACGCCCAAGAAAACTGACAAAAAAGAAAAAATGATTATCAAGCCAATATCCACACAAGACTCCAATAAAACACAAAATGATGTGAAAAAAATATTAATGTTAGCCAATTGAGTATATGTACTAACTCTGAGAAAAAGATCAGAAACGGATGTATAGAAATCCAGTAAAACAAAAGAAGAAGACCTGAATAAGATAACCCATGAATAATCTGAAAAATTACCATCCAAATATCAAACGGAAATTAGACATTCGAGAAAACCGAAAATCAAAATTCCAAATTTGAAAATGGGCCATTCATTCACTGAAGAAGAACTGGAAGAACAAATAATATGTCAGAATGATTTACAAAATGAAGATCACTTCCATATCGAATTTTTGAAATATTTCCAAGACAAGGACTGTTATACAATAATTGCAGAAATAAGAGAAAACTCATTGAAGAAACTTGCACAAATTGATTATAAGTTGTTCTTTGGGTGGCAAAATCTGAGATTTTATGAAAATAATGATATGAGTGAGTGCACAAAATGTTTCCGTTTTAAACAGTCTTAAAAAATGCAGAAATGAAGTGAGATGTCAGCTCTGCAGGGATAACCATGATAGTAGATCAAGTAAAGAAAAATTATTATGTGGCAATTGTACCTATTCAAATTCTATGTTCAAAACAAATCACAACACCGAGCATTTGGTGACTGATAAAAATTGTCCAAGGTATGAATTTTACCAAAACCAGTTTTTTTCTGGAATAGACTATGGTGCATAATACTAAAAATATTGGAACTAAAGAATTGTTTTCCTCATTGGAATATGAATGTGACGATCAGAAATTCCTTAAGATTTCATACCTGAATGCAAGATCTATCAAGAACAAAATGAACGAACTAAAAATTCTAATCAGTGATATCAAAGCAAATATTGGAGAAATAACAGAAACCTGGCTGCATGAAGAAGAGGAGAAATACTACAATCTCGATGGATTCAAGTCGGTATTTTCAAGTCGATATAAACGAGGAGGAGGCGTTGGAATGGTCATTGCGAATCACTTCAACTTCGAATTGATAGTAAAAACAAAAAGAGTTCATGACATATTTATCAGTAAAAATAGAATCTTCCAACATTATTCACTACGGGATATATCGGCCACCATCTAAATCAAAATCACCATTCTTCTTCAATTTTATGGATCAAAAACTAGAAAAGATGAGTTTCTCTGCTTCAGAATGTTTGTTTTTCGGAGATATGAATCTAAATTTATTGAAAAATGATAATGATGAAAGAAGGATATATACATTTCTAACAATTTTATCATCTGCAACGAAAAAATACCCGCGAGGGAATTCCAACATAGTTCAACTCTGATAGATCATATCGAATCAAATCATCTTTATTTCCTGTAGACAATATAAAATATCATATCATAACAAATTCACAAAACGAAATGAAATTATTTATAGTTGACAGTTGACCACAAAATCAAAATAGCGTATGTTGAATATCATAGTAATCTAAAAAATAATAAATATGTTACCAAAAAAATAATAGTCAACATTGAAAGAATCAAAGAAAAAATGATTCATTTTCATGAAACAGTGGCTAAATTAGATAACCCCAATTATATTCACGATGAACTTGTGAATATTTTCAATTCTTCATACAAAACAAAAATCACTAAGTTAGGAATCAAATCAAAACCGTGGTTCAAGGATCATTTGAGCTACTCAATTAGAATTACAGATAAACTTTTCCCCAAGAAAAAGCACGATGTACTCAATAAGCATTGTATAGAACAATATAATTATTATAATAAATTAGTCAAAAATCTATCAGACGAGCAAAAAAAAATTTTATGACAATCAGTTTTCAAACAGTACCACGTCAAAACAAATCTGGAAGGGAATTAATGCACTGTTACATAATATATAAAATCATAACATTAACAAAATAAGCGAAATTGAAATAAATGGTCTAAAAATAACCAATACGATTGAAATTTGTGAAGAACTCAACAGTCATTTTATTTCTTTCGGTTAAAAAATTTCTTCAATGGTAAAATATAATAATTCAACTGAACACATATCAAATTTAATATCTATGTTTCTCCGACCAACAAGCATATTGGAAATAGAGAAAACTATTGATAAACTTGACTGCTAAAAGGCAAGTGGTTTTGATGAACTCGGCCTAAAAATCACAAAGATGGTTGAATCTGAGATTTCACCAATTTTATTCCAACTTTTTTCGAAATCTATTGAAATGGGCATAATCCCAGGATATCCGATATTCAAAGGAGGCAAAAAATGTGATCCCAATAATAATTATTGTCCTATTTCTGTTGTACCAGTTCTTTTTAAAATTATTGAAAAGATTGTAAATATTTGCCTTTTCGATTTTTTGGAAAATAATAATCTACTGTGTGAAGGGCAATATGGTTTTCGCAGGAACAGAGAAACAGAAACTACGGTTCTAGATACAGTAGCCAATATTCAACTCGAAATTGATGGAAATAAAATATGAAGTCTGTTGTTTCTGGATTTGCGAAAAGCGTTCGATACCGTGGATCATGCAATACAACTCCAAAAACTATTTCTAATTGGAATCAGAGGAAAAATTCACAAATGGTTTGAAAACTACTCATTCAATAGAAAACAGTTTGTATATTAAGATAATGAAAAAAGTTGCCTAAAGAGGATAACTAGTGGAGTTCCTCAAGGTTCCATTCTTGGTCCAGTTCTGTTTTTGATCTACATTGTTGTAAAATTGTTGTTGTAAAATTGTTCGTTCCATTAACCAGCTGACGAACGTCAACCCTCGAAAGTCGAAACTTGTGCGAGCAATGGATCAACGAGGCCTTACCTTTTAACGTGCGATTACCCAGCACGGTGGCCAGGCGAGGGTTCGAACCCCGGCCTTCCGCTTGATAGGCAGATATGCTAACCACTACACTACCGAGACCACATTCATTGATTCTATATCTAAATTGAAACTTTTTGGCAATCTGAAATTATTTGCAGATGATACAACATTGGTTTATTTTGCAAATGACTTTACTCAGAAAATTTTATGAAAAATGACTTAGAGAAAATTTCATTTTGGCTGAAAAGACATAAATTATCACTGAACTATAATGAATATGCCTATTTGTATATTTCCAAACAAAATATGAATAGGTGCAATAATTCTCTAATTTTCGAAAATGAATACATTAACTATAAACCCGTTGTTGAAATTTTGGGACTATACATAGATGAAAAACTGTCTTGGGAAAAGCACATGGCAATGACAACTCAATGTGCTAAGAACTGGACAGTCTGACAGAAAAATTCAGCTTAACTTTTCATCATCACTCATATTTGTTGTTTATTTATCTCATGTTCAGTAAAATAATGCACCCATTTCTGGAAACTCAAATATCATGACATCAACAAAGAATGGGGACTCAGAATTGTCTTCAAGAACAATGCTCATTTACAATCATAAAAGCCCTAACTTGTCTAGACTAGAAGTATAACAATAATAGAAACTTTTCCAATTATATAATGTGGAAGTCGCAAACGGGTTTCATATTCAAATAGGAGTACTTTTATAACTTTTGTTCACAACTTTCGCAAAGTTCAAAGGTGGTGTAAAGTTGGAAATTGAACGTCACTCTCTCATTACTCTGCGGGAAAAACAAGAATCTCAAAGCATTGAAAAGAACTGCCGGAGTCAACTGAAAACGAATGGATCTCCATCGGTTTTTCTCATTCAGAATCATATCGAAAAGAGGTGATTAAAATGAAGTTCAAACACTACAAAGAATGATGTCATGATGGGCGAATACAACGAAAACATTTTTTGGGCTCTTTTTTCTCCGAATCGAAAAATAGAAATGACAACTTCTATGAAAGAAATGGAATAAAAAAAATTACAGGCTTTCTCTGTTGTTATCAAAATGTGTATCGAATGCAATTTGTTGTTAGGGTGAATGGTCTCTGAAAAAAAGTTTTTGATATGGATATCTTCCATCCAGAGAGGAATGAATAAAATTATATAAGCGATAGCACTATCGTCAATTGAAATGATTGGTGTTAGGCCGAATAATTGATTCATATGAAGTGAAATATATTTCACATCGTTATTATCTCTAGTTGATCATAAAAACTGAGAAAATATTTTGTGATCGTTATTTGAAAGGCAATTACTCTCCTCACTGATGAACTATACACGGTTACCACGTGATTAACAGCTTCAAGACAAAAGTCATATGATGGTGCATTCGATTTTTGTTCGGTATTGGCAAGGATGGATACGCCAATTGCTTTTGCCACTGCCTCCGTAGGAGATGTGAATGTATGCCTCCTCGACAGGACGAAAATCTTGCAAGGTTTGTAGGGATTACATTTGGAACTCAGTACAAAATTTCAAAATCATTACAAAGTTTGGTCTGAACCTTCTTATAAGTGGCAACATTTTGAGGTAATCCACAATATAAGTTTCGAAAACTTTTAAAGTTAGGGACATGCTAATAGAATTGTAAAGACTAACAAATAGTACAACGGTCGAAGTGGGTGAGTTATAGAAACTCATTTCGAAAGAATTATGTTGTTCAGCATACTCTTAATGAACATTCAAGGATCAATGAATACAATTTGGAACTAATCAGAATTGACATTGATGAACCTGAAATCGGCTTTTATTTTGCAAGAAATCATTCAAAACTGACAACTCGGAAACATTGAAGAATCCTTACTTTCTCACGATATGGATAAAGATCAATTAAATGGATCCCAAGAACCTTCAGAGAAACCAGAATGGAATAGTGCCGGAAACCACAAGTCCCTATACAAAGATTCTGCCTTGCCTGATAATTTTGGCGCAAGAAAAAAGACTAGATCCGAACCGACAACTCCGAGAGGATCTGAAAGCAACTCGATGACGACTTCAAGTTTCCAGTCACAATTGGGGAGAAAGAGATCAGCGATAGAAACAAAAATCTGAAAGCAAGAGTTGGACTGAATACAGTGGCAGCTGGAGCATAGAGAAATAGAAAGAGGCCCGAGATAATTACAATTAGAACATCAGCTACAAGAAGCAGAAAAAGCAGCTCATGAAAAATCATTAAGTCAGTCAGTCAGAACGAAGAGAAGAAATATTACCTGATATTCCATATAAGGTAGATGAATACGAAAGAAAGAAGTCAGTTTTAGGGTGGATAGATGATTCACTAATTCCTGAACATGTAAGGGAATTTCTAAAACAGGACAGCAAAAATGGAAATATGAATTCAACGTCAGCACCCCCTCTAATGGTGACTCAGAGTTTGGCCGAAAACCATTCGTTAAGAAATATTATCGTGCGTTCAATATCAACAATTCTGACGAGAAAAAGTGTGGTTATTGTGACGAATTTCATGAAAGATTGTGCCTAGTCATGAAAACTGATTATATTGAAAATGTTGCAAATTGTTACTGAAAAGAAGCTGTGTTTTCCATACATCTGAGGAGTAATCAGCAGCAGTACAAATGTAAAGCGAGTTACCAGTGCCAAATTGATGGTTGCAAACTATTTCACCATCCATTGTTGCACAAAGAGAGCCCAAAACATAGAAGATTCGAGTGATTCACAAATTGTTTTCTTCTTGCAGTCCAACATTAAATAGGTACAAATAAGAGTACTCACTGTTTTGTTACATGGGCCTCGAGGAGACCTCCTTCAAATACTTGCTCTTTGTGGGAGAGCTTCAATAGTGTTTTCAAATGATAGGAAAATTGGATAAATACTTGGACCTAGGGAACCATTATGATTGCAATAGACGAAACACGATACTTCCTGACAATAAAATTCATTTGGAATCGACCTCAGAATCTCAAAAGTGAATGATCAACACGAAACCTTTCATGATACATATAACTGTTGAACTCTGAAAAATGAATGAAATCACAAAAACCTATAGTGGAAATCATTCGTTGAAACCCCTCCTTTGAAAATGTTCCGATGTCTATTTCTTCTGAAATGATGGAAGAAAAAATTCTTGCTCCGAGAAAAGAATTTGTTTTGAAATTTTCAACTATTTTCATTCATAAGTATTTTATTCCCGATTTTGCTATAAAAAGGGATAGAACTGAAGTGGACGAAAATTCAATTATAATCGACAGATGCCCCATAATTTTTTTTTTCAGGGGGGATTGTGTGGCAGATTAGGCACGAAAACCTCTTGCAACCTTATTTCAAGACGGCGGCAGCGGGACAATTGTTGCAACTACGTTTTGAGCTTACCCTTACCCCTCATACATCGAAAAAATAGAATTGCATTCTCTGAGAAACGCTAACCCTGATTTGTCTTTTCAATGGACCTAAGCTATAACAATGAAATTGTTATTGCAACTATGAGGAAATCTCAAAAAGCAACATTGGTTTTCCGTTGGTATACATATATTATCAGCTCACTCACCGTACAATGAGTGAAGGCAATTTTTTATAGATCTATGATAAATCAAATATTTATCAAATAACAAAAACCCAAACATTCATGATAATCAATTACAACAGATTGACCGTGTAGACAACGCCTCTTCATTCTCATTTCTCAGGTGCACTTACAGATAAAAAAATTGTTCGAAAGTTTAATTTCAATCAAGAAGACATCATCAGAAACAGAAAGTATTGTGAAATGAGAATGATCATTTTCCAGAGTAACCTCACTACCAAATTGATCAGACTCATCCTGATCAATGAAGTGGAAATTTTCAATGGTAAATAGCGACAAATATCGGGATAGACTATTATCCAACACACCATTGTTCAACAACTTTTACTTCGTTTTTGAAAATCACAAATCATCTTTCGAACAATTCGTTCAGGCCAGTCTCGAATCTACCTACACAGTAGGCTCTGGCTGGCACCTGTCAGAAAACATCTACTTTCCTGTGTAATACCACGAAGGGCATTGAATTATATCTGACCGGTGCCAGTGCAGGTTTTTTCACAGAAGAAAATCCTGCATTTGCTTTTGGCGATACAAATGAAGAAAGTGATTTTCAATTATAGGAACGGGCACACTTGGAGACCGTTTTCAGGCTATTTGGCCACTCGTCAGTCAAAACCTACTGTGTAGGTAGATTTGAGACTGGCCTGAACGAATTGTTCGAAAGATGATTCAATTTAACGCCATTCTTCAAATATGCCCACCAACTATGTCGAATGTTTTTACATTTTCCTTGCAGGAGGACTGGGCAAATTCGAAATGTTTTTGGATTACCTCGTCCATGGGTAGATGGCGCAATAACTTCGTATTGTTCGCATCAGCCCTGTTCGGGGCTTGATACTATGAAATTCTTTGATTTTCAATTATGGGAAGTCAACGACTCTATATTGATGATGGCACTGCATTGTGATGACGAGTGGCCAAATAGCCCGAAAACGGTCTGCAAGTGTATGTCCCTATAATTGGAAATTAATCCCTTCATTTGTATCGCCAAACGCAAACGCAGGATTTTTTCTATGAAGAAACCAGCACTGGCACCGGTGAGATATAACTCAATGCCTTTCGTGGTATCAGCCAGAGGAGTAGTTGTTTTCCGACAGGTACCAGCCATAACCTACTGTGTAGGTAGATTTGAGACTGGCCTAAACGAAAGACGATTTCAAATGGGGTTGATTGCTCAGCTTTCCAATCTTCATTTTGTTTCTATGATGATAGAGGTTGAATATTCCGTTTTCGGATTCAGCTATCCTCTGCTCAAGTATGCGAGCTCAAATAACGGGATCATTGCATTCGAGTTGGATAGATAACCAACTATTGAATAATTGCCTTGCGATTTCATTTTCGATTTCGAATTAAGCAGGAAGCGGATTATTGGCGCGGGTAGCTCTGCAGGTGGATATCAGATAATGGCGTCCATCTGCCGATTCACACGACTATCAATGCAAACAGGTAAGGACCAGCGGTGTGAAATTACGTTTTCCATTCCGGAATGAATGTATATTTTTCCATATAATCCGGAAAATCCGACCGTTGTTTCAAACAAGCCTTTGAATAGAAGGTGGTAAGCCTATAATTCGATAAACCCATAGGAATCTATGATTCTAATAGTCGATAATGGAAACTTGATATCAAATATGTATGAACGATGATACTGGCACCTTCGATGTGTAACTTGAATTTTTTCGCAGAGATCAATAACCGATTACTTCAAAACCAAACAGATATTATCGGCAGTGGACGCGCATTTCGCTAACAAGGTTAGCAACTTTATGAAAACAAAATCGATATAAGATCTGAAGACGTAGCACTTGGCACGTGGCTAGATTGAACAGTTTCAACCCAGAAATAGTGGACGAGATGAGATGAAAATATTAATTTAGGAAATTCTTCAACTTTTCGAAAAAGTGAAAATAAAAAGTTCATAGTAGTCCCGCATAACCCTCATAGCAGTAGGGCTTTTGAACAGTGATTGAGCAAAACTGTACATCCTATCAAATAATTGACGACGTACTAAGAAAGTCTCTCCTTTTTGTTCAATTATTTTTCACGATCGTTGAGAATTATATGAACCATACATTTTTTTCTTCGGGCACACAAGGAAGAAATATGTTTTAATCTCTCAACGGGAGGGGGAGATGATTGCATCTTCTAGGTCGAGCATGAGGTAACTGACAAAGTCGGAACGATTAATATATATTTCAGGAGTGAAGATACCACAAAAACTCCATCGCATATTCTGGAAGTCACTCTTCCCAAATCCTAGGATTAGTTGTTATTACTCAATCGCTGACGGAGGTGTTAGATGGTTCATCTAACTTCGGAAGATTCGGAAGCATATTTGAGCACATACACACACACACACATATATATATATATATATATATATATATATATATATATATATATATATATATATATATAAAGAGAAAGTTATTTGCTGTGAAGCAAGATGAATCAGGAAACTGATAAACAGATTATCAAATTCTCTGGTCTATCACAATTTGCATTCAATTCGAAATGCCCACCACAAGATAGCTATTTCTGGCTTTGGCCTTCATCATCTTGTGGTGGCATTTCGAATTGAATGCAAATTGTGATAGACCAGAGAATTTGATAATCTGTTTATCAGTTTCCTGATTCATCTTGCTTCATAGCAAATAACTTTCTCTTTGTATCATTTCAGATACATTTGTGGATTCGATTTTCGATAACACTCTGAGAGTGCTTGTCATTATTTCTGCAAACGCAGTTGTTAGTTGATGTGGCGAAGTGTCACTCACCACTGACGGAAAACTATGACAGCATTTCCTTATAGTGTTACACCCTAGGTGGTTCCACTTATGTGTCGCTTGCCGTAAAGGCACGATTCATTTCAAATCCTCTGGATATCTATCACAGTTTGTCTTCGATACGAGGACCATGCCAACCCACAGCTGATGAAGACCAAAGCCAGAAATAGCTAGCTATCTTGTGGTGGGCATTTCGAATTGAATGCAAATTGTGATAGACCAGAGAATTTGATAATCTGTATATATATATATATATATATATATATATATATATATATATATATATATATATATATATAGTGTCGGTAGTGTAGTGGTTAGCATATCTGCCTATCAAGCGGAAGGCCGGGGTTCGAATCCTCGCCGGGCCACCGTGCTGGGTAATTGCACGTTAAAAGGTAAGGCCTCGTTGGTTAATGGAACGAACAACAATATATATATATATATATATATATATATATATATATATATATATATATATATATATATATATATATATATATATATATATATTTATATATATATGTTCGGATAGGTTTCCGCGGTCAGTTGTGTGTTGTTGTTGTCACAAACCCTTGCCCCCTGTGACAACACCTGAGGAGTAGGCAGATTGAGACCTCAGCGTGAAGTCACATTTACCTCTTGAAAATGGCTCCAAAATCGGAGCCGAAACGTCGAGAACAAAACTCCAGACGCGGTTCAACCCGAACTCACCAACAACATATATATATATATATATATATATATATATATATATATATATATAAGGTTTTGGTAGGTTCTTGAATCCTGTTTGATTTAGTAGTTGATTGGTTCTTGGGATTTGGATTCTTTTGGGAAAATAATAAAGTCTTCTCTTCATTTGTATACAAAACGTTTCTTTTTTCAAAAAGATTCTTGCGCCGCCATTTACGCGAGAACATCACTCCTTCACTAACCATACAAGAGATACAAAATTATAGAAATATCGACAACATGGTCAAAAATTATAATATAGCTGAACACAAATGCAGATTCAAATAAATATACCGAAATACATCCAACCATCTTCACTGTGTGATATATTATCAATAATGTTAGGCAAGAAAACCGTCCATGTAGCTATGGAAAAAAATTTTTTGAATAAACAATTGAAAACGCCCCTGGCCAGGGGCGAAACGTTTTGTATACAAATAAAGAGAAGACTTTATTATTTTCCCAAAAGAATCCAAATCCCAAGAACCAATCAACTACTATAAATATATATATATATATATATATATATATATATATATATATATATATATATATATATATATATATATATATATATGTGTGTGTGCTCCGATAGGCTTACGCGATCGGATATGTGCCGCTGGAACTTCCGGATGAACTGCGTCTGGAATTTTTCTTCTTTCGACTTATCGGCTCCCACTTTGGAGCCATTCTCAAGACTTCTTGACTAGGTGCGAGGCCTAAGTCTGCTTAACCCCCAGCACTCATCTTGACAGAGTGAAGATTGTGGTTTTGTGGATAGAGGGATGATATTCATAGCGGCCTGAGAATCCGACGTTGTTGAAACTGTCGGACCATATACAGGTCTGGTTTGAAAAGGATTAATTGATGGATTTGTTCGAAGGGTTAATAATGGTTTCCAGGAATTGGGGAGCCTTTGTGAGTCGTCTCGTTTGTTGAGGCATTGAGGACGTTTGTCAATTTCTATTGCTTTGCGAATGATTGGAGTGTTTTTGCTGTGGCAATGGTCTTCGTCTTGTTGAAGTCAATTTTGTGTCCGTTTTCGTGGTGGTGTTTGTGAGGAGAGTTGAGGTCATGTCCGAATTATGTACTGCCAGTTCGTGCTCGTAGGACCTGTTTGATACTCGATCGGTTCGTCTATCCTATATATGTTCTCGGGCAGTCGTGGCAAGGAATTTCATATATTCCTTGTGATTTGTTGGGTACTGTATCTTTAGGTGAGCGCAGGAAAGAGGATATTTGATTGTTTGCTGTGAAAACTGTTTTGATGTCTTGTTTTGTCAGAAATCGACTCACTTCATCAGTGACACCCCGAATGAAAGGAAGGAAAGCTTTCGGGCGTCCAGCCGAGTCGTCTGGTGGTTTGAGGTACATTTTGAAGAAGGGCAGATGTGAGCTTTTCCAGCTCACTAGGTCTGCTATGCTCATCTGTGAGTTCGATGGATCGATTGATAAGAGAATTCAGTACGGAGCTCACCTGGGCTGGATGATTGTGGGAGTTGGCATTGGGATATCTATTATTGTGGTACCGAAAACCCACGAACACCAAATGTACAATTTTTTTACAAGAAATTGATATGGGGAAATCCCTACCTGTAGTTGATAAGTTGTACCAAACTCGAGTCATAATTGTGCAATAGTGCTACGTAAGTGCTTTCAACATTTTCTCCACATGAACTCCCAGAACGAACACAAGTGAATGTGTGCCAAAAATCTTCAAGGTCCCGAGTCGAATGCCATGTTGGATTCCCGATCCCAAGGCTGAGCCCAGTGTAGTTTCCAGTTTGCTGTACATCCAGTGAAAAATAACCTGGTAACCCTTTATTCGTTGCAACGTATATTCAAATATGCATATTATCCCCTAATCTCATAAACAATTCCATTCCTCTTTTCCGTTTGAACAAAAACTTTTATCTAGCGTGCTCAACGACGTGATGAATCGTAATTTCATGACATTCTAATTATTTTATCATGTCACATTTCGAGTCACAGAAAAATAGAGTCAAACATTTTTACTTTAGATCGTATGACATAGAACTATGAAATTTGATCGTGGTTACCATGAAAGATTTGCGCTTTGCTGTGTTATTATTTGTTGACATATTTGATTCTGAGGTTGAGGAATTACTCATGAAAGGTTTGTTAATTCGTTTATTGCAACGCAAATGTCATTAAATAATCATATAACTGACATTTTCTTGTATATCTTTCATTTGATGAGTTCTACATATCATTGATAAACTTTTTGTGTATTGCCTTCCTGATGAATCCACCTGAGATGCGAAAAAATGCTATATCACGGGTCAGATACAGTCTCCACTTCGCACAAAGGTTTTCGAAAATAAACATCCCTGAGATTTATTGGACAAAGTTGAGGAACAAATAATTTTATAACAAAATAAAAATCAGAACAGTCCCTATATATATATATATATATATATATATATATATATATATATATATATATATATATATATGCTAGGAAATCTCAGGCATGTCTCTTCTTGTTATAAAATTATTTGTTCCTCACCTATATATATATATATATATATATATATATATATATATATATATATATATATATAACATCAATTAATGTGCCTTATCGGAACATGTGAATCATAATGATCATCGAATGGATTATGGAAATACTGAAATCTTTGAAATCTTGGACACAGAGAAGAATCTTTCGAAAAGAATTTTCCTAGAAATGGTTCATATTCATAAAGAACAACATTCTATGAACCAACGAATCGTCTTGAACTTCGGTCAGAAAGATAATTACCGCATTTGTTCACACACGAAGATACCTATCACGAAGGTTCCAGTAATGACCGTTTGATTTCGGAAAATTCCAGAGCAATGGACTTATATAAAGCGGCGATCAAGTGAATGAATCGGCGAAACAGTGTTTATTCGAGTGATCTATTGAGTTGAGCTGTTTCAGTGACTTATTGGGTTAAATGCAAAAAAATCTTTTGATTTTGCCGTACCCATTGTCACTTATTTTGGAAATCCGAGTAAAAACTTAGCAGTACTAGGTACAACGTAACATAATTATACAGGGCTATTCAAATTCGAGTCTATGCATGGGGATTTCGATAACGGTAAGAGATAGAGGAATGGTTAAATGGGGGCAAAGTAGCATATTTTAGGGATCAATTATATGGATTAAAAAAATCTGACCTAGCTTCTTTAGTTCTGGAGATATACAGGAAAAATCGAAAATTTCGAAATTCTCCTTTTGCCTATATCTTTTTATTTTACGAAGATTTTTTTTAAATGTTGCCACTTTGCTATAGCAACTTTCTTTGGGCTATCCAAATATCTGAATAAAAATTATATACAGGGTATCGTATAAATTGGGCCACTCTCAACTTTTAATTTTCAAATACGGACCTGTATTTTTTATTGCATTTTTTTGAATGCCAAGAGTCATGATTCATATTGAAGTAACATTTTCATCTGAACTACAGAGTGTTTTAGAAATATTGAACTAATATCAGTGATATTTTTTTATTCCATAACAACTGTAATTGAATCATATCAGAGAATGAAAAGTGAATCAGACAAATTGATTCTTTAAGAATGATCAATTTCAAAATTTCCAGATTATCTAGTCTCACTACTTGTTCGGAATAACAATAAAATGAAATGAACAATTCCAAGAGACATTTTTCTTTACCATAATGTAGCACTAGTAGAATAATTATTCATCCCCATGTCGATTGACCTCAGTAGGTATAAAGATCTGTTGTATGTATTCTGCTGAGAACTCACAAACACAATGTGTAACAAACATAACATTGTATTTGATCATATAGCTTTTCATATTTTATAACTAATCACACAAGAACTTGTTTAATTATTATCAAGAATTGGAATAACAGCCATTATAAGTATTCATAATCGAAATAAATGTTCAAATTGACGACCTCCTCGTTCCAGACATTTACGGAGTCGTTTTTTTCATGTTATTATTTGCTCTGAAAATATCTCTTCGCCGTAGTGATGCGAAAGCGTTCATGATTTTAATTCTTAAATCTTCTATATTTTCAATTTCGTTTTGATATATTCTATTTTTTAGTGTACCCCATAAAAAAAAGTCAAGTACACTGAGATCAGGGGATCTTGCAGGCCATCTTATAGGCCCATTATTTGCTATCCATCTGTCTTGAAATGTTTCTTGTAAAAATTGATTAACGTCGCTTGTGCAATGTGGGCGAGCTCCATCGTGTCGGAACCACAACCGATTTAAATTAGCAATGGGAATATCATCGAGATATTCACTGAAAGTTTGTCTGAGGAAGTCTAGATAACGTTCGCCATTGAGCGTCCCCCCAAAGATGTAGGGACCTAGAACTCGATCCTTCAAAATTCCAGCCCATATATTTAGACCAAAGCACACTTGAGGTCTTGCTTCTCTAAAATTATTTTCATTGATTTGTGACCAAACATACTCGTTGTTTCTATTGAAAACACCACAATTTGTGAAACGAGTTTCATCCGACCAAATAATACTATTCAAAAAGTTTCTGTCATCGCCCAATTTTTGCAACATCCAATTACAAAAATTTTGCCGTCTTTCGGCGTCTCCTGGATACAGTTTATGAACAATTTTAACTTTATAGCATTTGAATCTGTTTTTTCTCAAAGTACGCCATACTGTAGTTTGCGGCAAATTCAATTCCTCAGCAATTTGAACTGTTGATTTTGATTGATTTGTATTGATCTGAAATATGGAGATGAGCCTAATTAATATTTTTTCAGTATTACCTACTTACCGCTTGAAGTATGTTTTCCTGTAACTCAATAGGAGTTCTGTTTCCATATTTTCTCCTTGGTTTTCTGAAAGATCCATATTCGCGAAGGTTTCTGTCCAAAAGTCTGAAATATGTGGGATGCGGCTGATGTCTTTCTGGGTACAGATCTAAATAATTTTCAGCGGAAAGATGAATGTTCCTATTATTTCTGTAGAAAACGTTAACCATATATCTCTTTTCTGCTCTGTGGGGAAACCCATTTTCAGTACTAACAGATTTTTCATCAAATACCAACGATAATTTCCAAGAAACTGTCAAAATATTGACAAGTGAGGTGAACTAAATATTTATTTTCCAAAGCATACTATGGTTTAATCATAATTGTTGTATATAGCAACAGAATGCCCATGAATTTTCTGAAAAATATAGGTTGTTCGAAAAGTGAGTAACAATGAAATATTTCCAAATTGGTGTCTGGAGTATGAATATTGTCATTCGAATATTTTTTTTGTAATGATTATATGCACATACACGTACTAGGGAGAATACATTTTCACATTTTCGCACATTGATCATGGGTTGCGTGAACTGAAATGTGGATGAATTCTTGAAGAAGACATTCTTCGTCGAATAATGTTGATTTTCTTCCAAATCCTAGGCACTCTATATCTTATTCTATGATATTTTTTTAATAGGTAATAGTTCAATATTTCCAAAACACTCTGAAGTTCAGATGAAAATGTTACTTCAATATGAAACATGACTCTTGGCATTCAAAAAAATGCAATAAAAAATACAGGTCCGTATTTGAAAATTAAAAGTTGAGAGTGGCCCAATTTATACGATACCCTGTACATAATTTTTATTCAGATATTTGGATAGCCCACAGAAAGTTGCTATGGCAAAGTGGCAACATTTAAAAAAAATCTTCGTAAAATAAAAAGATATAGGCAAAAGAATAATTTCGAAATTTTCGATTTTTCCTGTATAACTCCAGAACTAAAGAAGTAAGGTCAGATTTTTTTTATCCATATAATTGACCCCTGAAATATGCTACTTTGCCCCCATTTAACCATCCCTCTATCTCTTACCGTTATCGAAATCCCCATGCATAGACTCGAATTTGAATAGCCCTGTATATTCGATCAGTTTTCGAATTCAAAACTGGTATGACGAGCAACTGAAATTTTTGTCAACCCATTTTTCAATTTTTTTGTTGTTTAGTTATCCGCAGATCATCATTATTTCCATCCATGCTTGACAAAAAATGAACAATTAAATCATAAACAGTTTCACAATCAGAAATATCGAATTCATGGTGGCATACTAAGTGAACTATCGACCTCATTCTGAACTTATTTCATCTGTTCTTCTATGGATGAAAGTTTTCATAGATAGTTGAAATAATAATTCGCAATATGAGTTTCGACTTCCTCCCAATGTATTCTTACAAATAATATTCACTTCATTGCAAAGTTTCCAGAACTATTAGCTGTACGTGCTACTGCGGTGAAGTTTTAATAGATGGATTAGTATTTTAATGATGATCTCGGTGTTATGTATGGCAGCTCAAGGCGACAAGTAGCTCAAAGTGCAGCCACGAGGATTTTCGAGTACGTTGGTGGATACTTAGAGAGCGAAGGAAGGAGTTAATTGCTCGAGAATTCTCTGCTGACTGAAAGGAAACTGTCTTATTGGAGTTGATAGAGGATTTGCAGAAAAGTTTGGAAGTCGTTATTAATTTAAACCAGTTTGATGAATAATGAATTGCAAACTTCAACCTATCTTTCCACAGCTATGTATCCTGATTAACACTGCTATCGTTCTTCCACTATCATTGAGATAACCACATATATGAAAAATAGATGAACAATAGTACCTCGTTTTATATTTTCAACATTCTCCGTCAGTGTTTTTATTGAATCGAAGTAGAAACAATGGTGATTACATCATAAACTCTGATATGAGACGTACATCACTGAACACAATGGAAAAAATATTTTCAGGATGTGTTTTTTTATATTTGTTATCCTCATTTTCGAATCATAATTTTGAGGTTGGGTATTTTGACATTCCAGTAAGGAGATTTCGAAATGAAAAAAAATTTAATCATACAGTACTCACATAAATAAGTCATTGTTGAAAAAAAAATGTTGCTGTTATGAGAAGCCCTCGAGTTTTTGATCTAAGCTCCTCTACTACTTGTACTTGTGAACATTTCGTTTGAAAAACCCTATTTTCCATAGGGATGAGACGAAGTTGACATTAGTCAAGACATAGTTTTTTTCGAAGTTTCATTTGTCATTGTGACTATAGTCATGAAGAAAATCCACTATATTGATTAGCAGGTATATATCATCTGGGTTTGCAATGACAACTGGATAGGTGAAACGAAAGTTGTTTAGGTTTCATCGTATTAGTGGAAAATTCGTTCAATTTTTTCGATTTTGGGCTTGTCCCTTCTGACTGCTCGTTTAATATGCATAACAAACAAAACGGTATCGATTTCATATGAAACCACAGGAAATTGTCATGGAAAAATTATTTTTCGTGTACAAATACACAAAGGAGCTTTTTCCTTGGAACAATGTATCAGGATGAGTCAATACAGCAATTGGTCATGTCGACCAGATGCTGAAGTAGTTTGTGAAATCGATTACTGAACTTACATATTGACATGTTTTTACTTCGGTTTAGAAACTCAGGAATATGGCTTTTTCTGCGAGGTAAACATACTATTTTTTCCGCAAATTATTTGAAATTAATAAATTGGAAATCAACTCACTTGGATAACTAAGAAAACTGTTATTAATCATTTATGTAGAACACAGGACATATTGACTTTTTTGTTTTCGAGAAATTTTATCTGGTATGCTGAAATTTCCTAGCAATTAGCAGAAAAATTCATTTGTTTCACACATTTCAACATCAGTGAGTTCACTATAAAACTTTGTAATGTTTCTTCCATTTCATTTACAGCTGTACAAGTGTTTTTATATATGTATTATTATTAATCATTGATGATGTGTGTAATTAGTCCTTTTACTCCCAATATGCAGGGATAATTTTTCATCATATTCATTTGCATGCTTTCTTTTCTTCAAAGTAAGTATTCCGAGTCCCCCCTTCATTTCAAAATATAGTTGATACCTCTTCCCGGCTTCGTAATAAACACTAGATATATGAGATCATGATTTATGAGCCATTTTATTTGTCGATTATTATTGCCACAGATTCGTATTGATGTGGAATTTCCAAACATCCCATTTTAATTGAGGATTAAACGACTCACCTGAAGAGTTCAATCCAAATTATATGAGGTTGGTTATATACGAATAGATCACCTTGTAGTAGTTCCTCTATGACTGATATGCGCAAGTTGAATGGATGACTAACCATGCTCCCATCCCACGATACCTCACTCGAATATCCGTCAATATATCTTGCGATGATATCGCCTTTTTGGGTAGGGATGACAAAAATTATTGAATTTTTTTGAGATGGGTGAGTGTGTCTCTATTCGGATGTGACCAACCTCATGTAATTTGGATTGAACTTCCTTCAGATGAGTCGTTAAATCCTTGATTACACTTCGATTGGTCCGATCCTAATAGATCACCTTGTACATGTTTGAAGAATTATTTGAATATTTAAAGGCGATCATTATTATATTCAGACTGATCTCAAACTAATTAAGTGGCCCAAATGAACTGCTTTTTTTTTTCATAATATAGTTCCTCGCTATGAACTAAGCATTTTATACAGACAGTATTTGAATGCTAATGCAACAATGTTTCGAAACTCAATTTACCAGAAAACTTGAACTCGTTCAATAAAATTCTTCTTTGATCTTATGGTGTCCGTACTCATATCGATTTGGTAGGCAGCAGAAGTGGCAGCATGTCTTGTGATGTGGCCTTTGAATTGATAAGTATTAACAGCACCAAATTGCAGACTCATTTCCAGAAAACGGCTCAAGAGCTGGGTGTAGCTGGGTGGTGAGGATTTTTATAGGTTAGGATAAGGAAAAAACTCAATTTTGATGTCGGTGTGAATGTTTGAGCAAGGAGAACCATAAATTTAATATGTTTTTCAAAATGAAATTTTCCAATAGGCACAATTTTCCAATTCGGTCAAAACTTGGTAAGGGTTAAATATTTTCTCATATCAAGAAAAAGTGAATCGCATTTTGCAAATAACCTTTATAAACCTTTCCATTGTATCACAGTTTCCTGTATTAGATATCAGATTTTGAGCTGATAGATGTATGTTTCTAGTAATATATTTTTACGTCTCCGCACCTTTGGGCGATTTACCTTATCCACATCTCCTTCACAAAAATTCACCAATGAGACGAAAATGAAGTGTATGGTTTCATCGTATTTGCAATCAGTGATACCATCAGAATCGCTGGAGGTTCACCCCTGACTTTTTCTCCTGGGAAATGGTTATGAAAAGTATTTTTCATGAAACTATCACCATTACCTCATAGAGGTTTCAATATTTGGAGTATGTATCTTGCTAGTTTTCATCATGGAGATTCAATGGAACTAACGATGGGTCTAAGAGATTGATTTGGATTGGGTATTTTTGGTAAGCCATAAAAATGGGGTGGTTTACTATAACGATTAATGAGTAGTGTGCGTTCTGTTTTTTAAAGTGTCTCTTTGTATTTCAGTAATGTTCTGTATATTTTCTGTTCGATAGATTTTGTTGAGTCTTGTCTGAGTTTATTGTACCAAGTTTCGATGTTACAGATGTGTTTTGGTTGTGTATCTCTTATGTGGTGTTTTCGATCAATTGAATAATTATTTTTCATATCCATCTGTGTCCACGATAAATGTGGCACTACCCTGATAATTAGCTGTGAGTATTTTTATCCTTCCATAACATCTTAAAGATTTCATTGCAGTTTTTTCAAATTTGCTCAAATAACTTTCCCAATAACAAGGTTGTTTGAGTACCCCTTTGCATTCAGATCTATGGTCACCAGCTACATCTGCTGGTAAATTATATAAACTCTCATAATAGAGGTTCAGCTGGCTAGTTGGAATTGTCAGCAGCTCGGGCGCATATTATCGGAAAGGTAGGGTATCAAAATGGATTTTATATCCCTTAACCAACTCCAAAATGTAGACGTTGTAGGGTATGGTTTACCATTTGCTGTGAAATGTTCAATGCGACCAGCATACAGGTTCAAATATGTTACCTGGTCCATTTGTTGTTTTATCGTGAACCTCTCCCACCGTCTTCTATTTTGTCTGCTTAAGGTGTAACCTCTTTCTTGATTATTCAAAGATTTCCATACACTTCGTTGGGGAGGGTCCTTGACGTGTTTTGAAAGGAGACGTTGTGCCTTCAAGTCTATTGCAATCAGAAATCCCTTGTGGTTTGAAATCGAGAAAGGAACGTTTGCCTAATGCTTCACCAGTACCGGCCAAGTCAGACAAAGTCGTCTCGAATGCTTCAGCGTATCCATCACTTATCAGACATAGCTGTACTTAGTGCGGAGAAACCTTTGCCAAATGTAATTCAAAGGTCCATTAGGGAACCTTCTATTTTCAACTCGGATAACTCGGATGCTGAGAATAAGGTCTGGACCTTCAGATTCAGATTGGGTGGAATCAGGGTAGTGAAATGGCCTGGAAACTAGGCCAATAAAAATGAAATTGTTCTTGTGCGCAAGACACTCGGCGTGCACAACTCAGGAAGTGTGTGGAAAAAAATGGCGTATGATGATTGAAGGTCAGCCGTACAATGATCTACGAAGTAGATTGCCCCTGCCGATGACCAATGATCGGAAATGATTGTCAGTCTCAGCTATTTCCAAATATATGTCCACTCACTTCCTTAGTTCCAATCTGAAATGCAACAAAAATATTAAAAACAAACTCACGTACGACGAATAAGAACGGAGTTTTTCTTTGAGTGTCCTTAGGGTATCCGTTGTCGTTCTCTAGTCCTTGTGTAAGATAGGTATACCACCGCAGTGCAAAATCATCCTTGATATCACTACGATAAGACTTTGCCTCAGTCGGGTCATCTCCCAGTATAGTATTAACAGCGTCATCACAACGAAAAGATTCACTGTTGGTGGAATTGTTTTTGGGCGCAGACCCAAGGCTGGCACAACTTGGAAAGTGTGCGGAGGAAAAAACGGCGTTGAATGATGATCTACAAGGTTGATTGCCCCTGCCGATGATTAATGATCAGAAATCATTTTCAGTCCCATCGATTTCCAATTAAATGTCCACTCATTTCGTTGGTTCCTTTGAAATATATAAAAACATTATAAACAAACTTGCTTACTTACTGGAGTTTGTAGCGAAGTTTTTCCTGGAGTTTCCCTAGTTTCCGCCAATATTCTACGTTGTTTTCACTGAGCATGGTTCTCTTTCGCGATTATTTCCCATAGTTTCTGAAATTTCTAGACTTCTGTTTTTCGACATCAATTTACACTTTCAAACTCATCGTGGGATGGAGGCATGATTAGTCTTTCTTTCAACTTGTGCATATCAGTCATAGAGGAACTACTACGAAGTGATCTATTCGGATGGGACCAACCGAAGTATAATGAACATATATTTTCAATATATGATCGAATGGATATTGAAATATTATAATATTCCCAATTCGATGTGTTATGTGCCTGAAGATTTGTATTCAGAACCTTTGTAATCGATAATTTCAATTGGCTTATAAATTATGTTTTCCGATAAAATAACAGAATATCATACTATATTACCACACTTTCTGAGAACTAACCGTCATCTCTATATATCGTCCCCCGAAACCTAATAACATTGACATGAAACCAAAGCTGTCTTCTGCAAATATTGTTGAAGATCGTGACCTTTTTTTACCGATACTTCGAGACTGCTCCCCTATTGTTCTTCGCTCTCCTACACACTCGCCTAGAACAATGATCAGGTGAACGTCCACACTACATAAAATACGTCACGCTTGATTGTAAATATCGCCATTACCCATCCCTGCATTCTCGATGCACCTGCCTACACTAAATGTCAGATTGCTGCAATGATATATGAATCACGATTGTATTGTTCCATGTCTCTACCTCTGGCGAAACGATAGAGGGTGCAAGTAATAAAACAATGCTCTGTTCCTCTCTAGGAACAATGGGTAGGTGATGTGACTTTTGACACAAGCTGTTGATGGATCAATTCACAGAAACATTCAATGAATGAATCGATTTTGAATGATTATTGACGTGGAGTTATTCTTCTATGGAATAAATATGTTTTTTTCATGAATATATTCATTGTGAAATGGATTGAGAATCTGTATCATAATGAGCTCATTATGATACAGATTTTTCTTTACGATACACATTTTAAATCAATTGGAAATCCAATCCACTGGCGGGAGGCTACATAGAAAATTCAGATCGAAATAGAATCAGCATTTTCAAATATAATATTCATAGTTCTTTATCATTCATTGGGTGTAGAAAAAGAGCGTATGCAACTCACATGTAATGGTGAATACATGATCGTTGCATAATGTCCTAATATGGTACGGAATAATTGAATGTAAAGAAAAATAAATGGAATGGATCGCAATGATATTCTTCCAAAGAATTGATGATGATTCTCGAAATGCTCTATAGTATAACCAGCATAAATACGTTCAAAAGCAACTATGAACTTGGGTGGCATTGACATATTTTCAGAAACTATTCTTCAAAGTACGCCTTCGAAAGAGAACTTGCTCGAAACTAAAACGAATCGTAATCTTCAGAAAATTCACGCACTGCGACGTACTCCATGTGAAACGGAAAGTATTTGTCGGGTATAACAATAATTTTAATGGACAACTTCACACAAACATGAAAAAATCGATAAAATTACAAAAACCATGAAAGCCTAGTGTTTCAAAAGGTGCAAGGTGAATCACAACTGGCACGAACGTGTTTGGAAAACATGGAAAGTAGATCAACTTTTTGCAGAAGGTTCATTACAACCTGAAGCAGGTTTATCATAAAATTGATCAGAAAACATGAGAGATATTTTGTTTCCTCTCTCGAAGGAACACTGCTAGTGATTTCTCTTACTGCTACCAGGTCTAATGTTATGCTACTGCAAACGCAGTTCTTTTGAGATGGTAGAACTTCAACCACTGATGGACAACTATGACAGCAATTTATTTGAATGTTACTCCTCTAGCTGGTTCTATACTTTGTTGTGGCATTTTATTACTATTAATATTTGGGATGGGGCAAGGAATTTTATTTTGAAGATTTGGCAGCCTCGCTTTCTGTCGAATAACGAGAAAAAGAACTGCGACAGACGCAGAATGAACGAAATTGAATTCGAGAACAGCGGGTGTTCGAATTGCGTGAGATTTAGATTGTAGATTGATTTGGAAACAATTAGTTTTGTAAAACCACGGTGTTTTCGGTTTTCTTTGAGTGGGACAATTTATTATTCTTATAATTTTCGTTATTAGAATATTTGTGCTTTGGTGTTCCTTGAAATCCTTTAACCTTCCTATATCGAAACCAATTTTTTCCTTCACCAAAATCTGAAGAAAGAAAAGACGAAATCCAGCGACGAAGGTAAGATATATTTTGATTTTACTTATTTCTTACAGAACACTAGCGGAGTGTTCTAGAAATAAAACTACAAAACATTTTGGTTCTTCGAGCGGGATTTTGGTGAACTGAATTTCGAAGAAAATAGGAGTATAGTTAATAGTTAGTAGAATTTTCATACTCTTTCAAATGATATCATATCGCATTCAAAGTTTATTCGTTTGATTATCAGTGATTTGCTTCGACCAGTATTTTGTGACGGTGAAAAAACTTTATCAGTAGCAACGGATTTACAGTTTTTTTTGGGTCTGTTATTGTTTGCTTCAAATTTCCTCGGTTCGTGGAAGCGGTGTTGCCAAGCTTATCGAAAGTATTTCATTTTGAAACATACTCAACATATTTCAATATTTAGATCATCAATATTTTGTAAAATGGGAGGTACGGTGGCAGAGCGACAGTTGAAGGTGCTCACAGCAAAAAAAGAGTCATTATTTTCGATGTTGCAAAAACTTCTAGATTTATCTAAATCACTTAACACTCAGGAAGAAAAATCTAGATTTTCGACCTTATATAGTACGATTAATTCAACTAAGGCTGACTTGTTGATGGTTGTTGAGAGTATTATGCATCTTAATTTAGAAATGGATGATAAGTTCGTGCCGAGCTTTGCGATAATTCAAACAATCGATGAAATGTGTTGTCATATTCAAATGGCGGCGGTGAAATTGGAACGAGAGCAACAGCAAGTACCTAATACGTCTCAAGGAAATGTAGGAAATATACACGGTAATTCGATTTCGGTGGGAAATCATAATTTTATGAGAAACCTTCCTAGCCTTCCTAAAATTGAACTCCCAGAATTTTCTGGTGATATTCGAGAATGGGAGACATTTTATCCAATTTTCAAGAGTTTGATTCATGAGAGTCCATTACTTACGGATGTTGACAAAATGAATTATTTAGTAGGGCGTTTGAAAGGTACGGCTTTAAGTGTATGTACGGGGGTAGCTCCTACGGGAGATAATTATGAGATTATTTGGAATTCACTTGTAGAAAAATATCAGGATACTCGTTCACTCGCCACTAGTTATCTAAATCAAATATTAGATTTCAAGCCAATACAAGGTGAGTCATCGAAATATCTCAACTTATTTTTGGAAAAATATGATACTGCGGTACAAGCGTTGAAAAAACTCAAATTAAATGACTTGACGGATTTCATTTTAATGCAACTTGCTGTTTCCAAACTTGATTCAGAAACAGGTAAATCATTTGAAATGTATGTTCGGGGTACAGGGATACCTACTTATGATACTGTTATTAAATTCGTTAAAGAACAGTCAAAAATATTAGATCTGAACAAGAAGACCACTGGTAAGAGCGGGCAATGTGATAGTTTGAGATCGCGTCCATCAAGGTCTTTCTTTGTGGGTCAGGATAATAAAGTTGATAATAAAACTAAATCAAACACTTGTACTTTTTGTCATAAGGGAGGGCATTTTTTAAGCCGGTGTGAAAAATTTAAACGTTTATCTCCTTCCAAGCGGTATGGAATAGTGAGGGATAATAATTGGTGTTACAATTGTTTGTCACCAAGCCATGGGGTAAGATCTTGTCCTTCCGAAAGAGTGTGTTCTGAATGTTCCAAAAAACACCACTTTTTGTTGCATTTGGGAAAATCAACATCAATTCTACAGCCTGAACAAGGCGTTGGAAATGCGGTTGTGAACGAAAGTAGTACAAATACGGACACTAACACTATTGAGTCAAGTAGTAATCTTTGTGCAACGACTATAAGGTCACGGAATAATTGTGCAGTTCTGTTATCAACAGTGGTAGTTAATGTTTTAGACAGTTCAGGTAAAATGCAAACAGCCAGATTTTTGTTAGACTGCGGTAGTCAGGTTAATCTTATTACCTATAGCTGTTCTAGAAGATTGGGTTTGAAAATTTCGAAATGTTGGACATCGGTTACTGGAATCGGTTCAAATTTCAACTCGCTCAAAGGTATGACGAATTTGATGGTTTCATCTAGGTATGATTCAACAAAGAAATATTATATTGAGGCTTTCTTGGTTGATAAAATCTCTAACAAACTTCCGGCAACAAAGGTTGATAGAAGTAAACTGAAGCATTTTGAGGGTATTCAGTTAGCAGATGATGAATTTGATGTGCCAGCTGAGGTCGACGGGATCATAGGTGCTGAGCTTTTTACGGTTATCATGGGTAATACTAAATTATCTACTTCGACAGGCTCTCCAGTGGCCATACAAACGGCGTTTGGGTACGTTGTGATGGGAAATGTTCCGAAGTTGGATAGGATATCTGATTGTAACGTATTTTTCAGTTTGAAAGAGGAATCGAGCTTGAATGAACTTGTGAGTAGGTTTTGGGAAATGGAACAGGTTCCAAAAATGGCATTACCAGATCCAGAAGAGAAAGAATGTGAAAGACTATTTTCCAGTACGGTTCTTAGGGATCACGAAGGACGATTTACGGTTGCACTTCCTTTCAAAAATTCACCGAAGACATTGGGCGATTCTAAATCAGGGGCTTTAACTCGATTGTATTCTTTAGAGAGGAAGTTAGAAAAAATTCCGGAACTACGGGTAGATTACAATAATGTTATGAAAGAATCTATTGAAAATGGTTACATGCACTTGGTGAAGAACGACTTTCTTGATAATACAGAGCCTTGTTATTATATACCTCACCACGCTATTTTCAAGCCAGATAGTTTGAGTACGCCAATTCGCATTGTTTTGGATGCTAGTGCATCATCAGACACTGATGTTTCATTGAACGATATTTTGTATAGCGGTCCAAAATTACAGACAGATATTTGTTCATTATTATTGAATTTTAGGTTATTTCGAATAGCGATTACTGCGGATATTCGTAAGTACTATCATCAGATCAAAATAACGGATTCTCATTGGCGATTTCAGAGATTACTTTGGCGATTTAGTCCCGAAGAACCAGTCAGGGTTTATGAATTTAATCGATTAGCTTTCGGTGTCAAATCTAGTCCTTATTTAGCTCTTCGTACTGCAAAACAGTTAATCAAAGAAGAAGGTAATAAATATCCTTTAGCCGCCGAGGTAATGTCGACGGGTTTGTATATGGACGATTTAGTATACAGTATCTCATCCAAAGAGGAAGCTCAGAGATTGTATTTAGAATTGGTGGAAATATTTGCGAAAGGTAAATTTGATTTGGTCAAATGGTCTTCAAATTCCTCAGAGTTATTGGAGAAAATTCCTAGTGAAAAACGGTTGTCAAAACCTGTTACCTTCAAGACTGATACAAAAATTCTGGGAATGGTTTGGAATCCAGAAATAGATTGTTTGAGATTTTGCTTTCAGGTTCCAGGTTCGGAGTGCACTAAACGGATAATTTTGTCTACAGTAGCCAGATGTTATGATCCGATAGGATTGGTGGCACCATTCATTTTATATTTGAAACTTTTGATTAAGGAGTTGTGGAAACTTCAATTAGGTTGGGATGAAGAAGTTCCCAAAGAAATATCTCAAAAATGGTTGATGTTGAGGAATGAATGGCCGAAAATTGAGGAGATTCGGTTTTTTCGTTATTTAGGTACAGTCAACTTATCCCCGGTGATGTTGATAGCTTTTGCAGATGCCAGTAAGGATGCGTATGGCTCGGTAGTTTATACCAGAATCGTTGGACGTGATGGAGAAGTTATAGTGAGTTTGTTATGTGCTAAGTCTAAGGTCTCTCCCTCCAAACTAGTTACGATTCCAAGATTGGAGCTGGCTGCTGCGGTTCTTTTGTCTAGATTGGTTAAACATGTTTCGGAAGTTTTTGGAAATCGTATTTGCATTTCCAAAATACTGGCCTTTTCAGATTCTACGATAGTTCTTCAGTGGTTGAATTCAGTTTCGCAGAAAGATATTTATGTAGCAAATAGGGTAACCCAAATAAAGGAAAATATTCCTAGTGCTCGGTGGTGTCATATATCTGGGATCTCAAATCCGGCAGATATTCTATCTAGGGGATCACTTCCCTCCCAATTGATTAATAATCCCTTATGGACGTCGGGTCCAACTTGGTTGAAGTCACCGATTGAAGAATGGCCAATCAGTGAAGATTCTTATACAAACAATTTTCTTGAAGAGGCAGACCAAAATCAGTGCCTTGCTTCCATTGAAGAATCGGAAGATAACCCGGTTTATAATATGTTGTTGAGGAATTCATCATGGAATTCCATTTTACGAATAACGGTATGGGTACTTCGTTTTGTAAAATTACTCCCGATAAGAGATTACATAACTGCAAGTGATTTGAAAAAGGCTGAATCTGTTTTAGTGAAAATTGTCCAGGATAAGAGTTTCAGTTCAGAAATCAAACTTCTGAATTCAGGAAGAACTGTCTCGAATAAAATGCGTAAATTGTATCCCTTCATTCAAGATGGAATTCTCAGGGTGGGGGGTCGATTAGAAAATGCCTCATTATCTTTCGGTGGTCAGCATCCTATCATATTACCAGGTAAAGATCCTTTTACTATGAAACTAATTGATTATTACCACAAAATAAATCTTCATTCGGGGTCTTATCTATTAGAAGCCATTTTGAGGCAAAAATATTGGATACTAGGGGGTCGAAATGTAATTCGACAACGGATCCATGCTTGTAACCGGTGTTTTAGATTGAAACCGAAAGCTAATACTCCATTGATGGCAAGTTTGCCAGCTCCTCGAGTACATGAGGCGAAGGTTTTTTCCCAAACAGGTGTGGACTATTTCGGTCCATTTAATATAACCCTTGCCAGGCGAAAGGGGGCGCATGTATCAAAAGGTTATGTATGTTTATTCATATGTATGAGTGTCAAGGCAGTTCACTTAGAACTGGTCAGTTCATTATCGACTGATCATTTTTTGCAGGCTTTAAAAAGATTCTTGGCTCGAAGAGGTCCTTGTGCTACTCTGTATTCGGATAGGGGTACGAATTTTGTAGGTGCAAAATCGATACTTCACGATATAAATGTTTTCGTCAATTCTGATCAATATAAATCGGCGTTTCAAACAGAATTAGCTATAAACGGTATAGAATGGAAATTTAATACGGCATCAGCTCCTCACATGGGCGGGCTCTGGGAAGGTAATATAAAATCAGCCAAAAACCTTATTTACAAAGTAATGGGTACTCAAATTTTAACATTTGAAGAATTCAATACCCTTTTAGTTCAAGTAGAGGCTATGTTGAACTCTCGCCCTCTCTGTGGATTATCTTCTGATCCATCAGCCCCAGAAGCGTTGACTCCTTCACATTTTTTGACTTTGACTCCATTGAGAAGTTTACCATCAGAAAATGTTTCGAATATCAGTTTAAATAGACTCGATCGGTTTCAACTGATAGATAGGATGGTGCAAGATTTTTGGAAACGTTGGAAGCTAGAGTATCTCACAACATTGCAGGTCAGAGAAAAATGGAATTCAGAATGTCCTAATATAAAGGTTGGAACTATAGTGATTCTGAAAAATGACAATTCGCCACCACTTCATTGGCCTTTAGCATTAATTACTGAGGTTCATCCAGGAAAGGATGGCATTATTCGTAATGTTACCGTTCGGACGAATAAAGGGACTTATACTAGGCCGGTGGTTAAAGTGTGTCCTTTACCGACACAATAAATTGAGGTAACAAACTAAATACTAACTATTATATATATTATTTTTTTTTGTCTTTTCTTTTTTTGCAAGTCAGTTTAAGTTCAATTATTTACGTGTTCTAATAGTTTAATCAGGGGAAATATTACAATATATTAGGCTACCGTATCTCTCACATTTACAATTTCATTCAGCTAGAGAGCTGAAAAATATTTTTTCAGGGTGGGGGGTATGTTGTGGCATTTTATTACTATTAATATTTGGGATGGGGCAAGGAATTTTATTTTGAAGATTTGGCAGCCTCGCTTTCTGTCGAATAACGAGAAAAAGAACTGCGACAGACGCAGAATGAACGAAATTGAATTCGAGAACAGCGGGTGTTCGAATTGCGTGAGATTTAGATTGTAGATTGATTT
The DNA here is from genome assembly GCA_032362365.1 of Zygogramma bicolorata. NCBI lineage: Eukaryota > Metazoa > Arthropoda > Insecta > Coleoptera > Chrysomelidae > Zygogramma > Zygogramma bicolorata. Next base: position 14,941 of record JAVJAQ010004437.1, on the reverse strand, counting down.
GGAAACAATTAGTTTTGTAAAACCACGGTGTTTTCGGTTTTCTTTGAGTGGGACAATTTATTATTCTTATAATTTTCGTTATTAGAATATTTGTGCTTTGGTGTTCCTTGAAATCCTTTAACCTTCCTATATCGAAACCAATTTTTTCCTTCACCAAAATCTGAAGAAAGAAAAGACGAAATCCAGCGACGAAGGTAAGATATATTTTGATTTTACTTATTTCTTACAGAACACTAGCGGAGTGTTCTAGAACTAAAACTACAAAACATGCATGTTGTTGTCTTTTTAGGAGTTATTTGTATCTAATCAATGCACATTTGAGACGAAGTCCTTGCCAATGCAAAGCCAATGAATGAGTTGTGGGGGATCAGAGAATCTGATGATCTAGTTATGAGTATACAGTTATTATATAGCGCATCTATGCCGCAGATAATAAAAACTACGAGTTTCAATGAGCAATGACAACAAAGAAAAACACAAAGCTAGTAACACTTGTTATACGAACCATGTATCGAGTGAAAGTCAAAAAAAACCTTCCATTCCAAAAAACTCAATGTGATTCGATTTTTACACCTGGAATTCGGTTTCAAACAAATCTGGGTTGTTGTTTCCGATTACTCCTCTTGACTTGTCTTCATAATTAACTCCATTGGAACCTATTGCAAATAAATCGAATGAAGAAAAATAATTTCCGTGTATATTTGAAGTTCTGTATGGGAGGTTGGGTGACAGAAATATTGCAATTAGTTATCCTCTTTACAATGGATATTGTGTACAGTAGATAGGGATGATTTGTGGTGGTAAATTATAAGTTCCTATTTGACTATCTATTTCACTATCTTGTCCTGCGCAATATTCATTTCGAAAACAGGCGTTCCTTCACAACACATGGTCACGCTAAGGCTTTGGGTTGAGGAAAGGACAAAGCACTACGTGCACTCTATGCTTTGATGGAATGCATCACTTCCTTCACAGCTTTTTCTACCAGTTAGGAAATCGATGAACCCCTGGTCAAACCTCCCGAAGTTACCTGTTGAACTCGATAAAGGACTCATCTCATTAGAGATGAAGTTCATTATGAAGCTGTAAGTAATCTGAAAAGGAAAATGACTACCCCTGAATGTGCAGGTGTTTTTAGTCGCAAACCCAGGACAGAGATATCAACCTGCCTAGGGACCTATGCGACCGTATTTCAAGCGGAAATTTATGCTATTGAACTGTGTGCGGAGAAATTGGCAGAATCCAACCTCACACACAAGTCAATAAAAATATTCTCGGACAGTCAAGCGGCGCTGAAAGCCATTGGCTCTTACCGATCAACGTCCATACTGGTAACAAATTGCCAAAAACGACTCTCCTCAATAGGAAGATTTAACAAATTGTCTCTGGTCTGGCTTCCGGGCCATACTGGCCTCGAAGACAATGAGGCTGCTGACTCCCTTGCAAAGGAGGGTGCTGCAAGCAGCTTCATCGGACCAGAACCTATCATTGGCATCGCCTCAGGCTTTGCCAAACAAACATTGAATACCTGGATGGCAAGAAGATTTATGGACTTCTGGCAAAATCTTCCAGGATTGGCTCATTCCAAGGCGTTTATTCACCCTTCGAAGTCGGAAACCAAACAGTTGTTGGACTACAGTAGGGACGAACTACGATGTCTAACTGGCCTTCTCACAAGTCACTGTCACTTGAATCATCATATGCAGAGAATCGGACTGTCAGAAGACAGCCTGTGTCGTCTCTGTCTGGAAAATGATGGAACAGCAGAGCACATAATTTGTGCCTACCCCGCTGCGGGCCGAATCAGGTTTTCAGAGTTTGGCAAGGCAAATATCACTCACCATACAAACTAATCGGCTTCGTTAAGAAGCTGTGTTTATTTGGTCGAGTTTGAATAGGTGTGAGCCACAATAAACCCTTGTTGGTTACAGTGGAGGGCCGAACAGACCCACTCACTTCTGACCTAACCTAACCTAACCCCTAAATGAAACAAGAAATTGAAGCTTATCCGATCAAACATGACACGGTTCTTACTTCCACATCCGGTTGCGCACTAAACTTGAAGTAGATTTGGAATAGATGCATTTATTGTCATCATATCCGTGCCAAGATGAAATAGACAAGCTAAACATGTTTGGAGATCTTCTGCCCAGTACAAAATATTTTCTTCGTATGAAGGAATTTTCGGTCGGACCAAAAATTCGATCACAGCAGTACGTTGTTCGAATTCACTTTATTATATTTATTCGAGCATATCAACTAGAGTATTACGGAAGTGATATCAGTTTGCGACAACTCGAAGAGTAAGGGAGATATGAATGTTAGGAATGAAAAAATTGAACAAATGGTTATTGTACATCGCATATTTTTCGGGCTTAGGGGCCGTGGTCTGTAATTTTGTGTTCCGAAGCTTGCGGCTGCATCTGTGGCAGTCATTTTAAGTGGCGAAGTATACACATATCAGTCATCATCAGTTCGAAACTCACCGGCACCGGCCGTGAAAACTTACATTCTCTTAATAATTAGTTGAAGGTTATAGTAACATGTAACATAACATATTTCCATCGTTTATCCCTATTAGTTTTATACGTGAACATATATTTTCTGCAATCAATTTTGACATTCATATCCATGACTTTCCATGTACAATAGTACACAATGAGGATTCGAATAATGTATACCAATACGCTCGAGGTCCATTTAAGTGCCAGCACCATTTCTAACAATCCATCACGATCCAGTATTTCCGTACACGTCTATTTCCCAAATCAAATTCGCATGCACTCTAACGTGCCCTCCCCCATGAATAACTGATGATCTGTAATCTTCCTCCTTTCCGCATGCCATTTTCAACTCTTTGTGTGAAACCTCCAACGCAAACAGGTGGAAAACCCTGCTGAACATTATGAATTCGAGTTGTCGGGCTTTGACATGCTGACAGCGGAGCCCCATTAATTATTACGTTCATAAATATAACGTTCGTGCTGAATCCAATAGTGGGATTTTCGCTTGAAGTATCTACCTAGCATGATTCATCTAGTCCACATGATTTGTCAACTGATATTGCCTTATGTTGGGGTTTGTGGTAGAATATAGTGGTAATCATGAATTAGGATGATCAAATTCGGCAACTATTTCTGTCATTGAATTGAATTGGTCTGTGCTAAAAATTTTCACTTGCCAATTTGTGTCCATTATTAGTATATTATGCAACGATCATGTCACATGGGAGTTGCATACGTTTTTTTTTACGTCCGATAAATAGTGAAGAACTACAAATATTATATTTATATTTGTATTGCACACAATAATACTAGTTAAACGAATTTCTTTGAAAAATTTTACAAAATTGTATTTAATGACATTACTTCAAGAAATGAAACGATGAGAAACGGAGAGAAGCTCAAAAATTGAAAAAAAAGATCACTCAAGGCCGAAATATAACTCATGCCTCATCCAACTAGTCCAACAAGCTACTATAATTTCAGCGCCTTAGACCGCTCGCCTACGGAGAGCTAAGAAAATTTGATTGAAAAAATAAAGAAATTAATCAAGCATTTGTCAAATAAAAAATGCAATCATTCTATCTGTATGTCTGCCGGTGGAGGTGTCGAAGGTGATTCTCCCATATCGCTGGTATCAGACACTTTGTTATGATTATAGAAGTTTGGCTATATTTTTCAAAATTCAATGCCTATACCGATTTTGACTTGACAAACGTCAAATGCAGAGTATCCAGATCATGCTTGATTAAAAAATAATGGGTTTCTATTGGTTAAAAATCTGTATCGTAATGAAAAATCTGTACCGTAATGGATTTCATTTTGAAACGGGTTGTGGGCATATAAGTGTATTATTAGAGTAAGGGTGTAGATAAAATCATTTATAAAATTTTTTCGCTACTAAATACCGCTTTTTGATGGTTCAATTCATCTTGCTGCATGTAAAGTGCTTTTGTAATATCGGATTGCTATAATTTAGAGAGGGGCTTTTTTTCATCTGAGAGAGATTTCTTTCATTTTCTCAAAGCTCAGTCCACTCAATGAAGGAATTTCAAAGCATATGTGCAGTTATTTTGTTTTCATTTCATAGGGTCATTTGATTCATTAAGGTCGGGCTGTGTGCTACGCTACTCGATGACGTTGAAAAGTAACTCAAAATACTGCTTTCTTTTAATTTCTCATTTTTTTCCCCTTCATGATCATGGCTGGTTGAAAAACCCAATTTTTTCGTCAAGTTGAAATAAATCGACTCAACGATTTTCTAGAGGCTTCTGAAAGTGCAATGATTACGATTTCATATTAGAGAAATCGAATAAGGCATCTAATGAAATACAACATTAAGGAAGACCTTTCAATGAATCTGGCTGAAGAGTCACATTGGGTTATCGACATCCAATGACCTCTCATTGGGTCTCCTCTTTGATACCAGTTCATACTACTTATATATTTGAACTGTTTTACTGTTAACCAGCTGACGAACGTCAACCCTCAGAAGTCGAAACGTGTGCGAGCAATGCATTAAAGAGGCTTTACCTTTTCACGTGTGAATTCCAGAAAAGTGACCTGGCGGGGAATCGGACTCCGGTCTCCCGCTTAGGAGGCGGACGTTCCTACCGCTACAATAACATTATTGCAGTTTCATCCTGAAAACATAAGAAGTTCATATATTTCATGATGATCTCTCGCCACATCATACGGATACATCCATCAACTGAATTATAATCGTTTGACGTTTCAGAATTATCTTCTAGCTAGTTTTCTATCAATATTTTGATCTCTTCCACATTTCCTATGATTCTATCAAAAAAAGGAGATATTATCAAAAAGGCGAATCTCATTTCCATGATATCTCTTTCCTGGTAATAATAATTTTCTCAGATGTGATAGAAAATTCGTAGAAACGAATACAAAAAAAGGAGGCGGAGTGATTCTCGCTCTTCGCAATAATTTTAAATTCAAACCTCTGGATTTGTCACACATCATTTCTGCAACACCTTGTATAGATATAGTCGGTGCAAAAGTACTGGGAAACACAACCTTCTGCATATTCGTCATTCATATTCCACCAGCAGTCTCTATGGCAGACTTTGAAGAATTTTTTAGTAATGTTAGTTTGTTAGATTATCTTCAGCGTGAGAATGTTGTGTTGGCGATTTCAATATTCCTCTTCTTAATTCCGAGGTTGGCGATAGCAAGGGAAAAACACTGAAATCTTTTATGGAATTTTTAGAACTGTATGAATGTAACAAAATTTTGAATCTGAATAACCGTACTTTAGATCTTGTTCTAACAAAACCTGTTTGTAATGTTCATAGGAATATGGATCCACTGGTAGATGAAGACAAACATCATCCTTCCATACAACTATATTAAGTAACCTCACATAATCGTGATCGTTTTGATAACTTCTCTCTCATTCTTGTGATATATCAAAAAATTACAACTTCAGAAAAGCAAATTTTCCTGTGATGTATCAACTTGTTGCCAATGAAGATTGGTCCTGTGTTTTGGAACAAACAGATGTAAACACTGCATGCCATAATTTGAACAATACTCTCTATAACATTTTTGACGTCACTGTTCCCCTAAAAGCTAATCGTACCCGCAGATACCCGCCCTGGTTCTCATCAAGTATAATGAAAAAAATCCGAAAGAAAGAGCGAGCCCACAAAAACTTAAAGAAATATAATACATCTTTTTACCGAAAACAATTTATTTCTCTTAGAGATGAAATCAAACTACAAATGAATGAAGCCTATAAAAATTTCATTAACGACAGTGATAACAATATACATGGAGACCCAAGTACACTCTGGAATTTTATTAAGAATATAAAATGCAATTCTGAATTCCCTGGCACCATGAAGGATGACAATAACACGTATTCCAAACCTCAGGAAATCGTTGTTGCATTCGCGAACTATTTCAAAAGTGTATATATCATATCGGATATTTCCCTGTGTAGTGTCGATAACTTCCCAAACAATTTTCCTGGTATAAATATCGATCACATTGATGAGATGGATATCATTGAGGCCACTCAGAAATTGAAAAACAAAACTAGTTATTGGACCATACCAAATACCGAGTTTTCTTGTGAAAGATTGTATCCACCCCTTTTTAAGCCCTCTACTTCACAACTTCAACCTATCACTGAAAATATCTACGTTTCCGGAGATATGTAAAACAGCCCGTGTATGTCCCATTTCGAAAAAAGGGGATGCAACACTGATTAAAAATTATAGGTCTGTTTCTATATTATGCAATTTCTCAAAACTTTTCGAAATAATTCTATATTGTTTTATCTATAACTCGATCAGAAATATAATATCGGACGATCAACACGGGTTCGTGGAAAAAAGCCATGTGTAACCAATCTTGCATGCCTCTCACGACATGTTTCGAATGCTCTAGACCAAAAGCAACAGGTTGACGTAGTTTATACGGACATGCAGAAGGCGTTTGATTAAACTGATTTTTACATTCTCATCCAGCGACTAGAATCATTTGGCTTTTCTGGAAGTCTAATCGAGCTCTTCACAAGCTATTCCTTTGACATGAAGCAATACGTGGAACATAAAGGTTTTCAGTCCTCTTTGTATACACCTAGCTCAGGAGTGCCACAAGGCTCAAACTTGGGGCCTCTTTTATTTCTGCTTTTCATTGATGACCTGGCGAAAATGATAAACTACCCAAAACTTCTTTACACTGATGATCTGAAGCTATACAAAGTATTTGACAACTATGAAGATTTACAAAATGAAATCGATTTATTATTCGACTGGTGCTCCGAGAACCATTCACGTTTGAACATATCAAAATGTTACATCTTATCATTCATCATATCATTCATCATATCATAAATTAACTTTCACTTCCCACATAGATCGGACTATTTCGTCAGCGAATCGAATATTGGGCTTTATTATAAGGAGTACAAGAGAGTTCAAGAATATTAATACAATTATAACACTGTTCAACGCCTATGCGAGGTCTAAGCTAGAATATGGCGTATTAATATGGTATCCAATTTACAATTGTCATATACATCATATTGAAGCTGTTCAAAAGAAATGTTTTGAATATCTGTCATTCAAGGTCACAGGTATATATCCTCAGAGGGGAACCGATTATTCTATCCTCCTAAATCAATTTAGTCAATCTAATGTTATAACTCTGAGTACCCGGCGGCTTTTTGTCACAATCTCCTTTCTTCACAAACTGCTGAATAATGAGATTTCGTGTGCCCTCCTTTTACAAATGATAAACTTCCACACTCCACGCCTGAGTTCCAGATATCAGACGAAATTTTACTGTGATCTTGGAAGAACAAATAACTGCCCCAAAGCACCAGTGTCAAAAATTTGTAACAACTACAACTTAATCTGTGATATGTGCGATATTAATGATAGTTCTCTAAGTTATATTTTGAAATGTATTCTCACTAGAACCTTTCAACTGTGATCTTTTTTACATTTTTTCTCATTCATGTTATATCTTCGTTTTTTATTTATTGTCGTTTAGCTGTAGCTCAATATTTCAATATTCTGTTTGCATAAATTTTTTTACCAACACCTTTGTACATTTTTTGTAATTGGGTGAATATCTGTAGGAAATAAAGTGCTATCTATCTATATCAGCGGTGGATGTGGAAATGAAATCCATCCCCTTTTCCATGGAAACTCACATAATAATTTCCAGGTGTTGTTGGCTTATTTCAAATTCAATACGATACATCTAGACGTGTAAAATATGTTTCCAAATCAGCCACTAAAATATTTGATGTCAGAAAAAATCAGAATTCGATGTCATTCGTGTGACATCTTTAGGTGAAAACTCAACAAGTGTGAATCGTCATACAATGAAGTATTTCGAAATATTCAGGAGATCTCAATTTATCATTTTCAGCGGTCCTGTTTCCCCTACGATTATGATAACACATCATTTCCCACATTTGAATTGGAACTGTAACCACAGCGATTACCAGTTTTTCGCATAATGTTAGTTTGCATTGTTCTCATTGATGTTTGCCGGTGTTCGTGGTAATTTCCAGAAGGATCGTACTTCCATTGATACTGGAACAAAGAATACCGAGTTTAATTTGCTATTGGCGTTCATGGAATTGATGATACTGTCGTAACTAGGTTAAGCTCGGTTCAATTCAGGAGCTGTTGATGAATGAGAGATAAGTTCATAGATACAGCTGTCATTCCATCACAAATTCACAACAATCTTTCCACAATTGAATTCGAGAAAACGAAAACTGATATGAGATATTCGAACAGAATCTCGAATGAGGGGAAAGTAATGATATCTTTCAATAAAGGACTTGTGTTTTGTCGAATTTTTCATCAATACGGAAGAGAGAATGAAAAGATTCAAAATGAATTTCGAGACAACAAAAATCATCGAACTCGAAATTGTGAAATGTATGGAAGGAAATAGAATGTGTAGGCATATTGAAAAACGAACTATTGAGATCAGATTATTCAGAGAAGAGGAACATAAATTTGTAAGAACAAATGATTCCCTGAGAGCCCAAAAAAGAAAAATTAAACAAGAAAATCACATGAAGTCGAGAGGGAAAGACGAAATCAACTTCAAAGAAAAGAAAAATGGAATGAAAAAGAAATAACGAGAACATTGAAACGGATTATGAAAAATATAAACTGTTTTGACAGGCTGCCAAAAATCATCGGAATTGCTTCAACAAATATGGGAGGTGTTGAATGGATTATATTTATTTCCGATTGTTTGTTGGATTCATTTGTGAAGACTCGTGAAGTTGGTGGGGAATGCAAAAAATATATATTGGTGATATAATTATATCGTGTTCATTATTGATTGCAGAATGTGTTCATTATAATCATTGAGATGCAACAGCACGCTAGGCCATACTTCTACTTGTGAGGGAATGGATCCACTTGTGTATTGTGTCCACTTTGTGTATTGAAAACAGATCCCTGATCGAGAGAGGTGCGACAGGTCTACAAACCCATAACAAAGGGGTGAAAATTATCTACTCGTTGGGTCATTCCAGTAGAAAATGCCAAATGTTGAAAGATTGACGATATTCCAGAAGAGCATCGGCCGTGAAAATACTGTTACGAATTTCCGGCCCCGACGATCGTAAACGCAGAATAATATGGGGGGGCGAAGAGTGAACGTCATTTTTCCAGGAACTGTTGATTCGTGTGGAGAATTCGATACACATCATCGAGGCCTCTCTCGAAGATCCTCAATAGGCGTACGCAGGTATAAAAGGGGGCATTTCATCGCGGAGGAACAGTTTTATTCGCAGAGAGAGTTGAGCAGAATTATTCGGAGATAGTAATCAGATTTTCTAGCATTGTGAAGAGAACTTTGGTATTGCTGAGTGCGGAAATCGAAGTAGAGAATTTCTATTACAGAGAGGTTTTCAGAGTGTTTTAGTACAGAGCGTTGAAAAGTTAGCGGAGCAATTCAAGTGATTGTATTGAATTGTGATACAGAGTTGTTTAAAAGTAGTTTAGTGTTGATTGGAGTTTTAATCAACTAACCCAGGAAGGAATGATCGTAAAATATCTATAGATATAGAACTCTGAATAGATTCAAAATAGTTTGTGAAACAATTTTTCAAATTCAGACAAACTCGTTTTGCTCATAGAAAACTGTGTCTTCATCTCCTCAGTGATTTTATTGCAAAACCATAAAACTATCCACTTGTGAATTTGGAACTGATCAACTTTCAAATATGTTTATCGATGCATTCAAAAGTCTAGAAAACTACAGGTAGTATGAATGATACACAAAGTCCATCTCATCCTGCACGTCATCTAGTCGTATAATATGATGTGATATTCGGAAAAATTCAATTGAGAGATGAAATTGTGCTGCTAGTTCTACACTGTTCTTTTCAGAATTATCACATAACAATTCGTGATTCAAGGATTGTTTGTTTGAAAATACCGAATTGGATACTGAAACAATCGTCGAGTGCAAGTAATTTAGTAGCGCAAATTGCCTATGTCAATATTTTCACTTTGACACCAGAAATTCCGATATCACCAATAATTTGATCCTGGTAGTAGAAAGCAATTTTCAAAGTGAAAATAATGTGACAATGAATTGTTATTGCCCCTTGTTTTTAGGAAAACTTTTTTTAAACCGGTTTATATTCGATCCACCCCCGTAGTACACAGCATTTATCATGAGTTATTTTGGTTAAATTCTACATGTGTTGATTTCAATTGTCTTCAATATATTTATCGACGGTGTCTACCCCAATCCAAAACGATTAAACTCTGAAGCCGAGCATTATTACCTCCATTGTAGAAACCCAGGGGACCAAATCACCCATGGGACTACAAGACATTTCCATCGAGAAGAAACAATACCAGCAGGCGTCATAACTCACAGCCCCATCTACGGACTGCCTATCAGAATGTGTCGTGGCGATTATTGTTTTTCAGGCGGTTGGTTTCAGCCGGCCTGAAATTGCACACGAGGGACCGAGATCGTGTGCAAGAAGGCGTGACCCATCCGCTCTGTAACTTACGAGCCGACAATTATTTTACCTTTATCACGAACCTAGCCGCGGGACTCGAAATAGTAAATGTTATGTCACGCAATTGCACGTCTTCATCGTAATAAGCTGGTGTAGGGCTCCCTATTTTTATCGGGAGCAAACGCTATCACGATTCATATATTCGGAGAAGGGGATGATAGTACGGGTGAGTGGATGATAGGGTGATTCACGAGATGCCTAAATATCCTGGTGCTTTGATTGATATGCTTTTGTTTAGTCAAATTCTCCCGATCTGACAAATCGAAGTGAGAGCTTAAATTTTTTTATGGTAGCTGGTTATACAAATGCAATTTCTTCAGACTGTATTTCCAGTCATTGTCCAGGAAATGGAGCATTACGGCTCGCAATTTTGTCGACCACCATGAATTCACTTGAAATTTCCACAGAAGGTAGGGAGTAGCTCAAGGAACATTTTCTATGTCATGCCGCTGTACGCTGGAGCCTTGGGTGTGGTTGCCACCCCATCTCGGGGGCGAATTTTTTTCATTACATTTCAACAGTAGAAAAAAAAACAATCCTAAGAAAAAAATGTCCATCAAAAAAAGTGTGGATAGCCAAATTGTAGCTTTAAAGAAAATAAAAACAATGCTTGATAATTTATCTACGACAAATAAGAACTGAGATACAGCAAATTAATTCTTAGCTTTTGTCGTCAAATGTATAAATTGGAAGATTTGGAGCGAAATAACGAGAAAAATCTGCATTTTTCAAAGAAAGCTCATTGAATCTTTCACAAAGGATCCAATTAGAGCTTGCAAAAACAAATGTATCTAGCATGAAAATTGGCCGACTTATGATAAGATCGGTAACCGATTTTTTCTACGAAAAAAAATCTTTGATAACAAACCTCCAAAGTACCCCCTGATTGAAATTGATCGCCACCCTTCTGTGATTCCTTTTATATAATTACTATGAGTACACCCAAAAAGTTTGACCAATTTGAAATGCCTGATTTTAGAAAAATTGAAGTTTAAAGAAAAAAGATTTTTGTCAATTTTGTCTTTTTAACCCTTTTCTTGGAAATATCTCCCAAAATACTCAAGATACAAAAAAACGATATTGTACTAAATTGAAGCTTCTTTAATGAAAAAAATTTCCCTGTGTGCAGATTTTTGTACAGTGAATATTCGGCGAAATAATGCCGTTTAACACCTACATATACGATCGAACATCACCTCAGTCAAGCGCTTTAAACTCTCCCCATTTGAAAATTAGGGGATCTTGAGTAACTCAATTCACATAGTCTGATAGCTCTTGAAAAACCCCACAAAATCGTTCCTGAAAAAAATTCCTATCATCTAAAATGAAGGAGCTATGCTTAAAAAACCTATTATTTTTTTTTGAAAGATTCGAATAACCCGCTTCGGAGCGTAGTAATCTATACATAACCGGTATATTCAGCCGTTATACGTTATATGTTCCACTTTTTCCATCCATATGGGAAGACAGAGCAGAAGAAACATCTGCTCACGTCTTTGCGTGTGTGAGTGTATATTTCGTTAATTTCTCACCAGTGAATTCTAAAGTTCGAAGACATATTATAAAAATTTCAATGTTTTCAAGGGTAGTTTTTAACAGGGGAGGTGGAAACATAATGAAATATGTATCCTGAAGCATGAAACAATCATCATTTAACTATTTTTACCCATATTTAGGTTTTTAATGTTATTTTATAATTTTTGACAATAAGGGGTAGTTTTCACCCCTAAAAAACAAAAAGCGTACAACGGCACAATATAGAAAATGAACTAAAGGGTGAAAAAAGCCAAATCCCAAATTTTTGTACAAATAAGTGCTGGACGGAAAAATTGCGAGGTTTTACCATTTTTTTTTTCAGCTTTATTTTCTGAACTATCAGGCGGCAGATCACTAACAAATTTCGGCACCTACGAAAATTATATGCTGATCTTTGCCGGATTATTTCTTTCAACAATATCACCAATTATCGGTATACAAAATCTGTGAGGGAAGGGTATCTTATAGAAACCTACCTTCTTTTCGAAATAGTTTGACAGTCAGATCTGAATCATCCGAAATTTTAATGAGTTTCGGAGTACCTATAATATCCAAATTGTTATACGAAATCTTTACATAGTTTTGGATGTTCGCTTTCACGTTTTTCTTCTTCGTGTTTTTCTTTACGCCCTCATTGTTACTGTTCGTGTTGTTGAGTTCAATTTTCTACTGACAGTAAAATTTATCATGAAGCTTTTCACATTTTTTGTAATGTAAGTACAGAATCTAAGATCTCGAATTGAATGTACCACAGGTAAATGATAACTTATTGTTATTGTCTTCCCAATACACACCTAATTCAAGTACCAAAAATAATTTTTAAAATCCCAAATTTCAAATATTCGACAATCATTGACGAGTTATCTCAATATTATCCTTGTTTTGAATTTATAGGTTGAAAATGAACGAATTAGTTGAATTCAAGATAGCGGTGTATTCTTGAGATCGGCCGTAAACATCTCAAAAATGAAGCGTGCCATATGTTTTGGTGAGTACAATAGTGTATATCAATATTGAGAAAAAGAATGAACATTTTTTCATTCAACAACACCTTGTTGAACTACTTGTTTCGAGTTCAAAATTACGCTCGGAACTTACAACTCTAAGGGTGTGTACTTTACGACTTGATTAACAATCGGTTGAAATAATCGGTGCTTAGGCTGTGCCTTCACTCCAGTAATTGAGAGTATGTAGTGACTATTCTCAGCGCCGATTATCATAAAGGAATATTATTCAGGACGTAAAGTACCCGCCCTTATTCAAATTAATCAATATAGTGTGACAGTCTGGAAGTCTTGAAATATCTAGGCTCACATTCCGATCAAATCACATATCTCCGCTTTCTCTTCCTTACAGAGTTCAAGCCATGTCAATTTTTCAGCCCGTTCAATAATACAACAAGGTATATGTGCCTTTTTGCTACACTTTAAAGGACTGTAAGTTCCGAACAAAAAAAGAGCGCTGTGTTTTGACTTTCCGATTCGAATTCTACGGCTCAGGACGATAGAATACATTTTTTTGACGAAACCAGATGCTATGCAATAAACGGATAGATACCGGAAATGATTTGTTGAATATTGAACTAGCATGTTCAATAAAATACTGACACTAATTAATATACTTCTAATGTACCTGTTGCACGAAAAATTCGAGCGCGAATCTTCATTCACATTATGTGTTTCAAGTTAGCATGTATCTGCATATGGCCTCTGATGAAATTTAACGAATCCTGAGTGGAAATTTGTATTTGAGAATATGTGCAAAATTCATTCGAGTAAAATATCACATCGTCATTGAGAAATCTCTCTCCCCACTATAAAAATAATTTTCTCAAGGGGGGTCTACACATTGAAGAGCGAATATGGATAATTAAAATAACGGAATATTGCTCCTCCCAGTTGAAAGATATCACTTCTGGTACTTCACTGTAGCTTTCTTGAATCAAATAAGTATTACTCAAGTGACATAAGTGACATTTTTTACTTACAAAAGATATAATATTCTATTTGAATTGAGCACTATTTCATGAGTGAACCCTCCTCAATAGTTTTGAAACAATGCAACACGAAACATAACATATCTGCACTTTTTTTGTCATCTGGTAGAAGATGTTTCACCTAATAAAGTGAGAAATAGATTGATTGTTGAGGGACAACGTGGTTACGCCCCAACAATTTCACAATTTCATTCGAAGATCATTGAGGTCCTGTGATACCCAAACTGATTCTGGGGGTTTGTTTAACGTGATCCACAGGTTTTTACTCCTGAAGTTCCACCTACAGCTGTGGTAGGCATTATCAGCTGTGGGCGAAACGTCAGGAGTAAAAACCTATGGACCACGACAAACAAACCCAAATAACACCCTAGAATCGGTTTTCTCCGACCGTGAAAATTTACGTTCTTTGATCGATACCTATAGTGTTGGTGAAGGACTTTGAAAACCGGTTCAGATTTTGAATTTTTTTCATTGCAATACGTAACATAATGTCAAGGTCGTTCCACAAGAAGTATAGATATTCGGACTAAATTCTCCATCCAGAGATGAACAATATTATATATCCGAACGTTAGGAGCTTCATTGAAGGATGTTAGATTTCTTGTCACATTCTGCGATTATCCTCGCTATGAATCTGATAGAATATACCTCAAGTCAGTATAGAATGAAATACCTACACCTCGTGAGGAGTTCACGATCCATTTCAGTATTCACATTAACAAAACTCAAAATGAAATGCTTGTGTTACATGATCATTAAACCCTCGTTTCTCGAGCTCGTGATTACGTTGAAACTTTTTTTCCATTACTATGGAGAAATGAGAAAAATAGGTTACCTATCTCTGGTTTCTCAGGAAGATGA
>JAVJAQ010004436.1:0-10480 GCA_032362365.1 Zygogramma bicolorata | reverse complement strand
TGAAATGCAGTTTTTGTTCAGAAATAGTTTTTGTTATGATACATTCCATTTCAGACATTCGCCCACTCCTGAGAAATGGTAAAATCTATGGAGGATTGAAGATATTCCACTGGCATTCATACAAATAATTAAAACATCATTTTTTGGATGAACTTGACAGTTTACTCCTAGAAGACAAAAATTAAATCATTTGTTGATTGACATGGTGAAAGGTATGTCTTCAACAACTTGAAAAAATGGGTCTACTTTCAAATGAAAAAAATTGAATTCGCACTCTTTTTAGACTTATCAAATTTATATAAACTCAGACTGGAGAGAGTAAAGGTAAATGACATTATTTGATGCCATTGGCGCATCTAGGGGAAAAGAGAGTCTGACCTGTCTGACTAGTGGCTTCAATTCATTTCGTCAATCGAATTCACGGAAAACAATCTAGAAGTCACAATTCATTAAAAAAGGTATCAACTCACACTTCACTTCTTTTGAATGAATTTAAGTCAATAGGAACGACTCTATACTGAACTATGTGTGACCTGTTCAAGGTGGCTCTCAAAATAACTTTTTTAGCTCTGCTTGCGACATGTGAAATTTTCGTGCTCAATATCATAATTTGAATTGACACTTTGTAGAGATGTATTATTCTGACACCGTACTGATATTTTTGCACTCGACGCAATATATAGTTTGAAAAAGGTATCAACTTCATTTGGAATTTTTTACTTGGATTTTGGATTTTTTTTAGCCCAATTAAAAACACTTCCAGTTGAATTTGACACCATCGTAAGTTCATAAACGGAAATTTTGATAATAATACTCAAGTGATCATCAAGAGTTTTGGAATTGAAGTCAACTAAGGAAACATATAAACTTTGAGTATCGTTGAGTTGCTAACTAATATTAGGACGTGTTTCATTCAGAAAGAAATGTTTTCAATTAAAGCAGCAATTTTTTGTGTGGATCAGAAGAAATCTACCCTTCTACACTCTTAGATTCCAATATTTATCATTGCTTTTCCAGATTGTGGTAGGGTAGTTACTCAAAAAAACTACGTAACTAAAAACTACAAAATAATTTCCAGTATTAACAGTCATTCATTTGTCATAAGTCATTTCATGTCATTTGTCATTACTTGAAGCTAACATTTACGAACTGCTGTTGAAATGATGATGTAAATTAATACATTGACAGTGGTAGCAATTTCACATAAGTAAGGACCATGAGTGACCTGTTATTTGTATGGATCACTATAAGGGCATTCCAATGAAAATTTTACCCCCTCCTGCCCCCTGTTAGTGCGTGTGATTGAAAATTTCGAGGTATACGTCAATATTTATTTCTAGGGGTACCGATTTCGATCAAAATCTCACCCGAAACCTTCTTGCAGCTACCCTCCAGTGATACTCAATTTGGCAGGTATATTCTTCCTCTAAAACTTCTGAGTGTATTTTCGAAATTAGTTTATTTGTTTTCGGGAAATTGAATGTTGAATGTGTTATCCAAGAAAAAAAAAGAATAACCGCTGTGGTTACTTTTATTGAGGAAATCAACAGATATAATATCAACGGAAACAAAATCAACCAGTAAATTTCTCGTTGGTTTTGTTTCCATTATTATTTTTCGTTGTTGATTTCTCCAACAAAAGTAACCACAGCGCATTATCTGTTTTTTTCTTATATCACATGTGCAACATTCAATTTTTCGAAAAAGAAAACTAATTCCGAAAAAACAGAGGTGATAGAGGGATATTATGTTTGCCACTTGACCCTCATAAAAGGGAGTGAAGTTACGGGTATGAATATTGAATCAAAATTAGTCACCCTAGATTCGAAAATTTCGATGACACATCTGTTACTGACCTACAGGAGGGAGGGGTATCTTTTCTTTGAAACGCCGTACATATTATTTATATCATAACATGTTGGTTCATACTTTTCCAAAATTCTTTTCTTTGTTTTGTTCTTGTGATTTAAACAGTGAAATGTTTAGCGTAAAAACTAACTTCCTACCAAAATGTTTGGGATCTATCATGTTATTTTTTAAACTAGAGATCAGAAAAATTTCACATTGTATATAACAGAATAGATCTGTTGCTGGACCGAATCCAATTTCCACCACAGACAGTAAGTAGCTTCCATCAGGATGCCCAACAAGCGGGCCTGTGCTTGAAACCGTCACGGGAGATTAAAATTTTGGCCTATCTTGACCCTTGTCATTCTCGCGCCCGGTGTATTTCGACAACTGGACGGAGAAGTGATAAGGGCTTGTGGGAAATCCAACTACAACAAACGCCTGACGAAAGCACGAAGAAATCCATGGGACTAGAAGAGGAGATCCAGGACTTGTAATCGTCGGTCAGAGGTGATAAAAGGACGAGAAAAAATGGTTTGTTTTCGATTTTCATTACCTGGTAAATAAAAAATATACACAATTATTCAAAATTGTGCTGTTTTAGCCTAGTTTCAGATTGGAAACAGGCCAATTGTTCCCTCAGAAGAAGGCGAGGTAGGAAATAACTTTCCCGTCTGACATTGGAACTCTCAATGAAGTGATGAATTAAATCATGATTTTGCAAAATTTTTTGACAGGGTGATGACCACGTATTTAAATGTCATTAGAATTCATCAAGTCGCATAGAATATTCCGCAAAATGATCATTATCCAGATGATCGTAGTTTTTTGGGGTTTATAGCCTACATCGCAACGGTCTGAAAATATAAGAATTAGTATTGGAATCTAAACAAGTATAGAAGGGCAAATTTTGCATATCAAGAACTAATATTCATTAAAATACTTATCGTTGACGTTTCGGAAACTATATCAATTCCATTTTTTCAGATTGGGGTAGGTTAAGAACCCAAAAAAGCTAGAAGAAAAAACATCCAGATATTTTGTGATTACCGAAATAAGATATGATTATCTGTTTGCAAGTGATTCTTTCGTGGTGGATAAACCTTCTCTTTGTAGTTTTCTGGGTTTCTGACCTACCACAATCTGGAAAAAAAGGTATTATATCGTTGTCAAAACTGATGTGCGAATTCCTTCTGAAATCCAATATTTTTCATTCACAGTTTTCGTTATTGACATTCGTAATAATAATAATACCTATTTTTTCAGTTTGTGGTAGATCTGATTCATTTGTGATTCATTTGTGTATCATTCTAATACGGAGACCAGAACCTATTTTGGTGTTTGAAGATCAAGTATCTTCAAATACGAAATACAGAAAAAAGAAACTAGCCGGAAAACACTCGTTAATAGTGCTGTCAGAAATAAAAATACCAAAAAAATAATTTATCTACCCCCGTAATATTATAATACACTTATATGCCCATAACTCGTTTTATAATGAAATCCATTACGATACAGATTTTCAACCAATAGAAACCCATTATTTTTCAATCAAGCATGATGTGCAAGAACACTTGACATAGTCAGTGGGCATACTTGAAGACTGGCGTTAAATCAAATCATCTTTCGAACAATCTACCTACCTACCCACTGTGTAGGTAATTTGAGACTGGCCTGAACAGATTGTTCGAAAGATGATTTGATTTAACGCCAGTCTTCAAGTATGTCCACTGACTATGTCAAGTGTTTTTACATTTTCCTCGCAGGAGGAATGGGCGAATTCGGTTTGCTTTTGGAATACCTCGTCCATTGGTAGATGGCGTAATAACTTCGTTGTTCGCATCAGCTTTGGCCGGGGCTTGATACTCGTGAAGGAGTTTTATTTTTAATTATGGGAAATCATCGACTTTATGTTGATGATGGCACTGCCTTGCACTGACGAGTGGCCAAATAGCCCGAAACCGGTCTGCAAGTGTGTCCGTCCCTATAATTGAAGATCGATTTCTTCATTTGTATAGACGAAAGCAAATGCAGGATTTACTTCTGTAAAGAAACCTGCACTGTCACCGGTCGGATATAATTCAATGCCCTTCGTGGTATTAGCCAGGGGAGTAGTTGTTTTCTGACAGGTGTCAGCCGAAACCTACTGTGTAGGTAATTTGAGACTGGCCTGAACAGATTGTTCGAAAGTTGATATGATGTGCAAGCTTTGCATTTTGACGTTCGTCAAAATTTTTGAAGAATTCAGAAAATTTTCGATAATCGTATGAAAATGTCTTATAGCAGTGATATAAAATAATTACCAGCGACTCCTCCACAGATGTGGAAAAAATTACAATCGAAGGATTATATATTTCATTTGAGAAATGCAACATATATGTTTTTATTTTCGACCAAACCAAAAGAGCTCTCATGGCCGAGTGGTCAATGGCGCCGGCAGTGATCAGAAACGACCTGGTTCAATTCCTGACCTCGGCAGAGATTTTTTCCATTTTTTTTCTTTTCATTTCTCATTGTTGTATTTTCCGTGGTTATACCATTAATCATAATTTTGTGGAATTTTTCAAAGAAATACGATTGATTACCTACTATTATTGTGTTCAATATAAATACCTAATAATGTAATATTTATAGTTCTTCATTATTTATTGGGTGTAGATAAAATAGCGTATGCAACTCTCATGTAATGGTTATTAATAAACTCGCATAAACCATACGAAACTCACCTTCGGCTCGTTTCGTATCCCGGTTTATGCTCATGTATTAATAACCATCATTACACGATCGTTGCGTAATATACTAATATTTCTCTCATTTCAGCATGCTCAGCTCATAAATAATAAGTCGCACTCATTGGAGCCCAAATTTGTAGACGCAACTGTTGGGTGATAACCGAACACAACGCATTGTCAATAAGATTTTTTCACGCAATTAGCACTGGGATTATTGTCTTTTTTGTGGACAGACAGACAATTTTCCTAGTTTTGTAGTAGAGTAACTCGTATGGAGTAAGATATGGTAAATGAACAATTTGTTCAGCCCAGCCTCAACTCACCTACACTGTACGTTGACGTACTAAAACCTATGAGAGAAGAACTACTTCCTTGGCTAATACCACGAAGGGCATTGATTGGGGGATACAACTGCCAGAATTAATTTTCAACTATTGGGACGGGGGACCGGTTTGGGGATATTTGGCCTCTCGTCAGCATATGCAGGAATTTCTTCTGTGAAGAATCCTGCGCTATCACCTGTTGGATGTAATCCAATCTCCTTGGTATAAGCCACGGGAGTACTAAGTTGTTTTCCGATAGGTGTTAGTCCGTCGACCTGAAGTGTCGGTGAGTTAAGGCTGGCCAGAACAAATCGTTCATTTAGAATATTAGATTCAAAGCCAGTCTTCAAGCATACCCAGGAATATTTGTATGGAATAGTTATTTGTTTTACTAGGCAGCAAAGTAGTAGATTGACTGCCCTTGCTGATAGTTAATAGCAGAGCGTAGCGAGGTTAGAAATTCAGCTCAGGCAGTCAACCGACTTTTCTGTCGAGTTGAACATATAATTTTTTCTCCGATTGTTTATTATGATATATATATATATATATATATATATATATATATATATATATATCTAGACAGGAAAATTAATACTTTGCTGAATGACATGTGTCTACAAAATTAATATTTGCTGTAAATCGAAGAAAATATATTTATGATGTGGATTCATGCAGCTTCAATTATTAAGTAAATAAACGAGTAGCAATTAACAATTATAAAGTATTAAGTAATGAAAAAGGAGGCATTCATGCACCTGAATTTTGCAATGATCAAAGCTTGTGGAAGGGGATCAACTTCAACCTTACAACCTTCAACCTTTTGAGGAGCATTTTTTATACATTTTTATATACCCTAGCTTCGTTTTGGAGAGTTTAAGATTGAAATTGATAATGAAATATCATGGTTTTCCTGAGAAAGTCCACCAGAATCGCATCTACAGTTTCAATTTCAACTCGCTCACATTCCATGAACAGAAAAATAATCGCGAATAACTAATTATTGGAAGAAAAATTTGGTTATGATCATATAATCCGTCACAACCTGCACATTAGAGACACATATTATACAATAAAAGTAAGAAAGTTAAAAGTTGGACAACTCTTACTTCTTAATTGTTTATTGATAGTTGATATTTCGGTTGCATGAATCATCTACAGTGAATTAGGCACTTCAACTCATCGATAATTGTTGCTACTTGTTGTTTTTCCTTGATAATTGAAGCTGCATGAATCCACCTTTACTCATGAGTTTACATACCTATGTAAATTTTTTCGCAGATTCGACTGAAGGCGTGTTTGGTTTTTCATTGATATCAATCGCCTAAGGGGGTTGAAAAGGGGTAGAGAGTTTTTTTAGGGGGTGAATCAACGCAAAGCTTCAACCACTGATCGTAGAGATCTGAAACTTGAAGGGTGTTCTTTGTATGACGTAGAGGCATCCGATGAGCGAGAGTTTTCTGAAATTCCACCCAGTTGAGTTGAAAAACGGGGTCAAGGTTTGTATGGCACAACGTACTTCAATCTACATCAGATTTTTCTTAAATATTCTTCTACAGGATTTATGGAATACGTGTTTCGTATTTAATTGAAATTCATTGTCTAACGGGTAAAAAAAAAAGGTTTATAAATACTGTTTGAACGTAATTCTTTTGTGATGGATCAATATTTGTTCCGTAGTTTTCTCGGTTTGTAACCTACCACAATCTGAAAAAATAAGAATTAATATTGGAATCTATACAAGTGTAGAAGGGCAGAATTTTAATCTACCCCGAAAAGTTGCTACATCTATTGAAAAACAGTTCTTTCTGGATAGAACGAGTCCAATTAGTCAGCAACTTCTCGTTCATCTCAAATTTTGCCTATCAAAAAAATAATAAAAACTAATGAAAATATGAAAATACTTATCGTTAACGTTTCGGTAACTAAATCCGCCTCCGTTCTCGAAACTTATACGCAAATTCTTGTTCAAATGCAAATATATCTTGTAGGCAATCTTCGTAATTGACATTTGTCAAATATTTCAAACTTTTACAGAAATCGAAAATCCGAACAAGGCCACAATGAAGACACACAACCGACATAAAATACACAACCTGTATCAAACATATATACCTTATGTCCCTCGTTTGTCTGAAAAGATGAAACGGCAACAGGTATAATGTCAAAACAACAAATACTTTCAGGTCAATACTGACACATACCAAACCAAACAATTCAACGGAAAACACAAAATATTGTTTTTATAAAATTCCTTGTTCGTGCGGTCAAAAATATATCGATGAAACGTCTCGACCATTGGAAGTGCGAAAGAATGAACACAAAAATGTTCATCAAAAACAGACAGATAGGTGGTTCTAACTCCTTAGAACACATTCATATGATCGATAGAGATCACGCAGTAGAATAGAACGACATTAAAATTATGACGAAAGAGAGCAATGGCAGGAAACGAAAACTAAAGTAATGTGCTTTCATCATCCTGTCTGGTGAAGAATGCATTCAGTTTCCGAAACGTTAACGATGTATTTTCATACATGTGTGTAACAACGAAAACTTAACAGAGCCGTTGTTGAATATAAAAAGTATGAGTTTTGAAAAAAGTTCGGACACGTCGATTTCTAATTAAAGGGGGACATCTTTCAGACTACTCAGATTTTTTGCAATACGTACCCCCTCGGAGGGGTGCGTCCGAAGACCCTTATTAAGATAGGGAAAGTAGGTCGAGTGGCACCTTGTTTGAAAGGTCTTTCGAATATCTTCACAACTCTGTTAACAGAAAATTTTTGTGACGATTAGTTTTCGAGATAATTTGAAGTTTCAAAGGTATTTCTATTGAGTTCAACCCTGTTTAAAATAAATCAATTGTTTTTAAGGTACAATTTACGTTCAGAACTTCCATGAAAAAATAAATTTTTGCTTTTTATGAAAACCTGCTAATGAGTGTCCATGTAATTTCGTATATTTTGTTTATCATGAGAAGATTGTTTCGGGGGATGAGGTTGGTTACCAATCGTTACAAAAATTTTCTTTCGAGTTGTAAAGGTATTCGAAAGACTTTTAAAACAAGGTGCCACTCGACCTACTTTCCCTATCTAAATAAGGGTCGTCGAAGGCACCCCTCCGAGGGGGTGCGTACTAAAAATATCTGATTAGTCTGAAAGGTGTCACCCTTCAATTAGAAATCGACGTGTCCGAGCTTTTTTTAAAACTCTTACTTTTTATATTCGATAATGGCTCTATTAAGTTTTCGTTGTTACACACTGTATGTTAGTTCCTATTATTTTTTTGATTGGCAAAATTTGAGTTATACGAGAAGTTTCTGACCTATTGGACTTGTTCAATCCAAAAAGAAATGTTTTTCAATAGACGTAGCAACTTTTCGGGGTAGATTGAAAATCTGCCCTTCAACACTTGTGTAGATTCCAATATCAATTCCTATTTTTTCAGATTGTGTTAGGGGTTACAAACCCAGAAAACTAGGGAACAAAGGTTTAGAACATTTTCGACTTCTTTCAAACTCTCTCTCGAGTGCGCCCAAGTGGCAGAGCTGTAACGAACCCGATAAAAATTTGTACTAAAAACTACACGAAATAATTGCATCACAAAAATAATTAACGTCAACCAAATTGGCACAGGTCAGCTAGTTATAATTAAAATGGTCATTTCACAATCTAAAATGTTATGGACTTGAAGTCTGAATGAATCCCATCAAATGTTCATTTTCAAGTATGTCGACTTGGCTATCCCACTAACATTTGATTTATCTTAGATATTCATCGAGACTGAATTAAGGTTTTTCTTTGGTTCTATTCACATTTCCATGGACTTCGAAAAGATATCGCGAAAATTCCTGTGAAATGAAAAACAAAACCAAGCGGAACTTCCAGAATAACAAAGCTGCTCCCGAGACCATTATTAACCGGGAAAGAATCCCAATCCCGTAACGTAATGGATTGCAGCTTGCACCTCCGTACATTCTGGAACGACCGATACGGTTTCTCAATTGTAGCTTAGCGGGATCGAATCCTTGGAATCCTTTTCACATCCTTCCGGATCCAGCGATGTGTAAACGGCTGATTTCTATGCGAAACATCTCGATGTGAATGGAAATGGTTTTGTTTAAGCTCGCGGGTGGATTTTATTCGTGATTCTTGTATTAAAGATGCGTTTACTGAGCTCTGAAGTCTGTTTTAGAGGTCGCTGTCTTGAGAAAAATTGTGGAGGTATAATAATGAATTGCCGGTGTTAGCGCAATGAAAGGTTATCTCGAATGAACAGTCGTATTTTTGATGAGTATGTGGAAGGATTACTGCAGAGATCTAAATATACAGGGCTTTTCATAATGAGCGTTAATTAGCCGTTTCTGGCAAACTATCAAACGGATCAACCTGAAAACTCTACAGTACGCGTAAATTAATACATATGGCCTACACGCCTAAGATATTTTAGACGACGAGTTGTTGTCGCTTCTACTATAAAGTAGCGGATTCTTTGATTTTTAATGGAACACCTCGTAAATAATATCATATTATGATTCATTATCACTTCGTCAACAAATTCATCTACTATTTCCCTATACCTACCTATTACCGTTTAGAAGATATAAATTAATTTCGATTTTTTTTTACCAAACATGAACTTTTATAAATGCTGATAATCTTGCACTAAAACGATCGAATTTGAAATGGAGTGTAGTGGTACTATGAGGATCTCACTCCGAGTCATATTTTCATATGCCTCATACAGGGTCTTCAAAAAATGCAGATACTTTGATCTCATGAAAAAATGAGTGGAACTCAATTTTTTCATATGAAACACCCTGTATATTTCAACATTTTTGAGCTCTACATTCAATTTTAGATTGACTGTTCAAATAATACTATTTAGATCATGAAGCGTTTTCGAAATGAACTGTTTCAAACGGAAATTGACATGGTTTCCTTGTTCATCACTCATTTTTGTGAAAAAGATTTCGTTTGATGTTTCTCAATTAGTCACAGATAATACAATGAGAAGATAATTATTAAAATACTCTTCAGCCATCGAATGAAACTTCTCTTCAAACAATAGTTTTTTTTTTTTTTTTTTTTTGTACCGGCATCAACTGCTATGGTTATATATATATATATATATATATATATATATATATATATATATATATATATATATATAGTTTTATTAACGCTGAAACTGAAAATAATAAACCCATAAATTAATAAGTTAATTTAATCGTCAGTGTATTTCAGAATATGTTCAAACACATCTCCACCTCTACTTAAACAAACATGTAATCTCTTCAAAAATTTGTCATGTGTAGCGCTTCTGATCAAGTCTGGAGTCAAACTATTGAAAGCTGTTGAAACTCTCGATTTCATATCTTCCATTGTTGTTATTGGAGTAGAATAAACCATATTTTTAATGGAACCCCACACGAAATGATCTAATAGATTGCCATCTGGTGTTCTAGGAGGCCAACGAAAAAGTCCATTATTACCAATCCCATCTGTCTTCGAAGATTTCAGTTAAAGCTTCGCTGACTGAATGAGAATTATGGGGTGTCAAGATGCTCAGGGATCT
>JAVJAQ010004435.1:0-15838 GCA_032362365.1 Zygogramma bicolorata | reverse complement strand
GATTTTAAAAACAAATATCATGCCTATAAGCCTGTTCATTTGCACATTTCAAGAACGAGACTGTGTCTTATGGTATGATTTCCGCATGTGGATTCAAGGCAAAATAGAAGATCAACATGGTTTCCATAAACACATTCTTTTTGGAGACGAATCCATGTCCACAACAAATGGCGTTGTTGCTTTTCGAAATTGTAGGTGGTGGTCGGACGAAAATACAAATTTTGTCGTTGACAGTAAAAACCAGTATTATCAAAAAACAAATATATGGTACGGTATTGTTAACAAGCTCAATCCAGCAATATTTTTATTAAGGATGCTGCCACCTTCATATTATAGGAGAGCGTTACTGAGTAGAAATGAAGAGGAATGACTCTGTCATTTCCCAATCCCAGTCAGTAACGCTCTATTGAAAATTGAAATATGAAGTTGACAGGGTCCTTAATAAAAAAGTTGCTGGAGCTGTACCGTCCTTGACGGCCAGAGTTTTCAATTCGACCCTCTCATTTTTCTTCTTTTCCAGTCAGTAATGCTATACTGAAATATGAAGGTGGCAGGGTCCTTAATGAAAATTTTGCTGGAGATTTACTGCCCCCAACACCCGGATTTTTTAATTAGACATTGTCATTTCTGTTCTTTTCTAGTTAGTAAATCTTTCCTGAAATACGAAGGTGGCAGAGCCCCTAAAAAAGTTGCAGGAGCTGTACCGCCCCCGACGTCCGGATTTTTTAATTCGACTCTGTACAGACTAGTCAGTCTTACTTCAAATTCGGCCTTTTCTTAGTTCTAAGTCGAAACAAACAAAGAATATATCTTTTTTCAACGAACTTTTTTATATGACAATTACAAGTCAAAATTCAATAATATTCATTTTTTTAATAAAAAATAACAAATTTTTGACAAATAATACAAGGTGAATATAAACAACATGAACATTCTCTTCCCTCGTGATGAAATCACTACAAATGGTCTTCTTTATTTTCTTCACGTAGATTCATTTTCCAACAATTTACAGATTTTGGCAACTGGGCGTTTGTAGACACCTGTCTGAGTTTTAACATCAACCACTCTAACCTTTCCATCTTTGCCTTCATAAATCTTTTGTATCCTACCAAGTGGCCACCTGTTTCTCTGCATCTATAACCAGTACCACGTCGTTCACAGATATTCCTTCCATATTCCGATGCCATTTACTTCGTTTGTTCAGGGTGACCAGATATATTTTTTGCCACCTCTTCCAAAAAATACCTGCGAGTGCCTCAGACACTCTCCACTGCTTTCTTAAGTTTATCTCAACATCATCGAATTTTCCCGGTGGTGGCGCAGCTCAATTGGTACAGCTCAGCAAAAAATTATTAGGGGTGAGACTTTCTGGGTCCAAAGGGTCATTCGAAACGTAGGTAAGTGGTCTGCTATTTACCATATTTTCTGCTTCTGCTATTAAAGTAGCCAGCACTTCTTCTTTCGGGTATCTTTCTTTTAAAGTTATTCTCAAAACCATCTTAACGGACACCAATCTCTCCCAACTTCCTCCCATGTGTGGGGATCCTGGTGGAATGAACTTCCAGGTGATTTTCTTTAATGCTAAATACTCCAAAATTTTTGTTTCACACCCAAGAACCTGGTACTTACCTCATTTTGGAGTAACAAACCCCAATAAACCAGGCAAACTCAGGCTTGTGTTCGATGCAGCCGCAAAATCCAATGGAGTGAGCCTCAATGATCAACTGCTACAAGGACCTGATTTTTTGCAAAATTTAACATCGATTCTGTGGAAATTTAGACAAAGGAAAATGGCGTTCTGCTCAGACATCCGAGATATGATTCATAGAATTTTCATTCGAGAGGAAGACTGTTCTTCAAGTTTTTTTTGGAGAGGCTTGAATAGGACAGAAAAACCAGATATTTACGAAACGAAAGTAATGACTTTCGGAGCAACTTCTTCACCATCAATGGCTCAGTTCGTAAAAAACAGGAATGCCGAAGAATTTTCCAACACATATCCAGAAGCAGCAAGAGCGATAATCGAGAAACACTATGTGGATGACTACCTGGATAGTACGGATACGGAAGAAGAAGCCATCCGATTGATATCAGAAATTATAGAAATTCACAACAGGGCAGGATTCGAAATTCGGAACTGGATAAGAAATTCTCAAGAAGTAATCGACAAAATTCCTGAAATTCTTCGATCACAAAACCAAAAAAAATCGAATTGCTTTCTTCACAAACCATCTGAACGAGTATTAGGACTTCGGTGAAATCCAGAAACAGATAATTTCGTGTTTTCATTGAACCCGCAGAAATTCGACTCCAAAATTATGAATAGAACGAAAGTACCAACCAAGAGAGAAATTCTGAAGATCGTGATGTCTGTTTTCGACCCAATCGGATTTTTGTCACCATTGGTTGTGAAATTCAAAATTTTCATGCAAAATTTATGGAGAAATGGAATTGAATGGGAAGATAAGAATTCCGAAGACAATGTACAGTCTTACTTTAAATTCGGCCTTTTCTTAGTTCGAAGTCGAAACAAACTAAGAATATATCTTTTTTCAACGAACTTTTATTATATGACAATTACAAGTCAAAATTCAACAATATTCATTTTTTTCAATAAAAAATAACAAATTCTTGACAAATAATACAAGGTGAATATAAACAACATGAACACTGTCATTTTCCTTCATTCCAGTCTAAAAATACTACTGGAGCTCTACCGCCCCCGACGACCGGATTATTGAATTCGACTCCGTAATTTTTCTTCATTTCCAGTCAGTAACGCTCTTCTATAGTATGAAGGTGGCAGGGTCCTTAATAAAATATTGCTGGAGCTGTACCGCACCCTGACGCCGTCATTTCCGAAACTTTCCAGTCGTTTCTTCCATTTTTTCCGGTTTGAAACATAATTATCATTTTCAGAAGCCTCATCACTGTTTCAAGATGATATACAATGAAAAAATAAAAAATATTGCTCAACTTTAATAGAGAAACTGAGGTCAAACATGAATAAGTTTGTAGTTCCCTCAAAAAATTGAAATCCAAGTTATAATTGCACAAATATGCACGAATTTGAATAAAGTTATGCTCAACTGATTTTGTCATGATTCACTTATTAGTGTTTGAGGAAAAAAATTGGAAAACTAAAAATGGCTTGGGAAGCCATGTTTTATTTAAGCATAACTCTCAATTGTAAACAACTTTTCTCAATATCATCTTGCTGAAGTTTCTGAAATAAGGGTACTTTACTCTTGAGCAATTTTTATATTTTTTGACTCACCCTGTAAGCTGTTTGACTTGCAACTATTTGAAGTGCACCTAAAATGAGCACCAAACTTGCACCAACTTTTGGCACTATTATAAATGACAACCTATATGAAAACCCAGAGAGAGTGTGAAAGTTGTAGGTTCTTAACATAAACGAATACATATTGTTTTCCTATAAAAAACTGCTGAGTATACCGTGAAATTTATTTGACTTTATCACAGGTTCAACACTTTAATTTTCCTTTCGGAGTGGAAAAAATCAAACGCAAAGTAAATTCAACATTTTTCAGGAAAA
The DNA here is from genome assembly GCA_032362365.1 of Zygogramma bicolorata. Classification (NCBI taxonomy): domain Eukaryota; kingdom Metazoa; phylum Arthropoda; class Insecta; order Coleoptera; family Chrysomelidae; genus Zygogramma; species Zygogramma bicolorata. The sequence goes on along the minus strand of JAVJAQ010004435.1, from coordinate 12,279 downwards.
TATGTGAAAATTACATGCTTGAAGATTTCGTCAACAACTGAAGCAAACTGTAAAAGAATACTTTCTTGTTCTACAAAATCATCTAAAAAAAAATACAGGTTGTCATTTGGAAGTTTTCAAAAATCTCGAAAATGAACTATATATACTCTTCCAAATTTTTCTGAACCTACATACAACTGAATTCTTCACGAACCGTGTTTTCCATCGGTGTATTTCATTGCCAGAGACATTGGGTACATTCAAGATATGAGGTCCCAGCGGCTGAGACTACTCAGTAAAAATTTCATCTGAATAGATAGACTTGTTACTAAGCAATTTCAGCCGCTGGGATCTCCTGACCATTGACTCTACGCCATCGGTGAACATTTTCAAGAATGGGTAGGACGGACGCTCATATCAGCGACGCAACAAGTTTTCGATGAATTCCGTTTTCACAGTGCGTGTGAAAACATCTTAGGTACAGTGACCCAAGCGTAAAGAGCACTATGTGTATTGTGGACTTGACAGTTATCAATACTTTTGTTTTTTGACATCTAGGTACATGTACATCAGCCGTTCTTGAATTGTAATGAAAACAATCACTCTGGTGGATTTTTCATTTGTGATACCAATAGGGCTTCCATTTTTTCGAGATCGCCATTATTTTGAAAATTTTTTCGATCCGTGAATAATTCTCGAGTAGTACTCGTCTCACACCAAAGTTTGCAAAGATGTAGAAGGACACATTCCCTTTTTTTTACGAGATCTCTTTGTTTTCTTGGGATATTGCTTTTTTTCTCTCGTCTTGTTTGCCGAGATCTCTACTTTTATCGCGAGATTGAGAAAAAGACGAGATTTTCAATACATTTGAATATGGCCCTTCTACGCATTCATAATATTTAGGGCCAGAGTAAGTGTACTCCAGTGAACTGTGGTTCTAGTGAACTCGGTTCAGTTGTTAAGCATAAAGCAATAGAATCATTTGTTGCTTGATATCTGTACTAGTTTCACTTGCACTACAGTTCACTGGAATATCTACAACTGGCCCATAGACTACAAAACACAATTTCATTGGATCAAAATACCCACCATAACCACATTTTTAAGAACGGCTATAATTAAGGATTGAATGACTTACCTTAATTATACTTCCAGCCACGTTCTCATAGACAAAATGTTTGAAGATCTGAACAGATTTTGGATGAAGACATTCGATTTCTGACATTAATCTCATTCTTGGAAACAGTTTTATCTTTTAAGAAACACTTTGTCATCTAACATAACAATGACATGCCATATTTTTTGTTACATAGATATGGGTATATTTCTATTTACCCCAATGTAATTATGTAATCTATTCCACCTTACTTTTTCCAAAGGCTCTAAAGGCTCTTAGTGTGCATCGATTCTTCTGTTGAAAGTAGGTATACTGCAAACCTCTGTAAATGTTTCAGACTTTAATGACCATGCTTCTGATGGTCTCTTTACTTCTACAACCACCAAAATGTGGTATTCCTAGTGCTATTTATTATACAGAACAACGCTATATCAAGCAGCCACTATTTGGACACCCGGTCTAGTTTAAAGAAAACAGCACATAAAAATTGCTTGTAGGCCAGAAGCTCCCGATTTGAAGTAATAGAAAAGGGGCTATTCGTATTTTTTAATAGGCCATTATTGGCATGTTTTTGGGTTCCCACATTGAATTGAAAGATTGCGTTACAGTGATAACGACATTTCCTAGTAATGAAGGGAGTTATGTAGATGCTTTAAGAAGTCTCAGAATACTTACAATTGCTGGTTTGTGCATTGTCAATAAATAAACATATATTCAACCCAGCAACATAACTTGTTCTAAGGGTCTATTCATAGAACAACTTAATATCAGAGAAGTTTTCTCTCTCTATTGGAGACCAACATTTTTCAATAAGTGGATGCCCCTCTTGAAAATGCACCAACGGAAGCATAGTTTCAATTTTGAAATATTGAAATTTTTTTACTTACACGAGAGCTTTTTTTGTCGAAGTAAACTTGACATTTCGATGAGAATTTTGTTGCCTGGCAACTCAACGATAAAAACTGCCTCTGAAAAAATTACGAGTCCGTAGGACGAGTAATTTTTTCTGGTAGTTTTTTTGAGTTAATTTGCCGGAAGGCAAACTCGAATCATTAGTGTCAAGTTTTCTTCGACAACAAAAATGTCGAGTGTAATTCGGTATGACAATTTAATGAATACAGTTTAGTTCATTCAATTCAATGGAAGAGTACAATTGTTGAAAACACAATTCTTATATTTCATTTTCACAGATCAGATATACTCTTTTGACAGTGCAAATGATAAATTGACAAAGACGCCGTCAAAGATTTGTTTACAATTCTGGTTGCCATACTTTCAAGAGTTGGGCTCCGTTTTGTCGCTGAAAAGTGTTTCGCTGTCATAATGACAAAATCACGGCGGCTTTATATGATATTTAATACATGAGTTAATCAGTCAGGGAATGATAAAGTCATACAACTTTATTCTTGTGTTATATTTGAACAAACAGCATGTAGAAATAATTTGAATCTTTTCAACAAGAAAACTGAACTTCATTAAAAATATCTTTCCGTTAAAGGAATTGTGGCCGGCCGGTTTCTTCCTGTGGTCTTGTTGCAGTAGATTCCAGTTGAATGAGAGTCAGCAAAGCTTGTGAATAGTTCCGGTAGCACTGGCGATATGTGGAGAATACATCGTTGAAGACCGAGAGTTCCTTTTAGAGAGCCATTCGAATGAAATAAAGTGCTATCTACCCACACAACACATGGACATCCAGTGGATATCTAATGGATATCCATTAAGGATATTTTAGACATGCGATGGACGTACAGTTTTTATCCAAAAAATATTCAATGGACGTCCAATGGACATTCTTAGGCCACCAACCTATACGTCCATAAAATATCCTTCTTGGACATCCATGAGATATCCATTGTGGACATCTATAAGATTTCCTTCATGGATACCCATAAGATATCCATCATGGATATCTACAAGATATACTTTATGGACATCCATGAGATATCCATCAAGAACATCCATAAGATATCGTTCATAATTCCACATAATTATTTACAATTCGTTACAGAGAAACCAACCTAGCTTGAGATGTGAAAAAGTGCTGCACACTTCTTGGACAACGGATAATAGTCAGTAATATTCCTGTGATAATGCACTCAACGTGACCGTATGTGCAATTTAAAATGTTCTGCTGCTAGATTGGTTTAGCTGTATTCAAAAAATTTAGACAAACTAAGGTAAACTGGATAGTGGTAGACGTACGATCAAAAAACTTATGTCGTTAATAAGAATTTTTAATTTTTCCATTACTTTTCAAACAAAATACTTGATATAGGTAGTTTAAATTAGAAAAATAGTTTGCCAAGAGTTCTCAACAGAAAAGTTATTCATGAATTTAAATAGTTCTCAATTTGAATAACATATGAATATTGTACTCGACAATTCACTTGCTTCTTTCCAAAAGTTTACGTTCATGGTAAATGCACATTATCACAGTTTAAAATTATTAACTAACACACCACTATTTTTCGTTTCTTTATAAACACAATTATTGCACAATGCACACCACAACGCTTCAACTCAGTTAAACATAATTTTTTCAAACCGACCCAACACCCAACGACTCTCAAAATTACGACATTTGACAGACGCCATAGACGGTTGCACGATGGTTGCACGTCAGGAAACCGAGTCAAGGTGAGTTCACAATGCCGCGTTTTTGCATTTCGCGTCGCGCGTCACGTCTTCTGAGGTGACGCTATATTCAAATATTATTTAAAAGGATAAAAAGTTAAATATATCAACTTTTTTGATGGAATGTCCATGTAAATGGCCCAATCACGTTGCCAATTCGTAGGGTGCCACGGCGGAAGAAACATTAATTATTTATACAATAAATGTACGAAATGGATGTCCATAAGATATCCTTCATGGATATCCATCGTGAATATTCAAAAGGATATCCATTTTGTACATCGTATGGATATCTTTTACTGGAAATACTTTGGATATCCTATGGATATCCAAAATTGGTCCAAGGCTATTCCTACATGAACTGGACATGAATTGGACGTCCATAGGATATCGGGTGCTGTATGGGTATCTATCTATCTATATCTGAAAAAAATGTATTGAACTCTTGAAACTCTTTATATATCATGAATGAAGAATAATTCGTAAAAAAAAACCTCCCACAATTTCTTTATTATTCATGCATTTGATAAGGAATTTCTACAATTAGACAATTTATATGAAAATCATAATATTTTTTTAACTGAACACTCATCAACTTTTTTTTCACTTATTGAGTCCAGCTTTCCCCTGAAAAATTCAGTTCTAATTTCCTGCTCTTTTATGAACAATTCAAAATATGTCAGAATAGCCAGCACCAATGGTGAAAATAATAATTTTCATGAAAAAAATCGTTTATTTTGAAATATTGCTTGAAAACGCATTTTTCAATGAACTTTCTTGGAACTAAATATTTGAATTTCAATTAGGAACCATTTTCTAAAAAATCATCATTTGAATCGCCTTTTCATGTTCCAGTTTTCTTTTTATTATTTTCGTGTTTTCATTTTTTCAACTCCGATGACACATATGGTTGTTCCTCAAATATTTTCACAATATAAAAAATATTGAACATAAAATGATTTTATATAACAGAATAACCAGGTCTTCCGATCTTCCCGAAAATTCTGTTTTGCGTGCAAAAATGCTACACCTTCAAATTGTCAGCAACTTTTACATCAAACTTTCCTTCATAAGAGGAACAGTTTCGAATCGTTAAGAACTATATCGAGTTGAATTCATTTGCATGCAAAAGATACAAAAAGTCCAGCTTTGAAGAGCTCGAAAACTATACGTGGAGGGATTTCATCACACTTTTTTTCACAATCATTAAAAAATGTGATTGATTCTAATCTACTTTCAGGTTGAAAAGTGACCAACTGTTCACCCAGAAGAAGAGGAAGTCGGCAAAACATTTTGCCGACCACTTTTGAAAATTTACAACCTCTTCATATTTTATTCAAAACGTCATTGTACTCATCGGAATTAACAAAGTGTTCACGTCAACGCGCAGTCATACAAAACAAGGTAGCTCTGACACGATATTATAGCTACTACAAGCTAGTGCAGAACGTACTAACCAGATATAGATAATCAATTTCTCCATCAAGACCCCAATCCTCTTAAAAAAAAGACTCAGTTTTCACAAATAAACCATAACGTTTTCATCGGCCATTTTCCTAAGTATCTGTCGAACATCAAGGCTGATCTATTTTTATTGTTCACAATGTCGCCAATATTTCAGTGGGTACTCTAAACATATATGCAGCAATCCTAGAGACACAACCAAGATTTGTGAAATATTATTGGTATACCAAATACATTCAGCAGAACGAAACCGAAATGTACAGATACCTACATTATTATATTTTTAACTTCGATGACGAAGCTTCATGAAGTTAGTGTGGAAATTATTCTTGCAAATATTTAACTCTTGTTCCTTTTATGATATTATTTCGATACACCTCGACAAAAAATAAAATTTCTTTCTCTAAAAATATCTCACTTCGGATTGCCAGCAGCGTACTTGACCAATATTACAAGGAGAAGGGCACAAGGAAGGTCCGAACTTCCAAACGAAACATATAAGCACTGATATGTGGAACGAGCCCCCATTCTTCGGAAGCGATGGAAGAAACGAAACACATTTTTTCATATCGAAGTATATTAAAAAAGTTATACAAAATGGAAAAATCACATTTTTCATTCTTTGTCAAGTCATTTCGAAAATGAAATTCAAAAGATTCACATATATTTAAAACTATTATTCCTATGGTATACTACCATTAAAAGTTCAGTCATCACAAAATCGTAAAATTCAAACACATAATATTCTCTTGACAATCGTACCTGTCAAAAACTACATTCTAATAAGTATTTTCACCTACAAATTAATATTAACTTTGGCTGACGACGAGGGGAAAATAGTACAACAATTCGACCCGAAATTTCGATTCCGATTTTGAAACAATTTGATTGTTTCAAAATATCCGTAAAGGCGAATTTTCGGGAAGAACTAAGTTTTTCCCATATAACTACCTAGTATCACCCCTAATGATATCACTGAATATCCCCCGATTTGCGAACGGGGTTGTCATAAAAATTTACGATATGTTTTTAATACTTTGAATTGACTACAGGACGGAAAACCGGCCCCGTATCAGCTTTAATAATAAACTGGTTCCGACCATGAGCAATTCCGGTCTGCGCAAGGAATCCTTGCGTGCGGGAGCATTTCAACCCCAGCAACTCGAGACAGCTGCGATCTGTTTTCGAAAAAATTTTCAACTCCAGTGGGAAGCACGGCGTACTGAAAAGGCCAATCCGACCGTAAGTTGCTATCCAAATCTAGTAGGTCCCGGTTTTGATACTTAATCTTGATGTCCTTCTTAGCGGCGGGCGTGACTGTGGGGTATGCCCCCAAATTCTGAAAGGAAAAAAATTGATTCATGGATATAACTAGATTCAGCACCAATCCAAAAAACTGTTGAACAATGAATTTCCTAAAAATAATTCGCTATTGGGCAATTGAATGTTGCCATGAGATCAAATTCATCAGGTGAAATGTTACGTATCCCATCATTTCACAAAAAACTTTCGATAGCGGACGCCATTAATTTAGAATACACGTGTATTCTAAATGAGCCATTACGGCATTACCTAACAGCTGTCAAATATGTAGTGAACGGTTTAAAATATTGGGAGAAGGTTTATATCAAATTAACCTTACAATTTCAATCAGTGAAATATTATTCTGCGATTTATCCTTCTATGAAACAATACCATTTTATTCGATCACCACAACTGAATTTTCAGTTATAAGTACATTTTCAACTTTAATTTTTGATGAACTTTTTCAGACTTACTACAATTTTGAAAAATTTTTGAGGTCATCCTCATAATAGAACAAAATATGTTTTTTTAACAGTAATAATAGTATATCATGCAACGATCATGTAATGATGGTTATTAATACACGATCATCAACCGGGATACGAAACGAGCCGAAGATGAGTTCCGTATGGTTGATTGTATATTGCATATACATAAGAGGTACGACAGTCAGTCAGCTGAATATGGGGACGAGGCTGGTCAGTCGGTCGCAATGTATGTACAAAAAATAAATACGGTGCAATTAATTCACTACACTTCAAAATTTTTGTGAGGGTATTAAATGCTCTATGAAACATAAAAAAAAATGATCAGTTATCGATTTTGCGGGACAACGCCCGTCAGTCATCAAAAATAGAAATGAAAATTTCGCGCGGGCTTGGCGTCGCAGGTGGCGGTTTGCTTTTTTCTTTATTATTTAATAAACGAAATAAGTAAGTAGGCCATTTAGTAATAATAATATAACAATATATAACAGTTATTATACTTCTAGATAATATTTATTACAACTAATATTTGCTTAATTTACTCTTGCTCCGAATCATCAAATTCATTCATTTCGCTCTCACGATCAGAAGTGTCAAGTAAGTGATATTTGCATTTAAACAGGAATTTTCGTAAAAATTTTGAGAACGGAAACGGATCTAGTTTCTGAAACTCCAACGATAAGTGTTTTCATATATATAAGTTCTTATTATTTTTTGATAGGCAAAATTCGAGATGACGAGAAGTTGCTGAGTAATTGGACTTGTTCTATCCAGAAAGCACTATTTTTCCATTAGCGCAGCAACTTTTGGGGGTAGATAAAAAATCTGCCCTTCTACACTTGTATAAATTTCGATATTCAATCTCATTTCTTTAGATGAGGGTAGGTTACAAACCAAGAAAACTACGGAACAAAATTGTATACTCTGCAACCGCAGTTTCAAGGTGCGATTTGAGTTCACCAGACAATTTATTTTTACTGCATTCCATCTATTCAGTAAACCTGAATCCCATGGGGCAATTTGTTGCTGCAACACTGGAAAGTTGCATGTAACTCTTAGACTTGTTTCATGTTCTTTCTCCATAGACGGTGAATACACTTGAAAACTGGATACGAATCAAATCATCTGAAGGAAAATAGGTTCAGGCCAGACTCAATGACTGAATTTCAAGCAAGATAGGTCTCTTACATACGAGTATACCTGCGCTCAGTCCGATACCACAGCCTAGTTAAGCTGTGCCGATACTATGACTTGAAATCGCTTTCAAGGCCGAGCGCGCGCGCGAAATTTTCATTTCTATTTTTGCTGACTGACGGGCGTTGTCCCGCAAAATCGATACCTGATCATTTTTTTTATGTTTCATATAGCATTCAATACCCTCACAAAAATTTTTAAGTGTAGTAGATTAATTGCACCGTATTTATTTTTTGTACATACATTGCGACCGACTGACCAGCTCCGTCCCCATATTCAGCTGACTGACTGTCGTACCTTTTATGTATATGCAATATACAATCTGTATAACGATTTTCAGCTTTATTAAATTCGTTTTATTACCTCGGCAGATACGGTAGGTTCGATAGCGTACCTGAGACACCTGTTCTCAGTTTCGCCTGACTGACCGCAGTATGTTTGTGTACACAACCACTGCAATAAGCCATGAAAAAAACAGGCTTAGTAAATTCAGAGAATTTTTTGGGCTCTGGCTCTCCGTCTATTACGATACAGATTTTCAACCAATAGAAACCCATTATTTTTCAATCAAGCATGATGTGCATGCTCTGCATTTGACATTTGTCAAGTCAAAATCGGTATAGGTATTGAACTTTTGAAGAATATAGCCAAACTTCGATAATCATAACAAAATGTCTGATACCAGTGATTTTGGAGAGTCACCTTCGACACCTTCACCGACAGAAATACAGTTAGAATGATTAAATTTTTCATTTGACAAATGCATGCTTTATTATTTATTTTTTCATCAAATCAAATTTTGTAGGCTCTCCGTAACCGAGTCGCCTGTGACGCTGAAATTGATTATTCTAGCTGGAGGAGACATTGGTTCGATTCCGGGCCCGAGTAATTTTTTTTTTCTGATTTTTGATCTTCTTTTCATATCTCATCGTTTTATTCCTCGAAGTAATACTATTAATTACAATTCTGTGGAATTTTTCAAAGAAATTCGTTAAATCAGTATTATTGTGTGCAATACAAATATAAATATAATATTTGTAGTTCTTCACTATTTATCGGGTGTAGATAAAATAGCGTATGCAACTCTCATGTAATGGTTATTAATACACTTGCATAAACCATACGAAACTCACCTTCGGCTCGTTTCGTATCCCGGTTTATGCTCATATATTGATAACCATCATTACACGATCGTTGCATAATATACTAATTTGAGTACGGGTGTAGATAATAGTAATATTATGCAAATATCATGTAATAACCATTACATGAGAGTTGCATACGCTATTTTATCTAAACCCTATCAATAATAAAGAACTATAAATATTATATCATTAGGTATTATATTGAACACAATAAGAGTAGGAGCCCGTTCATAAAATACGTCACATTAAAATCAGCTTGTTTTGACCTCCTCCCCCCTCCATTGTCACGCTGTGTCACACTCTTTGTGACCCCCCCCCCCCTGCTGAGTATGATAAATTCTAAGTGATAGTACACAAATTCTGAAAATCTGGAAATTCTGAAAGAATCGCTTTATTTTGTTTCATTTGTTCATCTTAAAATGGCAAAAATTCTTTTTTTTTTTAATTCTTTTTTTAACGTCGGCCTATTTCCGCTACCAAGGCCAATCACCGACGCCGGTGAGCACACTTCCCTCAACCGGAACTTTTGCCGAACCCTCTGGTATTCCAACCAGAGGTAGGGATCTTTAACGAGCCCAACATCCATGGACTCGGGACCGACGGCTTTACGTCCCCTCCGAAGGACGGCATATCCTCAATATATCTTGTGCTCATTGATATATTGTCTGCGAGCTATGATATGCTATTTCGCTGCAGCTGTACGGGCTTTCTACACGGTATTTCCCTGCATGGTCACCCATCCAAGTACTGACCGCGCTCGGCGTTGCTTAACTTCAGATATCGAATGACTGTCAGTCAACCTGAAGAGCTGGGCCAAAAAACTCGTTTATCATTCGAAAGTTGATGTAAAATTATATCTAGTGAAATACAGTGTACTGTAACAAGATTAATTCGCATTCTCAATTGAAAATTCATTCGCATTCTCAATTGAAAATTCTTTCGCAAAGATGGAGTCACTATAGATTCGATTAAAAAATCTGACGATTTCAGGAATGCGTTAGAAGATGTCGCACATGTAGATTTCTACCAAAATCTACTGGAGATTTCTTTCATACCAAAATTTTTCACTTTTTGTCAGAAATCTACTAAAGAAGTAGATTTCTACCAAAAGTGGTCACGCTGGCTAGGGCTCATTTAAAACAATAATAAACGGCGAACGTCACGTTGCCGTATACCCCCCGCCCCCCCTTGTCACATCTTGTCACACTCAGCCAGACCCCTCCCCTCCACTTGTATGCGAACGTATTTTATAAACGGCCCCTAGGTGATAAATCGTATTTCTTCGAAAAATTCTACAAAATTATTATTAATGGTATAACCACGGAGAATACAACAATGAGAAATGAAGAGAAGAAAAAAAAAAGAAAAAAAATCTCTGCCGAGGTCAGGCATTGAACCCGGACGTTTCTGATCACTGTCGGCGCCATTGACCACTCGGTCATGAGAGCTCATTTGATCTGATCGAAAATAAAAACATATATGTTGCATTCGTCAAATGACAAATATAATCTTTTCGATCGTATTTTGTTCTTGTCTAATACATCTGTGGAGGAGTTCTTCTTTATCACTGCTTTAAGCCATTTTTATACGATTACCGAAAATTGACTGAATTCTTCAAAAATTCAATACCTAGTGATTTTGACTTGACAAACGTCAAAATGCAAAGCTTGCACATCATGCTTGATTGAAAAATAATGGGTTTCTATTGGTTGAAAATCTGTATCGTAATGAAAATCTGTATCGTAATGGATTTCATTATAAAACGGGTGGTGGGTATATAAGTATATTATTAGAGTACGGGTGTAGATAATAGTATCTTATGCAACGATCGTGTAATGATGGTTATTAATATATGAGCATAAACCTTCGGCTCGTTTCGTATGGTTTATGCGAGTGTATTAATAACCATTACATGAGAGTTGCATACGCTATTTTATCTACACCCAATAAATAATGAAGAACTAAAAATATTATAATATTAGGTATTCATATTGAACATAATAATAGTAGGTAATCAATCGTATTTCTTCGAAAAATTCTACAAAATTATAATTAATGTTATAAACACGGAAAATACAACAATGAGAAGAAAAAAAATGAAAAAAAAGTCTTTGCCGAGGTTTGGAATTGAACCTGGGACGTTTTAGATTACTGCCTGCGCCGTTGACCATTCGGCCATGAAAGCACATGCGACTTGAACGAAAATAACAACATATGTGTTGCATTTGTCAAATGAAAAATATAATCCTTTCGATTGTATTTTTTTCTTGTCTAAGACATCTGTGAAGGAGTCGCTGGTAATTCTTCTATATCACTGCTATAAGACATTTCCATTCGATTATCGAAAATTGACTGAATTCTTCAAAAATTCAATACCTACTGATTTTGACTTGACAAACGTCAAAATGCAAAGCTTGCACATCATGCTTGATTGAAAAATAATGGGTTTCTATTGGTTGAAAATCTGTATCGTAATGGATTTCATTATAAAACGGGTGGTGGGCATATAAGTATATTATTAGAGTACGGGTGTAGATAGAAATGATTATGAAATAGTTTAGTTATTTCATGGCACTATTTCATCCGAATATTTAGACCAAGTCGACATATCCTGTGAATCCAGCCAAGTTCTGGTGAATATTAGTAAGGAAACTCTATTCCCCACACTCTTACCAGTGCCTCTCGTGATCGAACAGCAAAGGCGAGCAGCTCGATATTAACCACCTTCACCATCTGTTCGGAGTGATGCTCTTTGTCAATACAGGAAGTATAAAATAGCTTGGCAAATAATCGAAATGAGTTCAGTTACAGATCTACTTGAAACCTAAATCAGTATATCAGCCAATTGAAATCTTTGTTGGCGGAATGCTTAATTTTTCAAATGTTCGTATAAATGATGAGATTGGACCCTTTGGTGTGAAAGTTTTTTTTCTAGAGATGAATTACTGCAGTAGAA
>JAVJAQ010004434.1:0-253983 GCA_032362365.1 Zygogramma bicolorata | reverse complement strand
AGATTATCTTTCCTTTTGAAACTATTTTCAAAAATCTTAAAACCCATACGGTTATGCGCAAAATTTTATGCCATGAAGAAAACCGCATCAATAAATCTAACAGAGGATGTTGGAAATGGGATTCCACACTATTAATCAATACTCTGGGCACTTCGTTTTCTTCCAAATTATTCAACCCATCGTTAATTGAATAAGGCCACTCACTTTGCGGTAATTTCATCCATGAAGGTCCATACAACCAATTAGGATGTTTAACTAATTGTCCCGGAAGAAGACCCCGTGATAAACAATCGGCCGGATTCTGAATGCCTTCAACATGGTACCACGAAACTTCCGGGATATTTTCCTGAATCCGGGCAATTCGATTCGTGACAAAAACATCTCTGAAATGATAAGTTTTCAACCAGCTCAAAACGGTAGACGAATCCGAAAAGGCCATGGTTTTTATTATGAGATTTCGTTTCTTATACGTTTCTAAAACATGTTTGAGTAAATTAGAAAGCAAAAGAGCAGCTAAGAGTTCCAACCGTGGAATTGTTAACTTTTTAACCGAAGAAACCTTTGATTTTGCACACACCAGTTGAACTTCAATATCCTTATTAGGATGCACGGCGCGTAAATAGACTACCGCTCCATACCCACTCAAGCTAGCATCCGCGAAAGCCAGAAGCATTATAGGATTTTGTTCTATTGCTCCTACATGCCTAGGTACTTTGAAATTTGCAAGTTCCCCCCATTCTGAACGTATCTTTTCCCAAATTTTCAAAATGTCATCTGGGGGTACTTCGTCCCATCCCAGTTGAAGCATCCATAAATTTTTGATTAATATTTTTAAATACAAAATGAAAGGTGCCAATAAACCTATCGGATCATAACATTTTGCAACCGTCGACAAAATTGTTCGTTTTGTACATTTCTCATCCGGTAGATTACCTTTAAAACTTAAAATATCATTTTTCGTATCCCATTGTATACCTAACACTTGTATATCCCGCGAAAATAGTAAATTTTCCGTTAAACGTTTTTCTTCCGGGATTTCTTTAAGAAGTGTCAATGAATTCGTAGCCCATTTTGTTAAATCAAAACAACCAGCTCGAAATAAATTCACAGATTCATGATACAATTGAAAAGCTTCCCTTTCCGAACTCACACTAGTGCAAAAATCATCCATATATATATCACGGGCCACAAATTTGGCCGCCAGAGGAAATTTCATCCCTTCGTCTTCAATCAATTGTTTGAGAGTACGTAGAGCTAGAAAAGGAGAAGATTTCAATCCAAAAGCTACAACTTTAATTTCGTAGGTGTCAATTTGGTGTTCCAAACTAAAACGCCACAGCAATCTTTGATAACGCCAATGATTTTCAATAACATTAATTTGTCTATATAACTGACGCACGTCGGCCGTCAATGCCACTTTGAATAACCGGAAGTTTAATAAAAGAGTGACTAAATCTGCTTGCAACTTTGGACCCCCATGTAAAATATCATTTAGAGAAACACTATTATCCGACGGTTCACTAGCATCTAAAACTATTCGCACTGGAGTGCTTATACTACTTGGCTTAATCACCGGATGATGAGCAATATAATAGGAAGAAACTTCACCTTTGTCATTTTCCAATACCTTCATATGGCCTTGGTCTATAAAATCCTGCATTGCCTTATTATATTCATTCCGCAAATTTGGATCTCTAGAAAGCCTTTTTTCTAATGAAAGTAACCGATTTTGTGCGCTATTCCGTGACTTACCCAAACTTTCTGGTGAAATTTTGAATAGTAGAGCGACTGTATAACGTCCACAGAGGTCTCTACTAAACGTGCTAGTATAAATATTTTCACACTCAACTTCATCGGGATCTAAAACCGAACTCCTAGGTACTTGTTCTATTTCCCAAAATTTGCTAACAAGCTGCTCTAGTGGCTGTTCTTCCTGCAGAGAGAAGAATACTGAAGGAGTTGACCGTACTATTGGAACTTGTCCCATGACAACGTAACCGAATGTTGTTTTTACTGCGACTGGAGTACCTGCAGGTCCAGTGATGCGACCTTCTTCCAAAATAGTAGCGAACATTTCCACTCCCAAAATACCATCAATTTCCGCCGGTTGGTCGAAGTGATTATCTGCCAAATCAACCCCTTGTAATGAAGGAAATGCGCTCATATCAATTTTGAATTTTGGCAATTTATTTGAGATTTTATCGATCACCAGTGCCCTGACCGTATATTTTTTCTCTGGATTATACCGTGAAGTTATTGTTAGAATGACGCTTCCTTTAACTTTCTGAAGAGTACCCCCTAAACCGTATACCGAGGAATAACATTTCGAAATTTTCAGACCTAACCGTTTACAACAACCGACCGTAAGTAAATTTGCTTCGCTACCCGAATCCAATATGAATCTGGCTGTAACATTTGTACACAAACCAGTCGCCACCGATACCACCATAGAAGAAAGTAACGGTGCATAATTGAAATTTTCTCTTAAAGCTATTTCCTCATTTTTAGAACATAAATGAACATCAACCGTTGACGGATTAGTATTGGAGTTTTCCACGATTTCCCCGTTTGATCCGGAGCCAACATCCCCAATAGATTCATTAACCGAATTAGTTTTTCCCATGTGTAATAGGATGTGGTGCCTTTTTTCGCACACTGTACATGACCGCTCATTAGGACAATTCCTTACACCATGCTTATTCGATAAACAGTTGTAACACCAACCATTGTCTCTAACTGTTTCATACCTTCTTCCTGGTGACAATGATTTGAATTTATCACATCTCCCCAAATAATGACCTCCTTTTTGACAAAACACACATGTTATTCCATCTTTTTTTCTTTGATTCACAAAAAAAGATTTGACCGTCTTCGTTTGTTTAATATTATTTTTAACCGGAGGATTTTTGTCCAAATGTAAAATTTTCGCCTGTTTTTGTATGAATTTTTTCAATGTTTCATAGGTAGGAATGACTGAACTATCTTGACTTGCTTCAAATGCCCTAGCTGATTCGTGATCGAGTTTAGATAAAGCCTGAGACAATAGAATGAAATCTGCTAAGTCAGGTAAATTTAATTTTTTCAGTGCCGAAACCGCCACATCAAATCTTTCTAGAAATAAATTCAAATTTTTCTCTGATTCTCCTTGTAATGGCTTGAATTCAAAAATTTGTTCTAAGTAACTGTCTGCTAACATTCTTTTGCTCTCATACTTATCGATCAACGCCTCGTACAATATATTATAATTATCACCGGTAATAGTGAGTCCCGCACAGACACCTGCGGCCGGTCCTCGTAAACTCCCCGCTAAATAATGAATTTTATCCAAATCCGTTAAAGAAACATTATCGTGAACCATACTTTTGAAAAGCGAATGGAACCTTTCCCATTGACGAATCTCTCCTGAAAATTCGGGTAATTCCATTTTTGGTAATGGAGGCGATCTATTTTCTACTGATACACTACTACTGTTGGACCTTTCGATACCTTTTGCCGCCATATGAATATGACCACAAAGTTGATTTATGGTTGAAAGAATCTTATAATCTGGAACGAATTCTTCGTCGAATTCAAACTGTACCTCATTGATTTGATCTATTACTGCTAGCAAAGTTTCTTTAGTATTCTCTAAAGTCAAGTATAAACTTTTGAATTCTTTTATTTGTTGGGCCGTTCCCAACGATTTGGATGAATCGTGAAGATTCTGCAAAATAGAGAAAAGTGATTCCTTTTTTGCTGTCAGCATCTTAAATTTCTTTTCTGCTCCCTTACCACCCATTTTTAGGATGACAATGAATTATCAATGGTCCCTTCCCAAACCTGATGTCTGATTGAAACTCCACCTTCCCCAATTGAACACAATCTTTGAGGAAAACAGAAATCTACGGACCTTTATACCTAATAATATTAAACCGATTTGAATCTACCGCTAAACCGAACAATCCGACAACACCGCCAAAGGCCCGACGACTTCAACCAGTTTTTTATCTTTGCCAATCCAATCCAAAAAAAATAGTCCAAACTTACTTATCCACGAATCCGGCTCGAAGGACCAAAATATGTTCTGTACATGAAGATGAAAGGAAATATACAGAATAACTGATAGCTCCGTTGTGAATAAATAAATTCAACTACCTTTATGGACTTACCAAGTTTTCTCCTTTTTCTGAGCAAACGAAACTCACTCACAGAAAATATAAAGGTTTAAGCTAGGAAAGGAAATAATAGGAATATTAGGAAGAGCCGTTTCGTGTAATGACTGCAAATATACTCTTCGCTTGTATATAATTTTAACACCCCGCACACCGCCGTACCGTTTCTCAAAAATTTTCTTTTACGAACGAACCCGCTTCCATTCGAAATTGAGACTACTATTTTTCAACTGTATTGTTATCGACGAAACCGAAAGCGATGTTGCCAAACTGAAATTGTATTTTTCTTGGTTGCCCAAACATACAGCGATAAATTCCCGGCGGGAGATTTTCGGGCTGGTAAATACCCGGTAGGTATCGAAAAATGCCCGCTCGGTCCGTGTATCTATAGTAACGATTGTTAAGATATACATTTGTCATCTTGACAGGCATAAATACTGAATTTTAAACGTCGTTGTTTTAACTCCGGAAATATTCTACCGATTTACACCTGTGCTTCAAAATAAACCTGATAATTTTCCATTCAAGCATGTTGTCAGTAAAAAAACTGCATTCGGTTATTATCATATTTTGCTAAAAGAGCCCTCCTCCTTCGAAGTCGGGCTCTTTCGACAAAATATGTAAATAAACTCATGCAGTTTTTAGACAACACGCTTTCATGGAAAATTATCGGTAATTTTGAAGCACTTGTGTAATTACTCCCGATCATTTCCCCCAGAGCGGATAACCGAAAAACTTGAGGAGCTAGGTTACTTCTACAGAATTTTGCAGCGATTAATCGCACTAGACATTTTCAACCGATTAAACTAATGGAGATGAAAATTTTGCTTCAGGCTAATGCTTTTATTATTCAAGATAAAATCCCTTGACCTGCGGTTCCTGGATTTTACCAAAATATTATACACTAAGTCATTTGCTAGACAAAATTTCGGAAATCATGGATATAGAAAACATTTCAATCGATTGAACATGGTGCACTCGGGATATAAGCCCTAATTGAATAATTGAAAAAACACAATTCAATATCCACAATATAGATTTCGAATATTGGGTGACTTCTTCAGAATAAACTCACATATGACATATGGAAACTTATATCTCGTAAGTAGTACTTACTTCTCCGCGAGATCACTTGTTACTCCTCTCATTCGATTCATTAACAACTTTGTTTCATATCACAATGAAAAAATGGATAAAGATTGTTTCAAATTTGAACTATTCAATTCTTTATCCAAGTTTTATCTGTTTATTATGTGGGCGAGGGGTGTTTAACATCGAATATTTTTTGCATACCAGGAGCTTATCTTATGGAATTTGCTCTGTAGTTTTCCACTACTCATTTGAATTCATGTCTTCAAATATTCATGCCAGAGAAATGCCCACCTAGAGTATGAAATGTCGGCGAATATGTGACATTCACCATTTTCTCACTGGTGTGGTAGAAAAGCATGCAACCCCAAGACAGAAGATAAATTATACAAATTGTTCAATAATTCATAAACCTTCATTTCCCGCCAGAGGTATTTCATATTCAAGGATATATGATGTTAGAGCACGTCAGGCGAATATAACGGAGAGGAATCAGTGGAGCTGAAGAATAGTACACTATTCTTAGTCTCTGAATCAAGATATTGAACATTATAGGATTTCTCTTGAAATAATCAAGAATCTCTATATTGAATTCATTTTCTGACTGATTTCTTCGGAGTGTTGATGGTTTGGACTTCCATTGTCTATAGATTTGACTCTATTGAAGCCTGTTGCAGAAAACACGAGTCGGTGTTTATCAACATATCTCAATAAGCGGGTGGGATGAATAATTTAATTTTGTCTGAAATAATTCCCGATGACTACAGAGAGTATAAAACTCTACAATGTTTTCTGAAATCCGTTCAAAAATCGATTCCCATGTGAATATTCCGAAGTTATTGGTGATAAAAACTCAAATATCCGTTCATAAAAGTGCCTGTTCATCTCAGGAAAATGCCAGTAGCTGGAACGTGAGTGTTTGACTCAAGTGAACTGATTTGATCAGATGGTACAGAGATTGCAAGATCATGAGGAAATTATCCGTCTGGTCAAATAATTAGCTACCTTCGAAAACCAACAGCTAGTTTCACCTAATGACTAAAGCCAAATGAAGAAGTAACAAACCAGAACACCCACACCAAGCAAAAGTTTCAAAATTGAACCAAAGAACTGAAGAATAATGATATTAAAAAAACTTCGAAGTGACGCGTTTTTCGTGTGAACTGCCACTTTACGTGTCGTCAGAATGGAGCGGCGTGACAAGTTTTCCATGAAGTGGCCAAACCCACATCATCACGGCAGTCCGCACTCCACACGCCAGGCGCTTCACTCCACACGCAGTGCAATGACACCTTGAACAATCCACAGAAAATCTCAAAATTATATGAGTTCAGTCGTTAAATCTCAGATCCTTTTTATCAGATTCAGTGGAATCTGATAAAAAGCTAAACATGAAGATTCAAAGCGTCGAAAAAGATAATGAATTGGCATTGCTGTACGTGGCAGAAATATAAAGGATCAAGTCGAGTTATGCTATCGTTCCTCGATGAATCCCTCCGGGATGAACTTATAGCAAATACAAAAATTTTTGGTGTATCGGAGTCATGTAGGCAACTGATGCGAAATTGAAAAATTTGATTTTATATCACAAAGTGGTGCAGAAAATATGAAATTATGTCAGTCGATTTGAATTCATATAACCTGCCTGACTATTGTTAAATGAACGATGAGATTGGAACCTCTGGTGTAAAAGTTGCTAGAGATCAAGTACCCCAACACCAAACTGATATTTTTACACTCTATATTATATATATATATATATATATATATATATATATATATATATGTGATGTATTCTCGACCGTACTTTATAAACTAGATTTGGAAGTTCTCAGGTTTGCGGTCTGTTTACTAATAAAACTCATTTGTTCTTGATCTCAATATTTCGCTAATGTTTATTAGCTTCATCAGAAGGAAAGAATCATAGAATTAATATTCCTGGTGTGTTCATTGCGTTGGGAATCTGAATCAAACTACCCAGTTTAAGTGAGGCAGTAACTATGCGAGCATGGGTAGTTTGATTCAGCTTCCCAAGGCAATGAACACACCAGGAATATTAATTCTATGATTCTTTTCTCCTGGTGAAGCTAATAAACATTAACGAAATATTGAGATCAAGAACAAATGAGTTTTATTAGTAAACAGACCGCAAACCTGAGAACTTCCAAATGTAGTATATATATATATATATATATATATATATATATATATATATATATATATATATATATATATATACATATATATATATATATTAAGTGAGGCAGTAACTATGAAAGCATGGGTAGTTTGATTCAGTTTCCCAAGGCAATGAACACACAAGTAATATCAATTCTGTGATTCTTTCCTCCTGATGAAGCTAATAAACATTAGCGAAATATTGAGATCAAGAACAAATGAGTTTTATTGGTAAACAGACCGCAAACCTGAGAACTTCCAAATCTAGTTTATGAAGTACGGTCGAGAATACATCACAAATATATATATATATATATAGAAGAGGGTAGTCGTTGATATATATATATATATATATATATATATAATATATATATATATATATAATATATATATATATATATATATATATATAATCTCGAAATCAACACCAATTCAATAAACTCATTGAAGTTTATTTATAAGGACCGAGCATAGAAAAATCGAACAGAAAAAATCCACCACATTTCTCGGAGATATTATTGATCCTCAGCTCAGTCGGATTAACCAAGTTGATTTCGAATAGAATAAATTAGCGAAACATTGTTTTGTGGAATCATTGGAATTCTTAGAAGTTATCATTACGCATATGTTTACTCAACTCTCAACTACTGTATTATATGTTCAGTCAACTGTAGTAGAATCGGTGACCTATAAGTTTTCCAGAAAGAGATCAAAAGAACGAATTATTTGAAAGAACTCCTTATTTTTGTAAACCATCATTGACAGAGTTGAATATATTGAGTGCAACTTGAAACACATTGCATCAAATTTTAGAACAGAGACGTCACTGGTCTTCTTTCGGGCTTCATCCTGAGGAAAAATTAATATATTCCAACTCCTAGTTGGAATATTATAATTAAAAATTATATAAAATAAAAAAATAAAATTAAAAATATATAAATTTTCAATATATATAAATAAGCAATATAAAAATCTCCAAACGGAACGTTCGAAAACTTTTATGCAAAAAGATATTCTATTCTTCCGGTGAATATTTTCAATCCAATTTGTGATTTCCATTTCCTAGAACTTTTATGGCCCTGTTTCCTTGAGAACTCGTTCAAACTCATATTGAAAATTTTTTGCTCAGGTAGAAATCCAATGAAATCAATTAATTTGAAGTCATCCGATCGAACGAAACCAATTAGGATAACATAATCTGGAAAGATCCCATGGGCTGTTTTCACTCAATTATATTGCCATGGGTACATATAAATTGATTCATTTCGATTCTGAAGTCTCAATATTTGATATTTCAAACTGTCTTGGTTGTACTACCTAGAATAATAATGAAATTATGGAATCAATTATACCAGAAATAATAGTTTACAGTAAAGAATTTGTATGGAAAGCATTCATGAACTTTTGCAATGATAGGATGTATCATTAATGTAGTCTGGTGTAGGTATCACTATTGAAACACTCACTATAATATCGAATAACTATATTCAGTAGCACTAACACTTCTAACACAATGAGAATATGATATGCACTCAATGAACGACAATCTCGTAATGTTCTTCAGGTGTTATAAAAGCAGTAAAAGGGATGGATTTTTCGTCTAGTTGAATTTGGTGGTAACCGCATGCTAAATCCAGCGTGGTAAAAAATAAACTGTCGATTATTTCTTCGATAAGCGGCATTGGAAAATGTTTCTTCACTGTTATTGAATTAAGTGAACGATAATCTACAACCATACGTTTTTCGTTATTTCCTTTGTTTACCATCATGACAGGGCTTGAATACGGTGAATTACTCTCTCTAATGATGTTTGCTTGCAGTAGCTCGTTTTTTTTTGGTCCTAACAATGATTTGTCGCTTTCTGTCAGTCGATAAGGTCGGCGGGACACTGGTTTTGAGGAAGTGAGTTGAATATCCATAGACACCGTGTGTGCTCTTACGAGCAGCTCCAAAGATTTGGAAAAACATTTCCCATATTTTAAAAGAATATTTTCGAGGCAGATTTTTTCCTCCTCGTTGTAGGAACCATAATGTGCCCCTTGGAAAAGCTTCAAAGCTGCATTCCTGTACTGGAATGTACCGATGCTCGGTAAAATTCCTTCCTATCAATACCTCTGTGTCTAACCGGTCATCGTCGGTAACATACAGTTGGGTTGTCAACTCAACGCCATCTATACTAACTGATGCTGTAACATATTTATCGACCTCTGTTCCCATTCCTAAAAATCCCGATAAGTGAATCGGATTTTCGAAAGCATCCACTTTGAGCTCGAATTTTTCGGTCAAGTTCCGAAAAATTAGCGAGCTGTCACTACCGAAATCGATAAATGCATTGCATTTCACGTTTTCGGTTTTATTATGCTTGCCACGCTCTCTACTTTTCTTGAAACAATTCAGTTCTATATGGCCTTCTCGTTTACAGAACTCGCAAGTTTTATTTCGGTGTTCACACTGCTTTCTTGAGTGCCCCTGAGTACCACAAGCTCTACAAGTGAGCTTGTGACCTGATGTTTTTTGGTCATTTTGTCTATGAGGCTCGTTATTTCTGAATTTTGAAAATGATTGATTTTTTTGATTGACAGGTGAATTATATTCTTTCTTACGTTTTTGATAAATTTTTTTTCTTAGAAAACCAGCTAAGATATTAGGACTCTGGATGTCAGCAGCCTCGACTGAAGCCGTTATATTATCGTCATTTATGGCTCCAACTACCAATGAGACCTTGTCGTAATCAGATTGGCCTTCGATAAAACTCAAATACCAAGTCCTGGCGGTACCTTTCAATTCATTCCAGGCTTGGAATTTCACAAAACTATCAGTCCAATCATACATTTTGGAATTGTGTTCCAGAATTTCAAGCCATTCCTCTATCTGACACTTCAAAAGGTCAAACTCTGGAATAACTGATGATATTTCGACATGACTATGTGGCAAAATATTTTTTTCGGTATGACTAGATTGTGCAACACTTACATTGTTCCGAGACCTTGTATCAGATGCTTGCTCTTTGGAAAACTTACGGATAGGAGTTCGTTTATCCTTACGACCAGTCGATCTCTCTGGAGATGAAGAGGAAGACGACGGCGATCGAGACCTCCTGGTTTGTCTTCTTCTCTTGGAATGCCCCGGCATCTTTTCGGGCGTTATCAGTTTCAACCACTTCTAATATAGTCTGGTGTAGGTATCACTATTGAAACACTCACTATAATATCGAATAACTATATTCAGTAGCACTAACACTTCTAACACGATAAGAATATGATATGCACTCAATGAACGGACAATCTCGTAATGATGTAGAATGGTACCCGTTCCCTATCACCCGCACCAGTCACTCATCCTCGTTACGTTCCACATTAAGATGTAAATCAGCTAGCGGAAGAATTGAACAAAAGATGGTACAGAGTTCAGATAATGAACTCCTATCAAAACCGTAACGGGATAAATTGGTATTTTTTCAATAATAGGCAAAAAAAATTCATCCGCATAACCTTCGAACATTGATAAATACTCAAAAAAAATTACAACTTTCCCCATGGGAAACAAACCGCCGTCTAGGGTGTCATTCTGTTTCCAAGCAACAAACTTTCGAAATCTGTCATAAATTTTTTTCGAACAATTATCAATGTCCAAGGGTTATTACTATTGAAAGAGTGTAGCGATCCGAATTGGTAGTAGTTTTCCAGAATCGAAATATTTATACCCATCCGACATAGAACTCTGTGAGTTCTGTCAGTTCTGTGTGCAAAATAAAATTTTTTGGTATATTGAAAAATAATACATTGAAAAATATGGTAGTTGAACCATCAAATAAATGAAAAACTGATCAGGAAATCGAAAGATAACCACTTCCGTACTGAATCAATGAAGAAATCAACCAAGTGACATCTGACATAACTGACCACCTAACTGGCATCATCTACTTGGAACTCTCCAAAATATCAACCATCATTATCAAACTTCAATAGCATTTCTTTCTTCTAGCTTTTTTTGGATTCTCAACCTACCACAATCTGATAAAATGGGAATTATTATTAGAATCTACACAATTGTAGAAGGGCATATTTTTAATCTACCCCAAGAAGTTGCTGCGATAATTCAGAAGTTGTTCCTTCTGAATGGAACACCTTCGATTATCCAGCAACTCTTCGTATATCTCAAATTTGACTATCAAAAAAATACAGGAACTAATATGTATCAAAATACTTATCGTTGACGATTTGGAAACCAAATCCGCTTTCGTTTTCAAAACTTTCACAAATAATATCTTTTAGTTGTTAGTTGTTTTTATTTTCGCTTTTTCTAAATGTCAGAAATTTTGGTTTTGACTTCTGACATATTATGACTTTCAATTAGTCAGCAACTTTTCGTATATCTCAAATTTGCAAGAACTAATATGTATCAAAATACTTACCAATTCCTATTTTTTCAGATTATGGTAGGTTAAGATCCCAAAAGAAGACAAAATTCATCCACCACAAAATAATAACAAACTCGAACAGCATTTTATTCTGCAAATTAAGTCTTCTTCCTCTCAAGGAGAGTTTCTCAATATTTGGTGACCTAATAGTTAGATCTGAACCTTATGTTTAGAGATTAACGTGTGTTTCACAATAGGTGGTCAAACGTGTCTTAATAGACTTTCATCTCCATACATCTCATTCTCACCTATTACGAGAAAAAGAACAAGATAGTCACAAAAAACGCCTATTTCATCACATCTGTAAATATATAAAGCTTGTTTCGAAACTTCAAAATCCCTATTATGTGGAAGTTTTAGTCTATATACATGGAAGGAACCATTCATTTACATAATTGAAGTTCACAGTGTATAAATTTGTTTCAAGATAATCGTCGCGTGTTGAAATAGTGCTCTACATATTACCCGATATATTCCTGGATTCGAGTCAGAAAACGGGTAGTTCCTTAATGAGAAAAAACAATCTAATATCAACGTGCTTTCAACATACCTAATTATGTAATTTTGGGGAATACTCGTTTACTCGTGAATACAGATACTTATTTCAGGCGTGCCCTGTTTCCATCTGTAATGAAGATAAATAAAGATGAATAAATAGAGGAAGGTACACATTTGAATCTCTCGAAAGCAGCAAAATGACTGTTATTTCCAAATTGAACATAAATGAAGGATTCAAAGTCTTGATTAATAATTTATTGATTATGAAACATTAATAGGAATATTAATGAGAATAGAGCATGTTCCTTCACATTTAGGACAAGAGACAATCCGAATGCTAGATACGGATGAATATTTCATTTCCTTTTGTAGTACACATATATATCACATATATTTTAATTTCCTGGCGGAGCGCATGAAAATCGCATTCAATTTTCTAGTCTGAATTGATTTGAATGGATTTACCAAAATATTCACTGAGTGAACCGGAAATTTCTCTTTCGTTCAGCGCCACAGTATGGCGAGTATCAAGCACCACGCTTTGGCTGTGTTGAAGTGATTAAGTGTATTCAAAATTCATAGCGAAATATATACTGAACGTGTCTTTTCCCTAATCGTTGAAGTATCACTATTCATTCGTTCAATTGAATGATCACTAATTTTTTCACGATACTTTCAGGATTTCAAATGAAAATCGCAACAGCACTTCGGCTAAGGTTGCAACTAATCTTTGCTACGGTAGTTTACGACCTGAAAATAGAGTGACACACATGAAGCCTGCACCATATAGCTCTTCGGCACGAGGCTCTGCTCTGCGTTCTGGCGCACTCTTAGTCTGGTCAAAGGTCAAGCTGTTCTCTCCACTTCCAAGAAATATGAACGCTATTCCATTCAGATTAGCGTGTATATTATTTTTCGAAAAATTTAAGTACCGCTTGCAAATATTGCAAAGGTTATAAACAATCAACTATCTCAGAAACTATTCGCCATTTTCAAATTTGAGAAAAAAAAAATTTGAGAAATTTTCTAAAAAATACCTTTTCCGAAATTATAGGACCAATATTCAAAATTTACCCAGAGGGTTGAAAATACGTCCTAAAATGGGTTCTCTGGCTTGCTTAACACGTCCACTCTAGACCTCTTATGAAAAAATATAATTTCAACTTATTAAATAACAAAATTGAGGATTGAAAAAATCCAGGAACCTACTGGATAAATAAATGAACAATAATACTTTGTTATTTTTATATCGTGATATTCCAGCTAGTTATGCATTAGTTAATGAACATTTTCTTCTATTTCTACAGGAACATTGCATGTACGATAATTGTTAAATGAGAAATCCGATATTTCTCATTGGTTTTTGATCTATTATCGATAGGTTTCAGTATTGATTGCCGTTGAAAAAATTAAAAAAATATGTCTTTCGAATTATCAACAATTCACTTGAATTGAAAATTGAGAAGCTTCATTATTCATTGAAAATCATTTTTTCAATATTACTGTCGATTCGTTTTTTTATGATAAGCTACATGAAAACGATTCTGAAATTTTTCGTTATTGTTCAAAAATTTGTTGTTAAGAAATACGTTGTTTATAAGTTGATTCGATTCGATTTAGTTAACATAATCTCAGATGCAGATTCATGGAAAATATCGTTTCTTGAAAAAAAATCGATTTGCTTAAAAACGGATTTGATGATTAACAGTATTCGTCTACTACTGGTATTCAATATTGAGGAACCATTTCTTCAAATCATAATGTACCTTACTCTTGATAATTAAAAAAATGGTTTGAATAAAATTTTCATCGTTTATTCAATAAACAATTGATTTTGAACTTTTTTTTTATTTTCTGCTTTTACACAATATAACAATTAACATGTATTATTTCTGAAGATTTTTTTTTATAATATATCAAATTTTAGAAATTGAACTATTATAACTCATTATAACTTATAAATTAACAGTGATACGATGAAATAGCTCAAAATTCAAACTCATACTCTATTCCTACTGCTCATTCCATTTATGGCATTTAAAAAACTAATAGGATTGTTCTTCAATTTCAGTTACAAATATCGGATAAACTATCATGAATATCACTATATCACTCATATAACTTCATATTCATCGTATACTTAGCGAAATTCAATTATTTATAATGAATGATTTATCAAATGAACAATGAAAATGAAAAAAAACTATCAAAGATTTAAATAAATTATGATAATGAGAAAATGGGTTCTCAATGTTCGTTACATGTGGTAGAAAAAAAAAATGTTAATTAACAAATCCGTTTTATAGCAATACACTTTTTTTAAGAATTTAAGAATCTTTTTTTTATCATAATTTGCATCTAAGATTATCTTTCAACAAATAATTGAATCATCTCATAAACAACGCATTTGTTTGTAACAATTTCTTGAACAATAGCGAAAAAGAAGCTCCTGAAAATCGTTTTCATGTAGCTTTTGACCATAAAAAACGGATCGATCGAATATCAAAAATACATTTCAATGACTGATGAGTTTTTTAAATTTTAATCTAAGTGAATTTTGATTTTTAAAGAAATGAATTATTCTTTCCAGAACACGGCCATCAAAGCGAAAAACTGGCAATATATGTCGATTACAAATTAAAAACTGAAATATTTTTATTTTCTCAGCACTGAGACCTTCCAAAAAAAGCTCCAATGAAAGAAAAATTCTCAAGATTTAACAATTATCGCACTTACTATGTTCCTGTTTGAGTAGATAAACAATGGTAATTTACTATTCTACTATATGATCGAAATTTCACTTTGTAGTTGGTTCCCTCTTGAATAAAAAGGAACATCACCTCAATTTGCGTCTATTCTGGAACTGCCAAATCTGACCTTAGTCAAATAAATGTTCAATAAGTCTTTTTTGCCTGGAGATTTCGAAAAATACCTCAGAAAAAGATTTCAATTATATTAATATTCACCAAATTCTAGCTTTTTCCAACTCTTCAACTTTTCCTCTCCTTATTTTCCCTTTTTTTTGAACGATACATCATTCAAATCATCTTTGATTTCTACAAAATCTACGAGCAATCGATAGAGCAAAAATTTCTGAATATAAAATCGAATTGAAAAAATCAGAAGTGGCATAACAAGAAGGAGATTTGGTGAAAAGCATTCTCTTCGAATATTCATTCGAAAAATTTCGAATTTGAGTAATCCACAAAAGCACATGACATATTACAATTACGAATTTACATTCATTATTCGAAATCATATCGACTAAATCGCCATAATAAAAAATTTCCATAAGGTGGAGACTCACTGTATTATTGTATTTTTCATGATTTACAGTATTTTCTGTGTTTTTCTATATTTCTAGGAGTTTAAACTGTGAACATTATTTTTTGAGTAAATTTATATCAAGTCAGCTAGTCAATTATTATATACGAACAGTATAACTAGAGTTCTTGTTATTCTGACAATCGAATAACTTTATGAACCATAATGAAGTTTTTCATCGAATTATTCAGTAGCCTATTCTATCGGTTGGTGACTCTCCTAATATAAACGGAAACGGTATGTTTTCATGATTTTTATGACTTGAGCAATGTTTTCTTTGGTGAGCAAATGCACGGTACTCAGAAAAAGGTTTCCACACTTGATACTGACTGAGCCCGACTAACCCAAATTCTGGTTTCTAGATGACGTTCCATGAAATGAAAATTCCTTCAGAAAATAATCACCGATGTTCGTTCTGGGAAATAAACGAAAAGATGTAAAATAAATATAGGGGAATGAAGAGACCTATGTAAATTATTCCAATCGTTTCCTAGAAGTGGAACTGTTGTTAGAAATCATCAAAGCTCTGTGGAATATCGATAAAAGAGCTGATGTTGCCCATTATAACAGAAATTTGAATGAAATGCAGGATATTCCATGTAGTTTGGAAGAGCCGTTTTAACACTCTGTTTCTCACCACGAGCAAAATACAGCTTCTTGTAACGAACAAACGAAATAAAAAGATGTGAGGTTTGGAAATTCTTCGAAGTGTAAGATATGACTGGATCATTTTACTATTCGTATAGTTCTGATACCCAAATAATGAACAGGGGTATTTGAATTATGGGCATTGGAATACTTGAATCGAATCAACTTGTGTAGTTGAAAATTCCATGAAGTGAGGTGAAAGAAGTCATTTTTGAGGAGGAACTGTACATGTTTATATAACACTAGCTAACCTGTGCCCACTTCTTTGAGGCTGAATAATTTTTTTAATGCAATTATATTGTGTAGTGCTTAGTACTAAATTCAATCAGGTTCATCACAGCTCTGACTTCTGGGCGAACTCAAAAATGTTATAAACCCTCTTTTTCACCCCGATAGACGATGAAATTAAGTACAATACAATGCAGTGGTTCCCAAAGTTGTCCGAACTACAATAACCTATCTAAAAAAAGTTACCAAACTCGGGACAGACTCAAGGAAATTTGACCGTTACCAAAATGAATAAGGGGAGTTTTCAAATGAAAAACAGAGTTGAAATACAATTGTCAATCCATAATTGAATAACTACATCGAAAAGTTATTTCAATGGGCAGTATGAAATTGTTTCCTATGTTTCGCCATTACAATTTTGACATCAACTTCGACTCGAGTTATTTTTAATCTCAGTGAGTTTGATATGTCCAATTCATTCCGATATTTAGGGCCTACTGAAAATTCGCTTGCGACCCACCAGAGGGTCACGACCCTTAGATTGGAAAACCCTGGTATAATGTGTTTCATTCCAAAAATTCTTCAAGATTTCTAACCTCATAATTGACTATAATTCCGCATTACCGAAATTCTCACACAACAGGAGTATGGAAGCCGTAATGAGAGAACAAACTTAACTCAAATAGGCTTGAACATTTACAATATATTCATACACTTTTTCATATTGTGCCCGGAAGTATTCTCCATTCACAAGCACTACAATTTGCCTCGAACTTGAGGGAGAGCGCATGGAGGACCTTTTTACCACTTTAATCTGTTCAAGAGGTGATCATCAGAACCACAAAAGCAATGTGATAAATTTTCTCAATAGTATTTCAGAGAGTGCGATGCAGTTGAAATATTTCGAAGAACGGTTTACGCCATGAAAAAAAGAAACGAAAATGAATACATGCCCATCAATTCCTCGAAAAAGTGAACGTCGTCTCAAAAACAAAACAACTGTTATACCTGGAGAACAAAAAATTGCTTTACTATATACTTTCTATGATATGGAGGTATAAAGTGAGCACACCTCCTTCGGATATGGTGAGGGAATTGAAGGTACGAATTGACGGTTCACATGTCAATGTAATGAAAAATATGTAACAAATATATTGGCAGAGATAGATTCAATGATGAAAAGGTATCAACTGTAACAGAAATTTTATGATTGTGCATCTGAGATTATTAGGATTCGTCAAACGGCTGCGGAGGTATGGGCAAAACAACTTTCTTATATATTTTGTGAGTTTGACTGAACTTAGAGTAGGGTGGTTAAAAGTCTCAGTATACTCTCTGGGCAAATGAAAGTTTATTCTTGCCTCTATAACTCTCATCGTCTGGAGATACATGTTTATTTATCGTATCAAACCTGGATTTCATATACTTAGTATTAGTTCAGTTGCATTGAAGAAACAACTCACACTGTCTGCAGGTCAGACAGTTCCATTTTGAATATGTTGGTGTTGTGAGCCATTATATATACGTTGTAATCTCTTTCGGGATATTTGCCACGTCTTTCTACACTCAGACTTAGTTCAATCAATCTTTAACAAACTTCACTGACTGACTTGCATTTTTCACACATGAAAACATTGCTCAAAGTACAAAATACTGCTCGGAGTTAATACAAAGTGACTCACAACTTGTCCGAATGTATTGCGATCAATTTGTTGTTTCAATTCCTTCAGTGTGAGAAGCGAAAACTTCAACCAAAAGCACTCGTATTGCGAAGTAATTCTTTCAATCTCCAGTATTAGAAATCACGAACTTTAGTGTTGTTAGGTTAGTTACAACTTCTTGGTTAGAGAAATTCGTGTTGAGTGTGTTTTCACTTAGGCATCAGGGCAACTGATCTCTTTTTGTTGTTCTAGATTCTTGAAAATCGTAAGCACCCTATAATCACTTATGAAAACTATTACATCCTCACTAACAATTGTCTCATGAGTTGTAATGAATGATCGTAGTACGTTTCCACAAAGCTATGCAAGGAACACCCAGAAGACAAATTGGTCCATACCTAAAATTTAGTTTTCTCGTGATTTCAACGGGAACCCTGCCGTGTTGAATCTGGTGATCTTCCAGGCTACCTCATTTTCCTCACGTTCGTCATGATTTTGGATAAGTCAATTTGGACATTCGCAGTGTCGAAATGTTCGTGAAGAAAAATCGTTCTCAGCAATATAAGCCATGAAGACGACGACATTCGAAAAAATATCAGTCAAAACAGGCGAACTGATTTGATTCGAACATAGATCAAGCATGGAGGCGAAGCAATATATTCACAACAACCGACACTAACTCAATTCAAACCCATATTATTCATTGCGATATCTCAGATCACTTTATGTATGCAATTGGTTTTCCTGCCATTCGTATCCTCCAGTAATCCATATTTAATTTTCAAACGAATCTAATATTAATAATTTTTGTCTCAATATCTCTTCGGTTGATTGGAACGATGTATATCAGATGGGTTGTTCTATGGGCGAAGAAATGCCACACAAATTAATCACCTAGGAAAAGACCTTGGCTCTGAGAATTTATTGATGGAGGTCAATATCTTAAGGACTAAAATTATCAAATATTCGAATGATGAATATCTATCAACAAGATACAGGATCTTAAAAAAGCACCATGAACAAAAAATCAAATTAGCTAAAATTTATTGTCATTCAGATCCATTTTCAAAATCTAGCAATATCTCAAGAACTACTTGGCAAGTTATGAAAAGTAACAACACCACCTCTGCGAGCAATGAACTCCCTGATTACTTCCTTGAAGATGATGCCAACTATTTTTATAATATACAAAAGGCTGCTGAAAATTCCAACAGATTTCTTGTTGAATCCGGGAATAAATTAAAAAGTAATAATGGTTCACCGCACATTAACGACATACTTGCTCATAATAGAACGATATTGAAAACACTCTTTCTCTACCCCTTTGAGGAAGATGAAATTCGTGAAATAATCTCATCTAATAGCATAAAAATTAAACAGGTGTAGGGTGTAGACGGAATTCCATGTTCTCTAGTAGAGTATGTTGCTGACATAAACATACATAAAAAAGGTGATAAACTCATGTCTAATTACCGAGGAATATTACTATCATCAATATTTTCGAAAGTGCTTTTATATACGACTTTAATCATTTTTGAATAGAGAACATTTTTTAGCGGTTACCAATTTGATTTTCAAAAGGGTCGCTGTACCCAAGATGGTATAATATCTTCATATTCTCACCTTTTTTCAAGTTTTGAACTGAATAATAAGTCTTCTCCACTCTTTGATTTGAAAAGAGTGTTTGATGTGGTTGGACGACTTAATGCTGAATAACTTTTTCAGATACGGTATGCGTGGTTTGGCTCTCGAGTGGATTCAATCTTACCTTACCAATAGAAAACGAAAATCTAGAGTTTGAGTACATTCAACTTTTATTCCTGTTACCAATGGCGTCCCTCAGAAAAGCATACTAGGACCCCTATTATTTATATTTTTTTTCGATAGCCTCATGCAGAGATATCCTTGTCTCTATGTTGCAGCATTCGTTGACGATACTGTTGTTACATCAGACGGCAGCCTGAATATGCTATCTCAAAAGTCATCTGATGCGGTTAGCCAAATGATAAAATTCTGCAAAGTTGAGGGACTTATAAATGACTAAACTAAACTAAATATCTCGGTATTTTTATAGATGAGCATCTGACCTGGTCGTGTCAAGTCGATGCAGTATTGAAAAATATGTCAATCTACACTAACGTTCTTTGGCAATTTAGGGATAAAGTGTACACGAATCTCTTATTACTCCACTATTTTGGATATGTCCAATCATGTCTTTCTTATGCCATCATGTGCTGGGGCAACTGTGCCAGGGCGGATGAGGTCTTCAGAGCCCAAAAGAGAATAATCAGATTAGTATTATTCAAACCGTATACCTTTTCTTGCAAAAAATAATTCTCCGAATCAAACTTACCTACTGACTTTTTTCTCCTTGTTTATTCTTGCGTCAATAATGCAGGTCATAAATAACCTATCTGACGGTACTGTTTCCAGAAACAGTCAATATGGTCTTAGAGAGAGCTTGGATTAGCCTCACCCAAGCACAGACTGACCATTGTAAGTATATAATAAACTGACAAATGACCTGAGAAATTCCAAATAATTATAAATTCAAAAAAACACCAAAAGTTAGTTCGATTTAAAACTCCTATTCCAAAAAATGCTTTTATGAGTTGCAATGTTTTTGACCTCACATCTAGTGCATAGTATGATGTCTCCTTACCTATCAACTTTTGAAGTCCCTTGATTTCTTTCAATTGAGGTGATAAATTTTTACATTATCAGATACTGTAAAGTCTAGGGAAATAAATATTTGTATTGTATTATTATTATTCGAAAATGTTTTTCAGTGATCAGTGACATCTAGCCCCCCAAAAAAATCGCAGTATTTTTTCGCCAAACTAGGATATTCGTATGTTGTTTAACAAGAGAATGTTTGTGAAGAGAATCGATGAGTAACTATTTCTTGCCCTTTTTTTCGTTTTGAACTTTTCATTCGGATGAAAGATTATCTCTAGTTTGGATCTGAATGAATGGAATACACAGTTACATTCCAGAGCTGATGTGAAATATAGATGCAACTCAAAGTAACTAGGATGCTTGCAATTGCAACGGTATTCATTTTTGTGAATATTTTAACGTTCTTAGTTTGCGATCAGCCCTCACTAGAGAGTTGATGGATATATTGGAAAAATTTGAAAATCATTCACTTAAGTTTCGACAACTGAAACAAAAAAACTGCTGAAATCAAACTGTTTTCCACTCATATATTCTGATATTATTGAAATCACATTGAATTCGTTTCAAAGTTATCAAGATCAATCATGAAAAATATTTTCAATGTTTTTTGTGTTAGCAAACTTTTATCAAAATAATTTTTTAACTTCACGATAATATTTTGACCAAGAAGGGCTTCAAGGTAGTTGCTTGATTAAATTTAATTTTTCAAAGAGCAACGATATAGAAAATGTTTGTAAAGATATTTATTTCCAGTGGCAAAATACAAATAATTCTATTGATTCGATTTTTCTGTAATCAATCCACAAACCATCAATACGTTCATGTTATCTCCATCACTTATTATAACTGATACTCGGAAGATGTTGATATCCATAGTTAACATAACATGATTAACATGTCCATATTTATGACGATCGTTTTCCGTTCGAAAGTTTGAAAACCCTTTTGCCAAGAGAATTGTAAAAAATGTCGAAACAACTCTCTGCATATTGAAACAGAACTTCCGTCGCGTCTATGAGTTACAAACATTACTGACAAATACTGTGCATAGTTTGTGGTAACATCACCGGAGTTTCAAGCATCAATGGAATGTTGACTATCATAATCACTGGTCTGAAAACTGACTACGGATTTCTACTAACGAAATTTTTTTTTTTTTTTTTTTTTTTTTTTTTAACGTCGGCCTATTTCCGCTACCAAGGCCAATCACCGACGCCGGTGAGCACACTTCCCCCAACCGGAAATTTTGCCGAACCCTCTGGTATTCCAACCAGAGGTAGGGATCTTTAACGAGCCCAACATCCATGGACTCGGGACCGACGGCTTAACGTCCCCTCCGAAGGACGGCATATCCTCAATATATCTTGTGCTCATTGATATATTGTCTGCGAGCTATGATATGGTACTTCGCTGCAGCTGTACGGGCTTTCGACACGGTATTTCCCTGTATGGTCACCCATCCAAGTACTAACCGCGCTCGGCGTTGCTTGACTTCAGATATCGAATGACTGTCAGTCAACCTGAAGAGCAGGGCCATGCCCTACTAACGAAATTCAATTCAAAGGGACTTGTATAAATAGAGTAACATTGTTGATTATCACTTTCGGAAGATGCTGCAAAATAAAAGGGGTCCGTTCTCTTATACAATCATTTTCATAAATTCACTTATGTGATTATATATATATATATATATATATATATATATATATATATATATATATATATATATATATATATATATATATAGGGGTTTTCATGATGAGCGTTAATAAGTTGTTTCTGACAAACTATTTAACGGATCAACCTGAAAATTTCACAGTATGCATAAATCAATATGACCTGCACCTAAAATATTTTAGACGGTGCGGCTTTGTCGCTTCCACTATAAAGTAGCTGCTTGTTTGATTTTTCAAATGTTATACCCCGTATATAATATCATATTATGCTTCATTATTACTTTGTCAACAAATTCATATACAACTTCCCCATTTATTACCGTTTAGAAGATATAAATTAATTTCGATATTTTTTTACCAAACATGAACTTTTTTAAATGCTGATAATCTTGAACTCTTTTGCACTGAAACGATCAAATTCGAAAAGGAGTGGAGTGATACTATGAGGATCTTCACTCCGAGTCATATTTTCATTTGCCTCATACAGGGTCTTCAAAAAATGCAGATACTTTGATCTCATGAGAAAATGAGTGGAACTCAATTTTTTCAAATGGAACACCCTGTATATTTCGTTTTCGAGATAAACTGTTTCAAACGGAAACTGACGTGGTTTTCTTGCTCGTTTCCTTGAATTCATCACTTATTTTGGATATTCAACTTTTTTTTTATACTTAATATTTCTTTTTGATCCAGTTTTTCAACTGTCTCAGATCAGTCAATTCGAAATTGTTATGTATACTTTGTTCAACCATCCTTTGCCGTTACGTCATACGTTGTCCAACTTTATCCCTCATTCATGAAATGGATGAGACGGAATTATGACGTCACTAACGTATGTCTTATTTGATTGTTAATTTTATTTGTCATTTTTGACAGTTCAGTTGTCATAGTTTGATTTGTTCAGTATTTTTGGTAATTTTCGCCTTTTCAGTTAATTTTTCATTGTCAACATGTCTATCCGGTATGATGAGAAAGAGCAAAGCTCAATTTTGAAGTTGTTTGACTACTTTTAAAGAGGAAGAGATGCTGGGAGTGCCGCTTTTACCGTTGAATGCAGTCTACAACGAATGTATCTACCTATGTTATGCAAAATGTCATGCCAGAGATGTTTCTGCTGGAGGATCATCGATTTATATCATACATCATTATGCCATAAGAACACGAGTGTATTCTGCAGGTGGGTAAATACTAATAATAATTTTGAGGTTGAGTGTAAAATAACATTCAAATAATATGAGACAAACGTAAAACAGCTGAATACGTCACTGATTATGACGTAACGGCAAAGGATGGTTGAACAAAGTATACCTACCTTAGAGAAAGTTACGATTTGTATACATTGAGGTATTGGTCTCTAACGTACAATGTAATTTTTTTTAATATTGTGCTTAGGAAAAATAAATGAACCAATTATTTAACGTCAGACTTTCATTGGTGGTTTTGACTGATTGTGAGTGCTACCAATTAAAATAGAATAATGTCAAGATTAGGTTACAGTAATGAAATCTTTTGAATTTATTACTAATTTATGGTGAGTGCAATAGAATTGCAAGTTGAACATGCAGAGTATTACATGAAAGATATCCACAACTTACGAAGCCGAATAATAATGTGATAAATCGACTACTAAACTGTAGGTTGAATGGAACCTTCCGTCCAAAAATCATTCGTGAGAAGACTAAAGTGGATGATGATGACAATGCTATAACAGTTTTGGGATACTTTCATGCATTTACAAATGCTTTTCTGTACGAGGCTGAAAGGAAGATAGGTATACCCGACGTGACAATTTTTCGAATTCTTAATAAGCATGAATGGCATCCCTATAAATTATACTGTGTCCAACATTTGAAAGAGACTGATTTACCTCGTAGAGTGGAATTCTTTGAATGGTTACTTGTCAAGATTCAAGAAGATGAACATTTCTTTGACAATATCATATGGACAGATGAGGCCAAGTTCACAAAAAATGGAGTTTTCAATAGACATTATTGGGTCAGTTTCGAGGTTCATTGGTTAGATTGTAGTATTGATAGAGATATGTCATAAGTTTTTCATGATGATTCCAGCATGGAATTCGAAACGTCGAACATGTCAACAATTCTCACACGGATTGATTCCCGAAAGGACTATTTTCTATACAGGCTGTCTCTGGACTTTCTCTTTTCCTCTGGGGAATGTACAGATAAGGTCAAAATATCATCAATACTTTATATAACTTTTGTTCCTGAAATCATTCTTCACCAAGTTACGGGCCCTCAAAGTCACAAAATGAAAAATGCTTTTCTTTGATAACTCTTCAAGTGAATATCCAAAATCAACTAAATTTTGGTGATTGTCTAAGTCTGAATGAATTAATTGGTTTGATCAGCTTTCATGCAGGAGTCAGTTGTTTTGCTACAGAGTCAGGAACGGACTACCCCCGATGATCCATACCCCAAAACTTCGGAATGACAGATAGTTTTCAATATTTCTCAACAAAATCAAGTCATTTGAACAATTTTCTGAATGAAGGTAACTCGTATGGAAAATCTATCGGGGCAAAGATTTTCGGAAAAAAAGGATGTACTTCTGTTCGACGACATTCATCCTGAGATGTCTATCATTATTCGAAGATTAATTATGAATGAAAATAAAAATGATAGGTAAAATGTTCATAACGAATTTTTATAATGCAAACATGTAACAAAACCCAATGTGTATATATCGATCACAAGCCTCAAGAACATAAAAAAAATCCACAACAAAAACTGTTCGACATGACCCCCTTCTCTTTAATACATTACATTACTGTGGTTTATGAAGACACTCTCTCTGTACTCGTAATAGCATTCCAGGGTCGTTTTGTATGGCTTCACTATGTAATGTTATTCTATTCAACATGGCATCTCTTGTGTGAATAGGTCTAACGTGAACAAGGCTTTTTAGATGCTCCCACAGAAAGATATCCAATGGATTGGAACCCGGAGACTGCGGAAGCCATGATTGTGGTCTATCCCTACCAATCCATCTATTGTGGAAAGTATGGTTCAGATGGTCCCGCAGAATCAAACTGAAATGAGGAGGAGCGCCATCAGGCATAAACCACGTATCTCTTCGGGTTTGCAATTGAACATGTTCCAAAAGTCCATTCAAAGCGTTTTGAAGGAATTCCAAAGAACGTGCTGGGTTATCGCACGTTAAAAGGTAAGGCCTCGTTGATCCATTGCTCGCACAAGTCAGCTGGTTAACGGAACGAACAACAACAACGTTCGCCATTCAATCGGTCATGTAGAACGAATGGTCTTATAAGATGTTTTCCTATGATACCAGCCCAAAATTCAATATTGAATTTCCGTTGGTGTTCGTTTTGCAATATCCTATGAGGATTCTCTTCGGCACATATATGGAGATTTCGTGAGTCGATAACTCCATCCCTACTAAATCCTGCTTCTTCAGTGCACAAAACTCAATGAATAAAAGTCATATTCAAATTGGCATATTCCAGTCGGGCTGGAAAATCTTCAGGTGTCAAGGCATGTACTTTCTGGATGTGAGATGGGTGGAGTAGTTGTTCCGTAATTATTCTATGAATAGTAGTCTAGGATGTACGTGACTGTTTTGATAGATTCCTGAAGCTCATTCAAGGATCATCAGCGACAACTTTCAAAATATTTTTCTTCAATAAAACGGTACACGCACAGCTCTAGAAGCGCCCTCACCACCTCGTTTCGGCATAACTGTACCCACAATAATATCGAAATGAAACAACATGCTCCAATTAATTATCGCTCGAACGTTTCTCTTGCCGGTAACGTTCGATTGGGAAAATGCTTGGAATACAGACGACGGGCTCCTGCAACATTACGAAATGCTCGTCCATAAAATGCATGCATATTTGCATATTCGTTGAATGTAAACTCTTCGGCCATAACAACAAACTTCAAAATATCGTAAGGAATGTGACAACGCACCACCCAACAGAACACAATCGCATTCTAGTTTTTCATTTTTCATCCCAACTATTGTATTTCTTTCTATATGTTGAGTTCAATGAGATTCAGATAACACAACACGAGACGTGATTATTCCACACATACATATAAAATATGGACTGAATTCGATATTCGCCTAGCTTTTTTTTATATGCAGATCCACACGGAAGGGAAGCCCTGTAATGTTCATAGAACACCGCATGAATCAAGTGACAGGAGATGCGAATTATTATTCACTTTGAATTTTTGAAGTTTGTGAGCCTCAGGAAAGACCTCTTTCGGCAAGGAGTTCCAAAGCTCAGCTGTTCTATTGGAGAAAGATCCCTGAGCAAGAGAGGTACGACACTCCAAATTCACAACGAAGGGGTGGGAGTTCTGTACTCATCGAGTCGAAAACACCACGAATCTACAGAACTTGATATCTCATTTGTACTATGTTATGTTAGCCTTACCGTATCATACTTATTTCCACTGTGAAAATTTTTCATTTCAAATAGTGACATCTCAGGTTGGATGTAGTCGAACAAAAGTGTATTTATATCAAAAATCGTTGCTCCGATCAATTTTCCACACGAGTTCTTTTATTCATAAAATTGTCTAAGTGACCTGATTTTGTAGAAAAATATCGAAAAATATCTGTCATTTAAGTTTTCGGCTGTGGACCATCGGGGGTAGTCCGTTCCTGACTTTGTAGCAAAATAACTGACTCCTGCATGAAAGCTCAGCATAGCAATCACCAAAATTTGGTTGATTTTTAATATTCACTTGGAAAGTTATCAAAGAAAAGCATTTTTCGTTTTGTAACTTTGAGGCCCGTAACCTGGAAAAGAAGGATTTCAGGAACAAAAGTTATATGAAGTACTGGTCATATTTTGACCCCATTACACCATAAATTTTCGAGAGGAAAAGGGAGAGTCCAGGGACACCCAGTATTCCAGCGTCTGGGAAAACATCCACTATAGCACCATCATAACTGAACGGGCAGTAAGGCTGGGGATCTGATCGAGCAATGCCGTTTGACCGATGGCGTTTTATTAACAGTCGACCTGATTGTTGATTAGTTGAAAATGGTTTCTAAGTCAAATGTTGAACAGTTCGAAAATGAATTGAACTGCCGAAATGTTGATGCTACCGGATAGTTAAGTGAAGCCGATAAAACAAGAATATCGACTTGTCTGACCATTGGAAAGAGACATAAAAAACTCCAGGATGTGTTCTGCTTCCATGTTTTATTTTCATTCTCCTTTCTGTCATAATATTTACTACAGTTACAGCACAGAATAATAATTAAACTACTAAACAGTGCGAATCCAATGAAATATTCGGTAAAAGCCAAGCCGAAGTGCACCAATAAGATAGTACTGAAATATTCTATTATCTATACCCGTACTCTAATAATACACTCATATGCCCACAACCCGTTTTATAATGAAATCCATTACGATACTGATATTTTATTACGATACAGATTTTCAACCACTAGGAACCCATTATTTCTCAATCAAGCTCTGCATTTGACGTTTGTCAACTCAAAATCGGCGTAGGTATGCCAAATTTCGATAATCATAACAAAATGTCTGATACAGTAAGAATGGTTAAATTTTTCATTTGACAAATGCATGATTTATTTCTCTTCTTTTATATTCAAATTCTATGTAGGCGAGCGGTCTGAGGCGGTGAGATTAAAATAGTTGGAAGAGACGTGGGTTCGATTTCGGTCTCGAGAATTTTTTAATTTTTTTATTTTTGATCTTCTCTTCATTTCTTACCGTTTCATTTCTCGAAGTAATACTATTAATTACAATTCTGTAGAATTTTTCAAAGAAATTAGTTCAATCTGTATTATGTGTGCAATACAAATATAAATATAATAGTTGTAGTTCTTCACCATTTATCGAGTGTAGATGAAATAGCGTATGCAACTCTCATGTAATGGTTATTATTACACTCGCATCAACCATACGAAACCCACCTTCGGATCGTTTCGTATCCCGGTTGATGCTCATGTATTTATAACCATCATTACATGATCGTTGCATAATATACTATTGCTTTTGCTTCAGTGGGTCAGATGAAAACATCTTAATCAATTTGACGCATGTCACTTGAATTTTCTCAGTGTAGTTGGTATATATTTTCAGAATTCTCACAGTGTCCATGAAAGTGCCAAAGTTCGATCAAGGTAAAATATTTTTGGGACAATTGTGTTAGGTTACCGATGCGCTTCTTCATAGTAGTTGAATTATTCTGTGATTACAGTCTGAAATTTGATTAAAGTTGGATGTATAGAATCAGAAGCAGCCGCTGCGGTTGCAGTTGCCGTAGCAGTTGAGACATTGTATGTGTATTTATACTAATTTCCTCGGCGGCGTAGAATTCAAGAACAAGCAAGATTTGAATTTGACAAGTGAAAAGTCGGTTTATCATTTGTTTTTTTGACGCAGAAACACATAATTGTAAATGTCAACTTCATGAATACCGTATTTTTTGTCATCTGTCTACTGCCCCAAGATATAAAAGTTGGCCATCTTCGGGCGGCAGCGACAACGGCAGCGGCAGCTGCTGCGAATCTATAAATTCACACATGTTCTAGCAAACATTCAATTTCGTACGTCTATTGCAACCGCAGCGGTATCGGTTGTGTCTGAATCTATAAATCCGGCTTAACGATGGAGAATCTGCTAATATTCATTGCAAATATTGTGTCAATATTTTTGAGAGGTAGATATATCAAAAGAAATCCATTTTTTAATTTTCTCTTTCCTTTTCAGGGCAAATTTGTATGCCTTTTATCCCCGATACGTTACTGCAATATTATAAAAAAAGCAATATTGACTAACTATTTTTTCAGTTACGTAACGTATATTTTATGAATTTGGTAATTGAATTGGAAAAATATTGAAAAATGCATGTACAACTCACGAGAAACTCAAATCCGAAAAGGCTTGAAAGAGGAAGACTAGCTTCCAAAACGTGGCATGTGCATTTGTTTGATTTGATCTCCATATTCATGAAGAATACGAAACGTAAGTGAAGAAATGTTCAATTTTGCTTTTTCATAAAATAGCGATTACGTATCAGGGCAAATATACCATCCAAATAAACGATGAGAAGTTTCATCATCTAAATGTCGAAGAGACATACACCTACTTCAGTGTGAAACAACGCCCATCCCCAAGAGATACATTCGGTGGAAATCCTCCCAGTAGCAATTATGGGCAGAAACTGCGGCATTTATGGTCCTCGGAACTGTCGGGCAAGGACAAAGCTTCTGCCACCAACATCCATTTCGATTCTACTCCACTCCCTTAAAGTTGTTGAATGGACTCAAGAAGAAGTGATATTATGTTAAACGATGGATATGTACATAAGCATGTTTCTCAAGTCGTCCGTCCCTCGGTTATATCTCTTTCGACAACAATTGGCCATGGAATTTTCAGTTTGGAGTGTATCCATTGAAAATGGTAGTGGATGGAGCCTGTAAAGTCATCAGGAGTTCGGATGTAATGTAACCAGCGCGTCCGCTCACTGGGTCGAAGCAGTGGGAAGTAAGAACCTGACGAAGATGATAATACAAAATTATTTGGAAAATTCGATATCCAGCATTTATACAATAACACATATTATGTCAAAAACGAATATTGGTTCACGCGACTTCCAATGTGAAGTTGGGCCAGCTAGCAATCCAAATTGGTCAGCCTGAAATTATATATTTGGTCGCGACGGACTATGAATTATACTGTTGAACAACTATAGTTTTAATCATTCGAGCCGCAGGATACTACCTGCTTCCCATGTATCTATTGTTTTTCGTAACGAAATACATGAATGTAATATACGCCACTTATCCATATTCAACCATCCCGAACTAATTGAGTAGTGAGAGACAGGTTGGCGTCTTCTAGTTCTTGCGATGAGTCTCACTCACTATGATGATTATGATATGTTCATTGACCAGAAATATCAAGTAGATCCTTCGCAGATAATATTTTACATAGTCGAGTGAGAATTTTGATTCTCATTTTCTACTCATTTTTTCATAGTAGCTCTCAAACTGCCAGGCAGATCATGTAAATAAATATAGTATGGTTACATGTTATGTATTAATAGAACAAATCTTTCATCCAAGAACTCAAAAACTCAACATTGGTTAGATTAGTTTTGTGTTCATCAGCTGAGAAAATACAAAATTGTGACATTGAAATTTCAAGACGATAAGTAAATCAGTGAACAATTCTCAGATTTCTGACTATGGACATTGTTTATAGAGATATAGTATAGGAACTACACCTTTTTCAATTGTAATTCAGAAAATATCAATTGTATATCAGATTAGTAAAATGTAATTCAGAAGATATCAGTTGTAATTCAGAAGATATCAATTGTTATTCAGAATAGTCAATTGTAATTCAGAAGATATCAATTTTAATTCAGAATAGTCAACTGTAATTCAGATCTTGTCAATTGTAATTCGGAAAATATCAAATGTAATTCAGATTATATATTCAATGGAGACAATCATTCCGTTAGATAGCGACAGATTTTGTTGCCCCA
The DNA here is from genome assembly GCA_032362365.1 of Zygogramma bicolorata. Taxonomy (NCBI): domain Eukaryota; kingdom Metazoa; phylum Arthropoda; class Insecta; order Coleoptera; family Chrysomelidae; genus Zygogramma; species Zygogramma bicolorata. The sequence goes on along the minus strand of JAVJAQ010004434.1, from coordinate 222,903 downwards.
TTTTCGCATACAAGCCTCGAATAGGGTTGAAGAGGACATCGATTCTAAGTATAATGAAGGGAAATTTACGCGTGGCTCCTTGGGAGAACATATGAAAAAATCGATTTTCCGAAACAGAAATGAAATGAGTTCGGCGCCCATTTTCCCACATGTTCCCTGAAATACAATTACTGTGTTCTTGCTTGGGGCAGCCGCAGTGTATCAGTTATTTCCTCTACATATATATCCATTTTAATTGTGAATTTTCTGTATATTCTTTGTGTTGTATGAATGAATATCATCAATTTATATTTTCAAATCGAATAGTAGCAAAAAAAAAACAAATATTACATATTCAAACTCAGAAGCTATAATATACCTTAGTAGAAATAATTACCGGATGAAGATATCATTATTAACAAGTTAATGATTACACTGTATATAATATAAACATTTCTATAATATTTTGCAGCTTTTTCATGCATATAAGTAATATGGTCATGTGTGACACTCAAACCATACGTTATAAAGTCTAAGAATCACTTTTTCTCTGAAATATGCAGAAGGAGTGGTGTGGGAAAATAGTAAATATCAATTTTTTTCCCTATTGGTGTTTTCGCAGTGTTCTCAGAATTGTCGTGCCAGTACTAAATTACTTTTGTGTTCTTGATCGAACGTATACGTCTGCATATCGTTTATTTTCTGAATTACAATTGATATCTTCTGAATTACAACTGATATCTTCTGAATCACAATTGATATCTTCTGAATCACATTTGATCAATCTGAATTACAACTGATATTTTCCGAATTACAGTTGATTATTCTGAATTACAATTGATATTTTCTGAATAACATCTTATATTATCCGAATTGAAATTGAAAAAGGTGTAGTGATTTCCTTTCCAAGTCATGCCTTTCCTTTGTTTTTCTTATGGACGTCGTAGCTTGAATCACACAGTTTTTTGATTGATTATATATAATACCAAAAGATGGCAATAACTTCAGAAACACAAGTAGAAATTTTGGTCAATGTTCATTCATATTTTGAAGATTATTTCAAACGTCAAACTCTCATTTTCTGTAGAAACTTCTATTTTCAACTCTGTTTTGAAGCTTCACTACTTTTTTTTCAACATTTCAGTCAAAATGACAGACAGAACTCTTCACCTATTCTTTCCATCAAAGAGGAAAGTTTGTCGTGCATTGTCAAGTGAACGAAAATATGGACAGTATACTGTAGATGGCGTAACAAAAACGCGTCAATGCCTATTCACACAGGCATTGACTAACTTTATATCTATAAACAATGCTCTAGATAACCGAACATTCCTTGAATGAATCCATTTATATCAGTGAGTTTCATTTGAACAAGGCAATGTGAAAATCAGATAGATATAAGAGAATACAATTATAATTAGAGAAACTATTTCACTGTTATCCTTTTTTAGAATCGATTGATGTTTGATTCTAAGATTAATGGCCAAAGTTTTAATTGCTTAATCGTGATAGTCTAGCGCCAAATTCTCGATGGAAAATAGAGTCGATATCGATTGGTCCTATCCAACCATCATAATCAACGCACATTGTTTCATTACGAATTTGTCAAATTCAGTGATGGATTGGAACCTCAGAATACAGGAACCGATCAATCATTCACTAATACAGACATGAAATGGGTTTTTCACATAATATTCTGAATATCGAAAAGTTAATGGATTTCAGGATAGTATTATAAGCCTAGGGATAATTTGAATTTTAATGGATTTTCAGTTTACTCTGAGAAAACGTGTTTGACTTTATATACATTTTCGAAAATGAGTACGTCATAATGATATTGATAATGATGGTACTGAAGTGATGGTAAGATTCATTATCACGGAAACACTTCATTTTTTACTGACAAAGAAGAAAGATCGGCTATTTGGGATGATTTATGCTGAAAGGATGAGGGTTCTTGGCATACCTTGCAAGGTGTTCGTCTATAGAAATGGAAAACACATTTCAATGTTTCTGTACAAGCTAGAAATTCAACATAGGAATGAGAATACATTGCAGTCATCTTTCATTTCCCATTTTATTCATTGTTGCGTCTCGTAGTAATGCAGTATTAATGTGATAAGAATATCTGATGGAACTATACTGCCTAAAGAACGGGCTTTTTTCTTCTCCGATTGCAAATATTCGTGGCTTATTGTCAGGGTAGCAGTTGTTTTCTGGCAAGTAACTGTGGCAAGTACCAGTGTACCACCTGGATGGTAATCAAATCAACGGGAATAGCGATGAAACGCTCTGTTCTCATATATTTCCATCCTACAACAGTTGCGTATGTCTGGGAGTATCCTTGAATCCAACAAGACGGCGGTGGTCTCTACTGAGATGAACTTATCGAGTAAGAGGAAACATCTCTAGCATTGTTCTACGTGGATAAAGGATTGTTTATTATCAAAGATTCTAGTATGTTTCAGGCATTCAGTTCAAGTTTGTGAGTCCCTTCAGAAAACACCGCTTTACCCATTAACAGAAAAAATTCTGAAACTTTGTCGTACTCACAGATTAATGGATATAAATATTTGGTCGTCAGTTCCCTTTGCTGTAATCTGCACAATCCCGTGGATTTTATAGCACTGGCACCATTATATTTACGACACTAAACTCCGGAAGTCTAGATAAGAAATGAAGGTTTTATGTCCTTAATCGGCGCCTTTTGTCTGTTGGTCCCCAGAGTGCCAAGAAGTCATTAAGCATCGGGACGGTCACTTCCAGGACATGTCTATTTAATTGAATCTCCTTACTTTTATTGAAATTGAGTGCGGAAAATTGTGATTTATGTATGTTTTCGTTCATTATAGAAGAGGCACGTGGTTATTAGTATTGATTGGAAGAAGTTCATTTTCATTATTCACTCAGTTTCATTATGTACACTGAATTAGTGTGTTCATCTCGTGAAATAAAGCTCAAAATGATCATTTCATCATTTCAATGTGGTACCCTTTTGAGTTTTTCCAATATAGTAAATTATATAGACAATGTGAGTTCAAATCAAGTTACGTGTAAGTTAAGTGTAAGTATATGCAAGTTCAGTAAGAAAATCGAACATACATTGTTTGATGGCCTCATTTCGACTGCTTGTGTCCGCGATCGTGACATCACGTTATAATAATGCAGAATTCCCACCCCTTTGTTGTAAGCTCGGAGACCTGTCGAACATCTCTTTCTCAGGGATGTTTTCTCAACAGAACAGCTGAACTCTGGGACTCCTTGCCGAGGGAGGTTTTTTCTAGTGTTTACAAACATAGAAAATTCAAAGTTAATATTGATTCGTATCTCCTGTCCCTCATTGTCATCGTCTACTCCCCACTTTACAGACCTACGACTAAATCAACATTGTCCAAATACCTGTCATATTCAAATACATTCACTTTTCACTTGATGGTATTTCGAAAGAAACCTGTAGAACATTCCTATTCGATATTTTTATATTTGGTACTCCGTATTGTGGCATAACCATTAGATTTAGAATTATAGTATTTGTAAATGTTGGGTTCCATTCGATTATATTTCGTTTTGTTTACTTCTTTCTTGGCCTACTGTTCTGCGCGGACATTTCCAACTTGGCGCCATCTGCGTCCATATTCACGAAACAACTTCATTGAACCATATTGAACTGATATTTTATAGAAATCTGAGCTTGAACTGTGATAATTTTTTTCTCCGCCCGGTAGAGGTCACGAGCATTCAGTTTCGGAAATAATTTGAATCTGAACGGATACGCAAAAAACTCCGTTAGAAAAAATACTCAAAGAAAACGCAGTAGCTTGAGTTCGGTGAGAAAAGCATTCTTTTTCTATTGATTTTGCGAGTGACACTATTCTAGAGCCTGAAGGGTATTTAGGAAATCAAATTCATTTTGGATTTTGCTGCCCGGTCTAGGTAAGAAAAAGTCTTATACATTCATTCTATTTAGTAATTTCATTGAATCATTTGTGAGTTCGTGAAATTGATTTACATATTATTTCTAGAACGTGAAAACACGAACAAATCTATGAAATTGGAGCTAAAGGCGAATAAATTGTTTGGAATCCGATCTTGTCTGTTTTGGTGGTCGAACCTTTTATTCATCCCTGTTCAGTATACCTATGATGGCCTGAGTAAAAATAAGTGATTCAATGCCTGGAGGGTCATATAGTTAGGAATTTTTTTTTGTAATATGCAGATTCACACGAAAGGGAAGCCCTGTAATGTTCAAAGAACACCGCGTTAATCAAGGGACAGGAAATACGAATTAACATTTATTTTGAATTCCTGAGCCTCAGGAAAAACCTTTTTTGGCAAGGAGTTCCAAAGCTCAGCTGTTCTACTGAAAAAAGATCCCTGAGCAAGAGAGTTTTAGTCTGTGGATGTTGTGCACATATCAACATTGAATGTGTACTGATATTTCGGAATTGGTCCTTCATCAAAGTTTTGTTTATTTTTCGACGTTGAATCAAAACAAAATGACCGAAACAAATTTCTCAGGCCCAGGGACGAATGTTGTATCCCATTTTCTACCCTCCTAGAAAGCAATTTAAATGGTCGCAACATCATCAAGAACGATTCAACAAAGTTGGTGAATGAAAAAATCAAAGCAATTTCCATTCCAGCGATAAAAATTTATCCAAATCTCCAATATTTCATTCATGAAACTTCTTGCTTCCCTCAAAATGGCATATATTCGGATACATTCTTGAAGTATAACCCCTACAACCGACTTATATAACAATGTATCAGGATATTTTTTGAAAGTAAGTTTTATAAATAGCGCTTAGATTTAATCAGATAGGGACGGAAGTTCTGAACTTGTGTGAAGAGGAGCGTAAAGCTTATCATCAAACTGGATAAGCGCAGGAAGAAAAATATAAAGGGAAAAAGCAATACCGAATAGACGGAAAGTTCGGGTTCCTTCAGAACAAATATGTCTGTGGAGATATTATTGCGGTAAAATATAATTTCACAGATCATTGTTTCATGAGAATATTCTGAACATGAAACTGAAATATCATGTTTATCACCGAGCAAAATTTGGGGAACGAAAGTTGCCCAAAACATAACTTCATCCATGTAAATTTACTTTTTTCGATGAGTATTCCCATTTTGGGTTATTGAGAGAAAAATCGATGGACCTTAAGAGATTCCCCAATGTATGCTTACTAGTAACACAAAATGCTTATTATTGGAAAATAATGAATCTATTTTCATTTCAACCGTGGAAAATAAAAATCCTTCCAAATTGCGATATCAACTTCAAACCGGTTATGATATGTAAAAGTTAGAACATGTATGACCACACTAATGATAAGCTGCAGGTTTCAGCTTGCCGGCAGGCAGAAGATCACATAAACCAGCTAAAAAGACATCAGTGCAGCTCAAAAAACAAGATGAGGTCCTAAAAATCTTGAGGGAATGGATTGAGGGAATGGATCGAGAGAAGAGTTAAAGAACGTTTCGCTTGGAGCGCCATTTGCGATGATCGCAAAGCGATAATAGCGCTACGATAATCGCTAGCATTGGCAGCGAGAATTAGGTCGGCATATTCTGAAAATGGCATGGGGCTAAAATTTGTAATCATTCGTCAGTAGGCTGTTATAGACGAACGATGATTAAAACAAAAAAAGATGTTGAAATACGTTTAGCTGGAACAAATTGACGATGAAGACATTAAAGAAATGTTGAATTTACCAACACTCCCTGAACATCCCATCTTCAAAACAGGGATGAATGAAGAATACTTCAGAGTACTGATAACAATAAATCATTTGTGTGCTGACAACTGACAGTTTTCAGAATTTCTCAGATTTTCTAAACCTCAGTTGGATTTGGTGTTAAGTTCAACCCGAGAAGAAATTAAGGAGTTCTCTACGAATTGCAATATTTATCCAATCAACGCAGAGGAGAAACCCGCTCCAAAGGTACCTACATCCTTATAAAAGGATCAAGTATTTGCGATATACGGTCACTTTACTCAATATGAAAAAGCACGTCTCATATAAAGCTTCCATAATCGTTTGCGACTGGCCATTTTAATCTGCTCTAGGACCAGACGCCCGCGATAAACGCCAGCGTCTATAGCGATAATCGCCCGACAGAAAACGGAATGATACGAAACATACTGAGCAGGGATCCATGATTATCGACGCGCTACTATCGCACTGCGATCATCGTAAGGTTCGCTCCTAGCAAAACGTACCTCAAGACCGGAATGGCAAGAAATCTCCAAGCCTAACCAACCAATCAGTGAAAGAGTACTGGCTTGAATAAGATTCGATATGTCTTCGTCATGACTTGATAGCTCGAAAATGGAAAAGCCCTGACAAAAGGGTCGAATATGATCCATATTTTTTTCCAAGATCATTTCTTTCAGATTTTCTGAAACAACTGTGACGACGGTCATGCCGGACAATTCCTAGGGTCAACCGAAGTCTGGCAAAAGTACGTCAGAAGTATTATTGGATTCTTTCTTCTAGCTTTTTTGCGTTTTCAACCTACCACAATCTGAAAAAATAGAAATTAATATTGAATCTATACAAGTGTAGAGGGGCAAATTTTCAATCTACCCCGAGAAGTTGCTGCGATAATTCAAAAACAAATGGTTCCTTCAGAAAGAATCCATTCACCACAGAAAAATGCCTTTCAAACAGTACTATTGGATCAATTGCCGTCAGGCTGTAGAGGAATGGTGCAAGCGCTGCAAGCCGAAGTCAAGACTGAGATGGACGTTGAAGAAGAATATCAGTGACTCCCTTGAAGAAAATCGCCGTGGACATTCTAGGGCCGCTTTCTGGGTCTAAATCTGGAGAAGAGTACCTGACGGTCGTGATGGACTACTTTTTCAAATAGCCTTCCCTATCAAAAGGCCAGGACGGTGTACTCCAGTCTATGACGGTGAAAAAAGTGTAAACTGTGTATTTATCCCATACAGCACCGATTCCTATGAATATTTGGATATAGGTTCTACTTATCCTCTATTCCAAAATCTACCCCGTGCCGAGGGTTGCTTTCTCCCTGGGGGTGGATGTCACCCCTTCTTTGGGGTGAAAATTTTTTTATTAGAAATAAGTGTGGAAATCAATAGATTGACTGATTCTAAGCACTTTTTGTTGAATTAAGTTTTTTCTGAAAAGCAATATTTTCGACTCATTCACGAGTGAAATTGTCGGTTTTCAGTAAAAAAAAAACACGTTTTCCGATCCTTTTTCGCGAATAACTAGAAAATAATGCATCTAATGGAAAAACCTGTGGAGAGCAAAATTATAGCTTTTGAAAAAACAAAGGCGATTGTTCATCTGTGATGTATGCAAACCCACTACAAACTGAATAATTGCTTGTTGAAAGTTGATTGGTATTCTCAAACGACAAAATGGAAAGTTTCTACGTACAATAACCAAAGACAAATGCATTTTTCGGGAAAAACTGATTGGACCTTTTCTGAAGTCCTTCAAAAATCCTACATTTTTGTAATTTATAAAAGTTTCTAGCATCAAAACTGACCGAGGTATGAAGGAAATAATGTTGAATTTTATTTTTTCGTTGAAAAAAAAATTGTGAATAACTCATCCTCTCTTCTCCCTCCTTTGGAAAAAATTGTTGTTACTCCATAATTCACTTCATTCATGTTCTTATGATAAGTTCTGAGTTTTTCATCAATTGAAAGTACGTAGTTTCGGAAAAAATTGAGATTGAAGAGAAAAAATCATATACGTGATTCAGCGAAAAATCACCATTTCTTCGAAATTACTCGAAAAGTATTCATCACATGCAAAATTTCTTAGAGTACAAAATTGAAGGCTATTCTCCTCTAAAAATTTGGGTGTTTCTTTTTTTTTGCAGGATGAAAATAGAGTAAGATATGGCCAGTTAAATATTGTGAGGGTTCGCGCAAAGTACCTTTTTTGAGGCCTTTCAGAATGAACCTTTTCAAAAATATAATCTGAAACAGAAAATAATGTGAATGAGCTTATAGCTCTTGAAGAAAGCTACAAAATACTCTTTTGGTGGATTTGATTGCTTGAAGACTAAACGAGTTATGGGAGAAAAACAAAAACATTTTTTGTAGAAATTAGAGTATGTACATTAGTATATTGAAGAATACACATAGTAACTATATTTCAGGCCTAGAGGAACTATATGTATATTATATATTTATATATACAGATAGTTCCACTAGGCAACGATTTTTTACAAAGGAGGGGAGGGAGAGAGGATGAGTTATTCACAATTTTTTGTCATGGAAAAAATAGGATTCAACATTATTTCCTTCATACCTCGGTCAGTTTTGATGCTTGAAACTTTTATAAATAACCAAAATAAAGGATTTTTGAAGGACTTCAAAAAAAGGTCCAACTAGTTTTTCTCGAAATATGCATTGGTTTTTGGTCATTGTACGCAGAAACTTTCCATTTTGGCGTTTGAAAATACCAATCGACTTTCAACAAGCAATTATTCAGTTTGTAGTGGGTTTGCATACATCACAAATGAACAATCGCCTTTGTTTTTTCAAAAGCTATAATTTTTCTCTCCACAGGTTTTCCGATTCGATGTATTATTTTCCAGTTATTCGCGAAAAAGGATCGGAAAACGTGTTTTTTTTTACTGAAAACCGACAATTTCACTCGTGAATAAGTCGAAAAGTATTGCTTTTCAGAAGAAACTTCATTGAACAAAAAGTACTTAGAATTAGTCAATCTATTGATTTCCGCACTTATTTCCAATGAAAATTGTTTCACCCCCAAGAAGGGGTGGCATCCACCCCCAGGAAGAAAGCAACCCTCGGCACAGGGTAGATTACGAAAAAGAGTGTATGTAGATCCAGAATGCAAATTTTCATGCGAATCGGTGCTGTATGGGATAAATACACGGGAAAATGGTCATAGACTGGACTAGTGGCAAAAGCTTCTCAGAGAATATGATCGCCAGGCATGTACTACCTCTAGAACTACACTCAGATCAGGGTTGCAACTTCGTGTAGGATATGTGAAAGAAGATAATGACTCTTCTGAGAATTTGGAAAACCAAAACTACGGGACTGGTCGAGAGAGAATCATGACGAACTACCTTTCGATATTCATCTCTGAAAATCTACGATACTGGACAAATTGGCGCCCCTCTTTCTGTAGCAGGTGTATCGAGGTTCACAATACGATACAACAGGCTACATATTATTCATGTTGCTAATTGGTTAAAAAAAAGCTCCCGATAAATAAATTGAAAGTTAGGTTTGAAAAGATGTCTGTGTCAGTTTAGCGGTGGAGGGCGGTACGGTGTGGCTTTTCAACCTCATCGGCGGAGAGGTGTATGGCCGGAATTGCAGAAGCCGTGGCAAAGGCCGAACTCGATCACTAGAAAGATCAACGACCTTGTATACAAGATTCAATTACTCCCTAGAAGCCAGCCAAGGTTATCAACATAGAACGACTCAGTCTAAACAATGGTTGTGACATTTCCACTTGGAATGTTGCTACAGGCGACATAGGCGGGTAGTATTGCGAAATTCAGTATATTGAATGAATAGATTGATCACGAATTTTTCTCATTCTACCTGAAACTGGAAAAACACTACTCATGAATTATCTTCATGGATCACAACCATGTTTTTATAACATCATGATGATTCGGAATGACAAAGGAACAGTTAGTCAGATTTGACAGTGAGGCGGAAATTTCCCGGGCAATTTGTTGGGTGACATGCTGCCCTACGTAGCGGTTATTGCTCGAATTGAAGCAGACCCTGCATTTGACAGCTCACGAAGAGCAGTCATTTGTTGCGTCTAACAGCTTACAGCGCTTAAAGACGCTGCTGAAAAATTGACATTTTTTCCTGGTGAAATGTCAAATTCTGTGAAGCGGCTTTAAGCGCTGTGAGCTGTTAGACGCCGCCATTGCTTGAATTAAAGGATAACCCGCGAGCGCGTTTTCAGTATTCAGATTCGAATCTGAATGAGAATCAGTGTCATTATAGAACAAACAGCTTGAAGAAAAAAAATATACATATATCCATCATCATCATTCATTCACATTTCATTACTCTATTCCGAAGAGTTTGAAGTGGCTTTATAATAGATATTTTTGCTGTTCCCCACGCAGAAATAAGTACTGTAGTTTGGATTAATTGAGCTGAAATATATGCTTTTCAAATATTCGAGAGGAGTATATCTGATTCTATATTGGATTCCTACAGTCATGTATCATTCATAGATATAAATCTTTCAAAAACCTTGATATTTGATCTTTCATGCAGCTATCTCTTAATCTTTCAGTTCCGGTTTGAGAGTGAAATATATCATTAAACACTTTTCAACGTGTATTCTAAACAATTCCAGAAATATCCAATTCATTTCAAATCTGAGTGAATTCGTGATCCATAACCCATTTCAAGAAATTGTGAATTGACCAATGAATCGTTGCTTCAGGACACCAGGGAACGAAAGTATTCTGAACATCAATCAAATCGAATATAACAATAGATTCAATCAGCCCGTTCGAATCTCCTAAATCACTATTCATTGACGATACTGTGATAAAAACACATTTGGCACAACGGCTTTCTCTATTTCTCTATCGTTAATGGAATATCAGCCTTCGATTCAAACTTGCCTTTTTCGTTGTATCAACTTCTTCTTCTCAGAGCTAGGTGAACGATATTACACTTTACATTACAGTACATAAGCCAAGAGGACATACATTCATGGTGACGATTTTCATCTCAACGCAGAAAAACGATAGAAAAAGTTTATCACTACTCGAAGGTAGCTTCTTTCCGATTGAACTCGATAAAAGAACAGGAAGAGAGAAAGCGATTTCTGCATATTCCACTGATGATGCCTTAGGTATTGCCTTATTGCTGAACTATGATATCAAAGCATAACAAAGGAGAACAAAGCAAAACAATGGAGAACATCTGTGGAGTTTTTGATGTCTCTTTTAGAAGTTTTATAACTTTCTTCGATGATTTGGAGAATGAAAAGACATAATAACTCACCCAAAGCTTTATTCTCTCCACAGGAATGTTCATGTTTTGTAAACATTATTGCAAGTCAGGAGTTTTGACAGATTACGTATTTTGTTATGAATAAGTGAACTGTAGAAAAAATATTTTCTGTCTCGAAAAATGTTACTGTTATTTATGATGTTGCCTCTGAATTGAAAGAGAATATTCATGGGAATTCACACACGACTGTGTTTTCTCACCCTAATATATATGTATATAATATATATATATATATATATATATATATATATATATATATATATATATATATATATATGCTCGGATAGACTTCCGCGGTCGGATATGTGCTGTCTGGAACTTCCGGGTGACTTCAACAACACGAAGACCATTGCCACAGCAAACAGCAAAAACACTTCCCTCTAGAATCATTCGCGAAGTAATAGAAATTGAAAAACGCCCTCAATTTCTCAACAAACGAGACGACCCACAAAGGCTCCCCAATTCCTGGAAACCATTATTATCCCTTCGAACAAATCCATCAATTATTCCTTTTCAAACCAGACCTGTATATGGTCCGATAGTTTCAACAACGCCGGATCATCATACAGCTGTGAATATCATCCCTCTATCAAAGAAACCACAATCTTCACTTAATCAAGATGAGTGCTGGGGGGAAAGGAGACTTAGGCCTCGCCACCAAGTCAAGAAGTCTTGAGAATGGCTCCAAAGTAGGAGCCGAAACGTCGAAGGTAGAAAAAATAAATTCAAATTCAGACCAATCAGAAAGCTATCGGATCGTCGTACGATCGGATTTCGTATCTGTCTTAATCCAGTCTTAGCACCACATTCGAAAAGTAAGTGGCGAGCTGTTTCTGGCCATATGTTGCTTCGTCTGTAGCTAAAGTATCTGTTATCTAGCTTGTTCAGGCGTCCTCTGTTATGGTTTTCAGCTGATTTTTGCTACTTTGAAGCAATTCATCAGTCTTCTTCCTCGACGACCCTTCTAAAGAAATCCCCAAGTGAGCGCGACTGCGTAAGTTTTCCTAATGATCTTTATGTTTTGTTCTGACCCAATTCCCAACGTGATTTCATACCATGCTTAGGGTACCCCTTCTGCCAAGTCTGGTCCAGTATGAGGTGTTGATGATGCTTGACTTTCGATTTTTAGTTGCCTGAGATATCTGAATGACCTAACACCTAATATTACGTCAGTCTATCATTCTCTACCAAAGAGTTTTTCAATTATTCACGGTATTCCCACACCAGCAAGAATGTGAATCATTCAAACAACAAGGCACTTTCAGTTCTGCTACACTTTTCAGGTAGTATAACAAATTGTTTTCCGAAACAAAATGAATGAATTTAACGAGTTTTGTACATGCACGCTAGCTGGGGTTAGCCAACCTGTGTAACCTCACTCCCCTAGAAATCTCCGGATTCATAGCGATGCATATGTACAGTGGTAATCAGTCCGACTATTCAGCAAGGATGCCATCGTCTGGGCATCGGTATGCTGGTTGCTGGTTCATCTGTTGTGAGAAGATGATGTGGGAGTACCTGTTGAAGTTGGAGAAGGAAAAACAGTAGCCATACTGTTAGCAGAAGATTTATCAGAATAATTTCTATATCACTGTGAACAAAATCCATTTGTTGATATTTCGTTTGAAAACTGAACAACTACCAATATTCATCTTAGTCGAGTATGATTTCAATGAAATTCATACGGTGAAATGGTATTTCATTATAGATCAATTTACACTTCACGGTAAAAACTATGGCTGGAGAGATCGGCACGCTGCGGAAATTAAACGATTGCCAATTAGTTTTATTAATATATACTTCTTCTGTATCCTATGATTCCATATATAACTGAAAGTATTTCTCTGTTTTCCCATCGTTTTCAAATGTAATTAGTGATTCTCTGAGGATTCTATATTGTGGATCTGAATCGATTCTACACATATGCTAATTTTGCCATTATCCACCCATCAATATTCACGTTCTAGTAAATTGTTTATTTCAGCTTGAATAGCGCAAATCGGGTAAAACAGATGAATCCGATCAATCATTGCAAAAGCTCGCGCATCATGGAGCTTTCAACTAGTTGAATAATCTCATGTGAACTAGGTTCAAACTGAATGCTTTTCTGGTTGTGGAGAATGAAAGATAGAATATGTGTTTCTGTGTTTGAAATGTTGATACAACTTAATATGAATTGAATGGTGGTATTGACCATTATTCGGTGAATATACATGATGACTCGAATAAACAATACTGTGTATAAACGATGAGATTGAAACCTTCGATGCGAAATTTGACACTTTTGTAGAAATCAATAATTACCTAACACCAAACTGAAATTATTTGCGCTCGACGCGCATTTTGCTAACGAGAAGATACTATCTTCAGAAGAATAAAACTGATACTTAGTATAAAAATATGCTCAGTGTAAACAATATCAGTCTGGGGTAAGGGTAATTGATCTCTTCAAAAGTGTTAACTTCATTGTGTGATTGTCTCTAGAAAGTTTACACGCATTTCATTATCCCAAAGGAACTGCACGAGTGTTATAATTACAGTACTATAACTCGTCTGAAGAAGCCATTGGAAAGTGAAACACAAAAAATCACACAATAAAGGATAAACAGGAAAAAGAGTTAAGCTATTGCCAGGATCAATCAGTTGAACTGTAGGTACTATATCAAGCCAGAGACCTTCGGCTCCAACGTTCTGGGTTGGATTGAGACATGATGAATTTTGTGAAGTTATTGAGGGCGATGAAGAATGATAATTCCACGGCTACTAGTAGTTGTATGGGTAGGCACGTTTCAGTTTGAAAGTAATCAATTACCTCTCCTTCGAAATAAATACGACTGAATTTATCGTTTTTGTCGTGATATTGTAAGCCAGTTCGATGACAAGATGACACGGTGATAGCGCTCATGTCCTGTGTTCGACACCAAGATGAATAATAAATATTTTTCTCCAGAATTCCTTTGGCGTATTGTACTGTAGAATTATTCTGTCACGTTCAATTGTTGATGGCATAGGCAACTATGAAGAAAGTCTGGAACCTAGAAGGCACAAAGTTTACTGGTGTATGATGGAAAAAAATCTAACTCACTAATCAATAGTTCGTTAGTACGATTGGAGTGGCGAAAAACGAGTTTCTGCAAATAATCATTCGTTTTCTGTAGAGTTATTCCAATGTATTGGCAACCCTCGAGGGATCTCACATTTTTTAGAAGTGGTATATTTTGATTCCATCCTACTCGTCATCCCAAAAGGTCGCGAAACAAGCAGTAAAAACAATATAACGCAAGCAGACTAGCATAAAATACCCCCAAACCGTCTGCCATATTTGATTTGTCACTTCGCCTACTCGTAACGCAATCAGTGAGATCTAATTTGGAGTATAATGAAATTATGGGAACGGTTGCTCCGAGAGTAAAATATAGACTGTTGCGAAGTATTCTCGGCTACGAATATGATGGCAGAAGCTGTTTTGTAATTCACAGATGAATATCTGTAGTTCAGTATTCACTTGACCATCCAGAGCATTGAGCAATGAGGATATTTAATGGAGATCTCTCCAGAAATAAGACTTTGATATCGTTCAAGATTGTTTTGATATTGATAACATATTTTTTGTTTTCCTCGCAGAACATATCGAATATTGTATCTGAAATGAAACTGATCACATTTTCAAAGAAAAATTTCTCAAATTGTCGAATTATCTACTATTCAATTTTAATTCATTATACTTTTCAGACCTGTCGCTACCTTCATATTTTTGATGGGGTTCATTGAATTTCTATTTTTCTTCATCTGTGAGTTTTTTTATGAATCCATTTAGGGTTGAGAGGGGTCTTCCTGCTGATACTGCTCACACGAAAGTTAATTGGATGGAACGTAATAGAATTTACATTTTTTTTATTTCGAAATGAGTGAATTCATTTGAAGATTTGACAGTTTGAGGATGATCCAGGCGTAAGATGCCATATTGTTTGCCTTGTTAGTACGATTTTGAAGCGAGCAGGATAATTATGCTTCACCCTGAATAAATAAAATCAAAAGTATGATCTAAAATTTGTATTCCACTTAGGTACTTTCCATACATGGAAAAAACACTTGTTAGTCATTCCAGCGAAGCATCTGATCTGTCATATCTTCCTATCAAAAATATTCAGACACAATGTTCAGAATTCTACCCTGCTGCCCACTGAGCAAAGAAATGTTGTCTCAACGTTGCTGCAAGTGATACATGGGATGTGTAATGTTGCTTCAGACTTTGCAGTGATGTTGCATTAACATGCCAGCAATGCCGTAACGGCCGCCATTGCAACGTTCATTTGTAATATTTCAAAAGTTATGTTAGGTGATGTTACCTAAGGATATTTCATACACCATTCAAATGAAAGGTTGAATCTACATTTCAATATGACATTCAAATGAAATTTATTTTATGATGTTGCAGTTACATTTCAACTAGACGTTCCAGGAAATGTTCCTATAAATTTCGAAAGTATAATCAAATCATCTTTCATTCGTTATGTTGCGGGGACCTCATAATTAGAACTTACCGCTACCATCCAGAGACATTTCAGAAGTATACTTGAATCGCAACTTCTTCTTGTGACGTTGCAAATTCTCTGTTTTTTGATAGTTATACTGTTCAAAAGTTTACTCAATTATCTATATGATTTGGCAATATAATTAGAAGTCACAGAAGTGCTCTATCAATCACATTGATAAAGGAAAAATGCTTACAATAGGAATATGATGTTTCAGAATGGAACAGTAACTCAACACCAAATAGAAATCACTAGCCTTTGACTTTGTACCTATAATGAAGAATACTGCTGTAGAGGCTAGCAGGGTTTGTCGAGGGATAGTGAATTCAATTTGACTTCATGTTGTTTGAATGGTTTCATATGTTCGGCGAAAAATTTATATTCTAAGGTCAATTTGTTACTTATTGAGATTCATGAGTAGTGGAACTTTAAAAGCAAAATGTGAATCAATTCTGAACTCTGTACAAGAAAACTCAAAAAAAGCAAATTCGAATAAAATAGTCCAACAATTTATTGAACCGAAATGAAAACATTGCACATAAAATAACAAAAATATTAGCAGCAGGTAATAATTCAGTTCAATGAATGAATAGATAAATAAATTTAATTTTGGATTTTTCAATGTTTTGTCAGTTTTTACATAAAGCTTCACTGAATATTTTGCATCAGACCATTATACAAATACTAAAGCATTAAAAAATGTAAGTGTGCATCCATTTATTGAACTAAAACATACTGTTCATAATAAATATTAATATTTAAGTAAAAAAAACATATCATGCACAATTTGGATATCAACTCAAATAATGGGTAACAGAACCAGATTACTTGCTGCTTCCTGAAGGTATTGAAAATAAGTGGTTCGAATGACTTTCAGAAACAAACCATTAAATCGAAAGAGACTTATCTTGTTGATATGCTATAACAACTAATATAATGTAAACTAGAGAAAATGAAGAAGAGAACCTATTGTATAAAAAAATGAGGAAATCCATTGATTTTTCAATAGAAAAAAGTCAGCCATTTCATTTGAATCTTGTGGTGTCATGTTGGAACCATCCCATCACCATCTTTTCAAATTGGTCGTCTGTTAGGGTGGGAAGTTTTCTTTAATGAGACCTGAAAATTTCAAAATGATTTCTCAGTACCAGAGTATTGGGAAAAAAGTGATAACTGAACAAATATTTCAAACATTCCGCGATTAGGAATTGAAATCATAATAATAATGCTGCCCTGACTTGCACCAACAAAGATTTTTCATAAGAGAGAAGGCAGTATGAAAAATTCTAAAACTAGTGTAACCTCTTCATTGCTCAATGATATTACTTATAGGAGGAAACACACTAAGGATAATGAGGCCCAATAATGGAGTAGCTTAAAAATCTCCCACTTTTTCCTCCAAATAGAAAAAGCTATAAGAGGGTGCTTCAATGGCATCGAAGAGTTCAATGAAATATAAATAATTCAATAAATGAATATCGAATTTTCTGAAAAAATATTCACATTGAAATTTATGAAGAATATCTGAACCCCATTGTAATCATTTTCTGTTGAAAATAAATATTTTAGAGGAAAAAACGTGAGGAAAATCTATACAGGTCAAAAATAAACAAGTTTCATAGCGGGTTGATGCAACAATACCTACCTAATAACTGAGTCTAACCCAAAAACCAAATATGAGTTCAACACAAGCAAACCGATGATGGAGTTTTGCAGTACTGAGAGCTCATCATCAGTTTTATAACTGCATAAACATGTTAATTGATTTGCTAGAGCTAGATGGATAAATGCAGCTTCAATTATCAAGGAACAATTACCAAGTAACAATCATGAATGATGAGTTGAACTGCCTGATTTACTGCGAATTCATGAAACTAAATTATCAAGTAACAAGAAAGAGTTGGCCAACTTTTAACTTCATATTTTTTGTATAATATGTGTAAAATATGTGTCTCTAATGTGCATGATGGATTATGATCATAACCAAATTTTTCTTCAAATAGTTTGTTTTTCAGCATTGTTTTTCTGTTCGTTGATTGAATGTGAGGTAAAATTCTATTTATCGGACGCCACCTGTTTTTTGAAAAATTTTTGTTGGAACTTACGTATTTCGGTCTCCTGAACAAAAAAAAATTCTTATGAAAATTTTGGCGGTCTCAACTAGTTTCGGAGATACGGCCCCCCAAAGACAGGAAAACGGGGTTGACGCTTATGTTTGTTTTTTCAGCCAATTCCGCTCGAAATTCCCCCTTCTTCATATCAGCACAATATACACATTCTGTTCCTCCTTCTTCATCACTTTTCAACCGAATTAAAAGCATTTTTTGCTACAAGATTGAAAAATATATCCTGATAGGAAAGTGAGGTTAACAACATAACTGTGGAACTCGCATCGGCGATGCCTTGCGCGTTCGACTGTTTTGTTAACCTCACTTTCCTATCAGGATATATTTTTCAATCTTGTAGCGAAAAATGCTTTTAATTCGGTTGAAAAGTGATGAAGAAGAAGGAACAGAATGTGTATATTGTGCTGATATGAAGAAGGAGGAATTTCGAGCGGAATTGGCTGAAAAAACAAACATAAGCGTCAACCCCGTTTTCCTGTCTTTGGGGGGCCGTATCTCCGAAACTAGTTGAGACCGCCAAAATTTTCATAAGAATTTTTTGTTCAGGAGACCGAAATACGTAAGTTCCACCAAAAATTTTTCAAAAAACAGGTGGCGTCCGATAAATAGAATTTTACCGAATGTGAAATTGAAAATGTAGATGAGATTCTGGTGGACCTTCTCAGGAAAACAATGATATTTTATTTTCAATTGCAATATTCGATTCTCTGAAATGAAGCTAGGGAATTAACAATGAATAAAAAATGCTAGTCGAAAGTTTATGTAAGGTTAGAAATGATCCCCTTCCTAATTTTTAATCATGCCTTGTTCATTGTTACTTAATAATTAAATCTGCATGAATCCCCCTTAGGCTTAGTTATCAGGTATAGTTGCTTAAATCATTAGTTCTATTTTTGATGGAATCCACATTGAGATTTATTCATGAAAACGAATGAACAAATAAGTATTTCTCACCTCTTTATTAGCGTAACCTTCCATAACTAAAACTACTTCTTGAAATCCGGTCACTTCTCTTCTCACTTCACCAAGATTACAGAAAATAGTAAAATTTCAATTTCCGTTTTCCCTCCGAACTCCAAAGACGAAACTCGAAAGGCAGTCACTATCATCTACCATCTACCATTATGAGGTCGTAATGTGTTGTTCTAATACTACCTCATTTGCACCAATGGCTGCTTTCGTTCGAGAGTGTGCTACACCGGTGGTCCTATTGGTTTAATTTGACAAATGTTATTTCTCAACCAATAATCAAGCTAGAATTTGTTACCCAGCGCAGACGACTCTCAAAACGAAAGCATTAAGCACTTATGCTGAAACGAGCGTAAATCGTAAATCTGCGTAAATTCTAATGAGGTTTGGGCAAAAAAGTTTGAGTCGATATGAATATTTTCATCACTGTAATACTTCATACTCATCGGTCACTGGCAGCCATTCTACTTTCTGGATATCTTTTTGTGTAAGCAGGACATATATGAAACCGCCCTGTCTCCCATTCAACTGATAGACATGACACACACAACTGGCAATCGATAATTCATCAGTCTCGAAAAATAAACGTTTACCAAGTTTTAGATTTCAAGCGATTAATTGGCTCTGAACTGCATCACTGAGAAGTAATAATTATAAAATGTTATTCGAATTGGCCAATAGATGAATCCGTCAAATTAGCTCACTCAGCGTTCTTAAGCAAGGAAAATCCATAATCGATAAAGTAACCTTTCTTGAAAAAACAAAATTCAATCATTCAAACTTATTGCTGGATATCTCTCAAAAGATAATCGAAACGCCATGCATCTGAAAATGTTTCAACAAGAAGGAATATTATCAACACAGCAATGTTACCTGCGAAATTAATTAACAATATTTCGAAATTTGTGTTTTCAACGATATCACTGTAACTTAGTTGTGAAACGATTCGAAAAAAGAAATAACCAACTTATAGCAATATTCCTGAGAAAATTATTGTGCAATATTTCAACTGGTATATCTGACAACATCACCGCGTAACATCAATTACAAACAATTCAGTGGAAAGCGAATCACAAGTTAATGAAATGTTCCGCTATTGAGCAAGTCACAAT
This sequence comes from Zygogramma bicolorata, assembly GCA_032362365.1. Classification (NCBI taxonomy): domain Eukaryota; kingdom Metazoa; phylum Arthropoda; class Insecta; order Coleoptera; family Chrysomelidae; genus Zygogramma; species Zygogramma bicolorata. The sequence continues at coordinate 203,159 of JAVJAQ010004434.1, read as the reverse complement.
GTTTCAACTGAACTAACACAGTAATATTACTGTAACTCCTCCAGGAAACATTTCAATAGGCATCTATATGTAAGTTGCAGAAATGTTTTGCGAGGTTCTGTGCTCAGTGGGTGTGTTGTCAAATTTCTCGAAAATTATTTCATTTAGGTTGAATTAATATCCTGATTTACTGCATTTACCTCGAATATTTCCCTCATATATAAAATGTCCCATAAGAGCAATGCAATGATCGAAGACTTACAGCGGTAATTGCATTGTATCAAGTCACCATAACAACACATTTGAAGCCGTATCGCTAGACGTCAGTAAACAACACAAATAAATGTCAGATAGACTTCGAAAATAAAAAAAAACATTTCGCGTTTAGGTGAGTACTCAATACAACCTATAGACTATAGAGAAAAGTATAAATGAACAAAAAATAACATTGCCTTGAGAATTTCTCGATTCGTGAAATATTCCAATGAATAACATTCGTGCATAAAAATGACCAGATAATTTTGCATTCAAGCGTGATATCTCATACAAATTGCATTCGTTTATTTTCATATTTTGTAAAAGAGCCCTCGTCCTTCGGACTCGGGCACTTTCGCCAAAATATGAAAATAAACTCTTGCAGTTTTTAGATATCACGCTTTCTAGCAAAATTATCGGTAATTTTTATGCACTCGTGCAATCATAACCGATAATCTCTGTCCGCTTCGAAAACGATAACATGTACTCGAGTAAGGCTGGATTCAGACAGATCCGAAATCCGATCGTACGACGGTCAGATAGCTTTCTGATTGGTCTGAATTGGTCTGAATTCAAATTTAGATCAACCAGAAAGCTATCTGATGGTCGTTCGATCAAATTTCGGATCTGTCTGAATCCAGCCTTAATCGCAATATATTAGTGGATTTCACAATCCAATGCTTCACTCGTCACTATACGTATCATTTTTCTCATTATTATTTTTTTCTCCACTTCGAGAAAGATAACTTATCAGATGACAGATAATTGGCACAATAAACAATAAGTCTGACTTCGGCTACTTTGACCCGAAATTTGACGATTTGGGTCCAATCCTATATTTCATCGAAGAGACATGAGTGTTTCAATACAATCGGTTAGCTGATTCGGATCCGGTCAATTCAAACCCATTTCGAGTGGATCCAGAGTTATAAGATAAATGTGGTCATTGTCATACTTCGTTGGTTGATATTTGAAAAATGTCAGAGAACACTCACTAGTTAAGAATCGATATTGTTGAAATGTTCGTTCAGAACTGAGTTCTGATACGAATACATCATAATAATAATTCACCTAGCCCCAGACCATTATAACATGAATGCTGCTCTTTAGGCGAAAGCTTTCGGTACTATAGTGTAGCAATTAAACCCAAACGTTCGAATATAATTGCAGTGTGATATTTGCCATACATTCGGGAATAATGGCTGAATGGATTTCATTTGTAGTGGTAGAGGCAGTTTGGGTAGTTAATATTCATTCAAGTCGTTGAAAATATTTCAATGAAAAACTTCGGATGTTGAACTTTTTCTAGTAGTTTTTGTTACTATTGGGAAATGGTTTTGTTTCCTTTTGTTGGCAAACTCTCAAGACGGAACATTCATATTTTATCAATTCGCAGAATGGAATTTTACTTTGTAAAAAAAACAAGATATGGGAGATTTGGTAAAGTTGGAATAGATGCCCACGTCCACACATAACGTTGGTATATACTTTTTTATTCTCTCATCACGACATTTATTGACGTATGATTACATATTATGTGAAACAGGGAGTGATTTCAGTGCAGAGAGATATTTCAGATAGCTGACATTTCACAGCACTTTTTTCCAATTGATCCATACTTGAGATAAATCATTCTTGGCATTGTGAGATTTATAGAAAAATAGCGAATTAGAAACCTTCACTGCATTTCGAACCAATTAAAAATAAAAAATCACGAAAATTTCCAGTTTCATCGCTCGTAGAATCTTTCTGAACTGATATGAACCACAATAGATCACGAATATACAAGTGGGAGTTACCACTCGCCAGTGACATCAGTTTGGTGTTATGTTAATTGACCTTCGTTAAAATCTCCACTTCACATTAAATAATTCGATCTCACCGACTGAACAAACGAGTGTTCAATTTGCGCGAAGTTTTGTATAAATGTTACTGTAATTTTCAGGAAACACAGAGAAAGGTGTCACCGAACAGGAAATGATTCCATTTTCGCAAATTAAAGTGTGAGTCAAATATTGCTCATCCATATTTCATTATCACAAATCCATCCCATACTTTCCAATCCCAGGGGGTTGTAGCACCTCGAAACCAACAAAAAACATTCTAACCAACTGAATTTCCTGAGCAAAAACATCCATATTTTCCGAATCGAATGAAAAGAAATCCCCCAGAAAATAGTAGCCAATATAAATCAGAGCCAATAGATACATCACCTAGTTACACTCGAATGCAAACGTTAAAGATTTTTACATCAACTGAATTATTTCAAACCATCAACTAACTTCCATTTCCACATGAAAATGATTATACTCATAATTATTATTATTATCCATTTCTCAATGATACAATGATCAATCAAGAAAACAATGCAGACTATTATTCCCAATATGAATACGAATTGAACAATGAACAATGCGAATACAACATCAATTCAGTATTATATCAGCCTAACCAAGCTGACAATCCACCATCTAATTTCAATTATGCAAACGCAAATTTTCGAGATGTTCTTTACGAAACCAAACCGACTTAACGAATGTGAATCTTATCAGAGCTAATTCATCCCACAGATTTATACCGGAATTGAATGCGAACTTTTGAATTTATACAGGGAGCGCCAGACGTCTCATAGACCTTTATGTATATATGGGTATGAGCTGGGGTATTGAGGGGGAAGTGTGGAGGCGGGGCTTCGAGTGATTACCATCACCGGATGTCTTGGTGGGGACTGGACATCTGGAAATTGGGGGTTTCCATGCAGTTGGAAGCCTCTGACCATCGTCAGAGAATAAAAAGAACAGGACCAGACAGCCACAAGATGTTGAAATGCAAGGCATCCCCCGGGAAACCTCAAATCCTATTGGAACCGAGATCAATGGGACTTTGAGTAATCGGACACGAGCCATCGACTCAGCAGACACGTGTGCTAACTCAGCTTGGCACGAGTCTATTGAACCGATGACTGACAGATGTGTATTATCATTGTATTAGAAGTTTTCCCAAAATAAATTATGTTTGGAAAATTCACCCTCTCAAAAAAAAAATTATTTTTTCTATCGAGGCAAATCTCTTGTGATGAAATGATGTGTTTTTCCGTTATCCAGCTGAAGTCCCCCTTCATAAGTCAAAACTTGTAACTGAGGATCAACGAGGTCTTTTTCCATCCAGATCATAACCAAAATGAACGTTTCTTGACCCCAAATATTCGAGTGAGCTGGACTTGGCCCACTATGCAATGACAAAGAAAAATGTACAAGACTGTTTCTAAAAGTGTTTCTATTCTTTCAATTTATGAATCCGGATCAGGTAAGAATGCAATCCTTGGTGGGCTGAATGTAACATTTTCAATTGAGGTTATGTTGTGTATGTTTGAATTCGAATAGTTGATTTGAATTTTGAAATAGTTACACGTATGATCGTGAGAATTAACACAATTATTCAGTTTCGAGTTTTTGTTCTAAAATTGTTCGTTTCCGTTAACCAGCTGACGAACGTCAACCCTCAGAAGTCGAAACTTGTGCGAGCAATGGATCAACGAGGCCTTACCTTTTAACGTGCGATTACCCAGCACGGTGGACCGGCGAGGATTCGAACCCCGGCCTTCCGCTTGATAGGCAGATATGCTAACCACTACACTACCGAGACCACGAGTTTCGAGTTTTGTTTGCAATGATGTCTGTTATGTGTAAATACTGCCAAAAAATATCTTCAACCCAATCGAATCATAATAGGCATATTAGAAAGGTACATAATTTCAAAACTAATTATGTTTCTTGTGATGAATCCACCTGGAATTATAAATGTCTTGAGTCTTACCGCAACAGCTCTTTCCATTAGAACGAATTTTCAAGTATGTTATCTAAAAGAAGTACATGAAATGAAAATTGGTGAAGGACAAGAATTCGTTTTCACAAACAAAACTGGTTAGATCTATTATTAATTATGAATGGCATTAATGAGACAGTATTATTATACCTTTATATTGTCGAAACTATAATTTTTTTCTCAGAATTTGATAATTGGAAGTGTTCAGTTGAATTAGAAAATGAATGTAACCAAGTTGTATCATCCACCTGGGCAACTTCTAAAGGTGGAGTTACATATTACAGTTGCAATCGAGGTAAAACAGTTGTGAATTTCATCCTTGTATGAACTAGAAATTTCGAAGAGAAACGTCCATCACGAAAAAAGTAAAGATAACTTAAGAGTCAGGGTAGTTGAAAATTAAATGTTGCTTATACAAGGCAAATAAAAATGGTTAACAAAGAGCAAAAAATAGTGGTATCATGGCAAAGAACATTATGGACATTCAATGGAACTTCAACATCTTTGACTTCCCAAATATGATAAAGCACTAATGACAACAAAATTAATCAGTGGAGTTCCTACCAAAAACACTTTTTTCGGAATACTTGAATCTGTAAGAGAGCAGATGCAAGACTAGTTTAAAAGAATCGACTTTTTAACTCCTAAAGATGTCAATAACATTAAGGGATGGACGAAGACATCAGGATGATGGAAAATCCAATATTATTGCATAAAAAAACAAAGGAAAATGTCCAATTTTTCGGAGTCCAAAGATTTCTGTTTGATAACAATAAATGAATTCGAGGAAGAAATGTTAAGAAAGTTTGGAAATAATCTACTGAAAACTCCACAGATAGTTTGGAGAATCAGATAGAAAATGCAGATACATTAGATGATACTGTGGTTTCAGAAACTAATTCTCATTTAATTGTTTCGAATGATTTGATTCTTCTTCCACTGAGCTTCGAGACAATTTCAAGGATATTGGGAATTAGGAAAAACCCCCAATAAGAAAATAAATAGTCATAACCATTTTTTTTTCTACACCAAAGGAAGAAACATACAAATTATAAGTGTAAGAAACCTACAGAGAAAGAAGTTAGTGTAATCAAAAATAAGATAGGTAATACACAATTTACAATATATTTATACAATAATTTATTTTCAAAAGCGTCCAAGTAGATGAAAACTTGGAAAAAAAACGAGTTCGTTGACACGGATATATAAGCAATTTGACGTGTTTAGATCAAATTAAAGATTATTAACCTCAATACTGTGCGCATGCGCAAAAAGTGGATCGGCCCTTGCCATTTAGGAGCTCCTTACTTTTAGACATCCACAAAGAATGATTATCAAAACCATTTTAACCGACTGAAGGAAACCTGGGTCCTGCTTCACTCATAAACGCATTACCATTGGAGAGAGTAGCATTCACATAGTCATTCTTGAATACAAATACAATTCATATTGAATCATCTAACGAGTACTAGGGAGTAATAAGTCATGGTAAGCTCTTATTTTGATTATCAAAACTTAATATTGTTTTAGTTTTTCGCATTAATTCTGAAATCCGTTGAAAGGTATACATATCCAGAAATCAGTTCGTAGGACAAGCGCTGATAGAATTAATATTTTTCAGTGGAATTCATTTCATAACACTTACAAACTGATCCAAGAAGTTAATGGGTGACACTAAGAGAAGGTGATTAGAATATTACTCCACGAAGCTTTCTTATATCCTGTTTCTATTTCCACGAAGGCACTCTGTTTGTGAGAAATGCCGTCAAAATGATTGTTACAGGAAAGAATAAAACAAATATCACCAAAATTTCAACCTATCAATTGTTCCCATGTTACTCAACTTATTTGAAATGTTTTCTGTGTTCGATTTTGGAATTTTAATTTATTCAACAATGAACCCACCAACATCAAACTCAATAATTTTCAAAATATTTGCAATTCAATAATTTCTTGAATGTTTCTTCTATGGAAACACATTGGCACATAATGATCTGAAAACACCTTGAATTATAGGAATTTCCATACTCCCACCTATTGAATTTGGTGATGGTACCTACTCGGGATCTGATACTTCATTTTTTCTCCTGCAGACGATCGCTGAAAAGGTAAAGATTTAGGTTAGGCAGCTTACACCAAGATTCACAGCTACAAGATCAGCAAGACCGACTTTAAATATCCTGATGTTGAATTGTTGAAAAATTGAATTTTATTTCATTTTTTCAGGTATATAAAATCTATTTTGGTAACACTCCAAGCATTCATTTCATCTTTACCAAGTTTAATAGACTGAGAAGCGTGCGTGCACCCCTATAATTCTTAAAAACAAGTTACATATATAACATTCCAGATATAGTCAAGAATCAAAAAACTCATTGAGGCTCAATTTATCAAATGAACATGTCACACCTATTTCGACAAAATGGCAACAGTAGTAGTATAATGAAAGAATTTGCTCTATTCACCAAATTGAATCATTATCGTGGTGTTGTTAAATCTTTTCCGGAACTGTCTAGGCTAAGAGGATATCAATTTAGTCCACATCTCACGAAATTAAAAAACCAAATAGCTCTTCCTCACTGCTTACAAGTAATTTCGTCAGGTAATGAACGAAAATCCCTCGAAGCATTCTTTACTGCTGAAATTCCCTTGTGAACCTTCCAGATTAGAAAACTTATATACACTTTCAGTTAACAAGTTCGAAAGAAAGTCCCTTGCAGCAGTTGAGTGCGAAAGTGATTATACGGTTAATTCTTTAGGCTTCTGTAACAATAAGAATTTATAAGAGCCTGAAATTTCTTCGAATATTTCCAATAGTTGCATGAATTCTCATTTGGAAAACTATTGAATGAATTTATTCTTCATCAACTGATCTAGTGATTTATATCAATTACTGTGATCATCGCTTTCATATTGTTCGTGCATTCAGGGAATGGCGATTTGAAGAAGAAGATATGATTACCAGACTCGAAGGATTTTTCCATTTCACAACATTGCCATTCTACTTAGTAGTGACTTTTTTAGTTTTCACTGATTATAATTCCTAATGAATGGTTTTGAAAGTTTTTCATTCACTAGCACAGCCTGTGTCGCCAGCCATCGATCTACACGAATACTGATACTGGATAACAAATTCACTTCTGCTCCTCACATCGAGAATTTATCTAAGCGCCTTGCGAAAGCCACTTACGCTCTCAGACAGCCAAAGCTGAATGTGGATACAGACCATCTAAGAATGGAATATTTTGCTAAGTTCCATAGCATAATGAAGTATGCCTTGATAATCTGGGGAAATACATGCCACAGCCACAAAATATTCATTGCGCAAAAAAAGTCATTCGAATAATAACATCCAGTAAATATGATGATCACTGTAAACCATTATTCAGGAAACTAAACATCATGCCATTACCATGTTGCTACATTTTGGAGTGCCTTCTTTATATAAAAAAAGATATAATATATCAAAGAATTCAGCACAAATATATTCTTTCATATAATACAAGAAAAAAAAATGATCTGTGTCTTCCATTATTCAGACTTACGAAAACACATAATACCTATAGATTTTTGGGCATAAAATTATTCAATGCTTTGCCACAGCAATTTAAGGATTATAATATGTCCTGTACATCATTCAAAATTAAGATCCGTAATTATTTAACACAGCATTGTTTTTACTCTGTAAATGATTATCTGGAACATGTGGTTACTTGTGCATGTGAGTAGCAGATTATTATAAGAATAAAAGATTATTTCATTGGTATTACTACTACTCTTTCATTTTAACATGTTCATGTTGTATTGAGTTATATGATATTCACCTAACTCGTATGTTCCTTATGTCTTTGTGTGAAGCGTATTTTACTATATTTTATCTTATGTGATCCTTATCACTATCTATGACGAATGTATGCATGTTCAATTGTTTACATGAAATAAATTCTTCTATTTCTATTTCAGTAAGATAGTGTCTGTAAAATTAACATATTGATGAAATGATAGCGGCATTAGTAGTATGGATTTGCCGGTTGAACAACCTCCTCCCACGTATGACGTCACGCTTTTCGTCACAGTTTTTAAGCCGAAAATACGACCTCCCCCCACCACTCGACCCTGTATGTCGTCACGCTTTTTAAGCCGAAAATACGACCTCCCCCCACCACTCGACCCTGTATGTCGTCACGCCTTTCGTCACAGTGGTTAAGCCGAAAATACGACCTCCCCCCACCACTCGACCCTGTATATCGTCACGCTTTTCTGGTTAAGCCGAATATACGACCTCCCCACACCATTCGACCCTATCAACCTCCTCTCCACCCCTTCTGCCTCGGCTGTACATAAAGCGGAGGACCCACACTCACACTGAGTCAGTCCTGACAGACGTGCCAAAATATCAAGATGTTCCCCTGCTGTGGGTGTGAAAAAAGTTTCAGTCGTTCGGACGACATGCGTCGTCATCAGGGGGGCAGTCTTGCAGGGCGGGTGGTGGTGCGCCGGCCCTTCCGCGAAAAGGCCTAGGTTACAATCTACATCGCCTCCTCCAGTTGAGCAATTGTGCGGTTGCTGTAATAAAATGATTGCCGCTAATCGTCTTACACTAACTGGTGGGCACTTCCTGATTAACCTTACCAGAAAATTTAAATCATATCACTAATGAAATGTTGAAAGTACCCGAAGCTAATCGGCGACTGAAGAGACCCAAGTTTGATGTCTAATACATTTCAAAAAAAAAATTCAGTTTTGTCGTTATTTCCCGCCCATTGTTTCAGCTTTAATGACATAAGGTTCATTGTTCGCACATTATGATCTGCGCGAATTTGGTACAAAAGGTACTTTTGGTATTGCGTAAGATGCAAAATTTTTGGAAAAACATATGATTTGGAGTATTATCATATGATATGGAATGATGTTTCTATTAACGCAGTTGCTACTGGACAGAAATTGAACCACACACATCGCAATGTGCAATCGGACAACTAACAGACCCATATATTTTCGCCATGCTTTTCATTATGAACAGCACTCTATCGCTGGGTGCGTTTGCTGTTCAACTGTGCTGTGTGCATACATATCATTAGACATCAGTTGTCGAACTCAAGAGCCCACTGTATTATCATTTACATACCATTGAGTTACAAATATCCCAACTCGAGAACAATGTCTTCACATTCATATAATCAGCACTCTATCGCTGGTTGCTAGCTATTCAACTGCTGGAGAGCATGTTGTGTAGGTACACACACCCCATGAACTTTTTCATCAGTTGTCGATCTCAAGAGCACACTTACATAGACACTATGAATTGAGTTAGGAATACTGTGTGCACACTCCATGAACTTTGTCGATCTCAAGAGCACACTTATATAGAAACTATGGATTGATTTGGGAATGCTGTATACACACACACACACACACACACCATAAACTTTTTCATCAGATGTCGATCTCAAGAACACACTTATATAGATACTGAGTTACGAATGCTGTGTGCGTACAAACCTTTAACTTTTTCTTTGAGCATCAGCAGTCAAACTCAAGAGCACACTTATTACATAGAAACAATGAATTGACTTAGGAATGCTGGGTGCACACACCATGAACTTTTCCATCAGTTGTGAACTCAAGAGCACACTGTTGTATTACATACACACTTTGAACCGAGTTACAAATATCCCAACTCAAGAACCATGGGCTACTTTCACTATTCACATTCAAATTTTCATTCGATTTTATATGTAGATGTTCACCAAAAACAAACATGTTTACAATCTGGTATAACATAAATCACATCTGCAAGAGTCTATGCGGAATCATGAAATTTCAAGGAACATCCATGAGATTTTGAATTGGGTGATGCCCCAAAGGAAGTTCCAGGAATGAGGGAGCGTTTGTCATCATAAAAGCACTTTTCCTTTTTCTCTATTCCATACAACTTGTGATCATTGGATTTCACGAGTTTTTTGGATTGTTTTTCAATATTATCCTCCAAACAGTTCTCTTGAAATGTGATTCTCATATATCTAGAAAAAAAATGGAATTTTTTCATACTTCCGTATATCATAGCATAACGATAAACTTTATCATTGAGCATCAGTTGTCTAATTCGAAAGCAGAGGATTTTTTCACCCATCACACTCAAGATTTGATTAGGCATGAAATGTTATGTTTTTTTCTCCTTCGGTATAGGAACATATGGGGATCCATGAATTTCGGAAATATTTTGCCAATAACAGGTTATAATGGGTAATATAAACTTTCATATCTACTATTGAATCTTTACGCAATTACTCATATTCTCAGAAATGTTGCTTATACAAAATTTCATGGAAGTGTATTCTCTTCTTGATTGTCGCAAAGAGATCCCAAAACGAAAAAAGGTTGATATCCTAGCATGTTACATTGTAATCTAATCTTAGACAAACTACTGAGCATAATTCACTCAGTATACTCACTTCAGGTATTGATATACAATTTATCTCAATCAATGATGACATGATAGTTGAATAACATAGCAACAAGGATATCTTGATTGGATTATTTCCAGTGTAGGGATTCTTCTACTATATCGATATCATGTTAAACCTTAAACAAAAACTAGTCAGCACTTCTTTCCCATTAAGAAGCCTATTTATGCTACTCATACTATGATTCGTCTGAAAATCATCATCGGAATTTGCTAAAAGCTTGATGGTTTATCTCCAAGAATGTTGTCAGTTGTCATCCTTTTACCCCTGCAAAGCTGTACACATTTCAGCCTCCGATTCTATTTCTTCTAGGGGGTTAATTTTGTAAGCTATTGTCGGCGTTAATGAGTTAAAATTTTCATGGCTCGAAGTAGATCATCTGAAAAAAAAATATGTCACTAGATTACCCATCTTTATGAAATTGCATTCCACTATATGGATTTGGAGTGTCTTCGTAATCTCTTGTCATTTACCTCGTATATATCTCAGAGCCCTGGATTTTGTTTACTTATTTGTAAAAATGATATTTATTATAGGTTGGGCTTGGTGATTAGTAATCATAGTACCATCACAGCTTAATACAGACTACAGCCATTGTCAATTGTCATTGTCAATAGATTTTGAGTTGGTTGCTTTGACATTTGCCACGATTCATCAATTTCGCTTCGCGCACACACTCCGAGTTGTATGGATATAACGAAAGAGCAAATTCCGCTAGGGGAATAATTTCATGAATTATAAGAAATCATGTTTATTACGTAATCTATTCAATTTCTGATGAAAATTTTGTCTATGTATCAACTAACAGTTGAATAATTTTTGATTGAAATCAATAGTCGTTTCAATTCCATACATTGATCAATTTTCAGCATCATATTATATGACGTTACTATGATGTTGAATATTTGAGTCGGAAAAACACGGCAGTCTTCTGTAGTAGTTACATACATCTGCGCCTGTGACTCGTCACTCGTGATGCTAAAAAGTGGGTCAGAAGAAAATGACATACGGGGTCGTAGTATATAATCGTTGAAAACGAACATCAAAACAAAATGTTTTTGAATATATGCTCGAATGCTATCCAACTTGGCCAACATTTCGACTAATTAGCACCTATCTGATATTCAAACCACAGGATGTGTTGCCTTCCAATGAGGTGTGGGGTAGTGTGGGTTTCGCACTCTCTCATCTCGTCAGTTTGAATGAACTTTCAAATGTCTGATAGATTCAAGTACTCTATCTTGCTCATTCCATGGTCTTCTCTGTGTTTCAGGATGTTGATAAATAAATATAGGCTGCGACTAACAGCTTACAGCGCTTGAAGCCGCTTTACAAAATTTGACATTTTACCGTGGAAAACTGTCATATTTTGTAGGGCGGCTTTGAGCGCTGTGGGCTGTTAGACATACCCATAGTCATAACGTGCTTTCAGCTTGAGAATTCGCTGCACTATTGTGAAGAATTGTAGCTTGGTCATTGGTTGAAAAATATCAATCGGCAAATTCAATCAATTGGGAAGAATTTCTACCAATGAGGGCGCTGATGTTTGTTCAGAAATGTCGGCAACAAACCGTAATCAGCTTATCGTAATCTGTCAAAAACATATGTTTACTATTGTTTACGTTGTATTTTGAATTGTACCTTGTGTTTTTCGAATTTTGGCAAAGTTCTGTGTGAAACAAATGTGTAGACTAATCAGTGTGTGAATGTGTTAGAGAAGTGTACCATAATTTCACATTCAGAAGTTTGTTTTTGTTTTACGTGATAAAATAGTTCAAATATTTTCCGATAGAGACGTATCTGGATGATGAACTTCCCAATAGTGTGAAGCTAGGTTTACAAAACCTCGGAACACACGAGCAGACTGTCAAGCTGATGATATATTGTCATGTTCCAACCGAGGTACATGAAGGATGTATAGAAGAACCAAATGGCATATTCGTGATCCTTTTGCCAAGTACAGCTCAAAATTGTGAAAAAAAAAGCCACTACCAGTTTTCAGTTTTGATTATTCGACCCCGAGCCGTGAACACTATTTCAGTAGTATACGCGGTATATTGTTTAGTATTTTACGGCAATTGGGGTATTCAGAGGGACTTATAAGAAAAAATGACTGTTTTCGTGTCCAAACAGAAGATGTAGACCCTTCGGTAGCACAAGGTGTTTTGTTAATTGGGTGGCTTTCGACTCCGGAAGCATTCTGTTCAACGAAATATATCGTCAATATTTTTCCATGTCAGAGAGATATCACTAACATAAACTTAACCACAAAATAATCCGTAACGAAGCAACATACCCAAACATAATGCAAAAGAGAGATGAAGTACAAAGTTCATTTGAAAAATCAGTAAGATTGATTATTTTTGGACGATTGGTTAAATATATTTACTATTCAGAAAACACAACTTTCGCCAATCGTATCCGATGCCTAAACCGATAGGAAATCAATTAAATGTGTATTATTGACAAGAACCAGCAAATTTTGAATGAAATAGTCAGGAAAGAAGTCAGTGTACTGCAATGAATAAAGAGTCAAGAAAATAATGCAGTTCAATATATGATTATATGGAAGCTCGCTAACAATGAATCGAAAAATGATCGACTTATGGGACCAAGGCAAAGGCATACCATGTGAAATATGTGGGTGATGAATTAAGAAAGGCAAAGGGTGTTGAAAAATCGGTAATACAAAATAATATGTCAATTGATGATTATAAAAAGATTGTGGAGTCAGTTGGTTCAATACCGCCTTAGAGGAGTACATTCCGGAGTGATTTGCATGATGTTTACACCCTCATGTGTAATAAAGTGGCTCTATCATATAAGGATGACAAGCATTCCCAACATCACCAAAACTCTACCCTGGGGTCATAAATAAATAGAATTTTATCGAACAAGCCCGCAGCAGAATCTTCAATTATTCATCGAAGCATTAAGAAGTGTGGATAATCGTGAGACCGACTCTGATGATAGGCTAGATCTCCTCATAAAATTATTGGAGGAACAATCACACAATCAGGCAAATAAACTGTGAAATCTATACTTTTTTATATGGAATGTATACTTTTTCGAATGTTTGTAAATTACTGCATATCATTTGGGTTCATTGTAATATTGAATTTTCAGAAATACATTTTTTACATTGAGAAGAAACTTTCAACTGTCAAGCTGATGATATATTGTCATGTTCCAACCGAGGTACATAAAGGATGTATAGAAGAACCAAATGGCATATTCGTGATCCTTATGTCAAGTACAGATCAAATTTGTGAAAAAAAGCCACTTTCAGTTTTGATCATTCGACCTCGAACCGTGTTTTTGTTTCCAAACAGAAGATGTGATCGAACAACATCACACTGAATATTTTTCTAGCATCGAATGACTTTGTGCAATGTCATATTGAGGAGGAGTACATGAACCCTTGAATAACCTTGAGCATTTTCAATAATGGACTTCAGTCTTCAATGTGTACGCGCAGAGTGTTCAAACTCACACCCCCCACCCTTTTATCAATTTCTATATAAGCTCAAAACATTCTATTTGCTGTCAGTTTAGATCATCGAAAGGAGTATTAGTAGTTGTGCTTCGAAGTCACACCACCGAGAATCCATCCACCCAAGAAGTGAACGTCGTCGTCATAGAGGTGAACATATTTTATATTTTGAAATTATACTTTCACTATAATTTGAGTATGGATAATTTGAAATTAGACATTGAAAAGATCAATTTTGCCATAGTTCAGCAGACTGAAGCTATGGAACAGAAACCTTTGACATCATTAGCTATCGATAAGGGTTATAAAATTGAAAAAATGTTATTACTCTCCACGCGATATGGTAAATCCATCCAAGTTATACTGATAGATGAAGAAAGTGATACTTCGTTCAAAGTATGGCTTCCTAAACGTGTCACGGAACAATTCACAGAAAATATCATTCAAAATGTCAATTCATCACAAGCTACATTGGTGATGACTTATTTGGGACAGAGTGCTTCGGAATATGTTGGCGCAAAAACCCGTTCTTTGGTTAAATTCAATGTGTTAGATTGAGAACTTTATTGTTTTTCTTGTCTCTATCCCTCTTTATATGTACGTAGTGAAAAGTATATAAATAAAATATAAAATATGTATCAGTTTTACACACTTCGAAGACGCGTCAAAGTGAGTGTTTTTTCTGTTATTGTTTTTTCATGTTTTTCTCGCTTTCTTAGCATCATTACCGAATTCATGAATCTTATTTTGGTTGTTTCAGAACTCCCCCACCTCAAACTACAAATATGTGGATGCACTATTCGAGTGAATGGTATCCGGAGGCAAGTGACTTGGGTTCTGCTATAGAAAGGCTGTCTTGCGAATTAGCTGATTTGAGTTGGGACGCTCTACATGCATCAAATTACGATACTGATATATGCTTCGATTCTGAAGAAGTGCAGAAAGTTCTGCAGCTCAGTGAAAATTATGAACTTGGTGTAGCGCTGTGTAATGCTTATTCTTACGGAAATATTGATTTGAATCATTTCTGTAAGCTCATGATTCAAGCTGACTTGAAAAAATTCCTCTCTGGCATATACAGTTACCTACCATCAACTATCATAGATGAATACCAGCTGAAGACATTGGATCCCAACTCACAACAACAGGTGGAGAGTGAAGATGATGAAGAAATGATGTGAACTTTGAATGATTGATATATATATATATATATATATATATATATATATATATATATATATATATATATATATATATATATATTGTATATAAAACTACAAATAAACTATAAAGTAATCATATTTGTTTATATTCATATGTTAAGGATGGAATTAAAAGACAGAATTGGCATTAAAATATTTTATTCATTGACCAAAAAAAAAACATTCTACAGTGAATAATGATTTACATGTCATTCTTATGATAACCCAATATGAACAGATCCAGTAAGAGCACTATAACTCAAAAAAGCGTCATGTAAAATGAGTGCATATACTTTGGTACTCGATGGAAACTTCAATTTACGTGTTTCAAACTCTATTTTGATGTCAACGGTGGATGATTTCATGGCATCTGGTTGGTGTGAGCAGTCAATCACGAATATGGGGTTACTGCGGAAGCTGCTAATATTCATCATCGGTTCACTCATTGCTCTATCATAGTAGCTACGTTGAAAATTCTCATATGCATAGTATGCAGATGAGTCTAACTTCTTTTCGAAATCCAAATTCCAGCGTTCATATGGAAAGACTTCAGAGTTCAAATGCACTCGTATATTACTTATGTCAGCATCTTTGAATGTCGTTGCATCCTTTGATATACTGTCGGATTGTGCGGTCTGCTGAAAGCCAATTATGATGAATCGAGGTCTCTCCAGACTGTTGGTTGTTTTCACAGCCCACATATCCGATGCCGTTTGTCGAAGTAAAGGTAACTCATAAAGATCCCACATACGATAAGCTACTTTCACTATAGCATTATTGACACTTTTATTGATACGACTCAGAAGTTTCAATTTGAGACGATCTTCTGGCACAATATGTCTGATTCTCCATTCAACCTTGTTGATTTGAAAATCAGCCTCAACTTCCCCCATATATGCATTTCTGAATGTTCGTGCCATGATCAAAATAAGCTCTTGCTTAACATTCAGAATACCTTTATTGTAATCTTCAGCGAATCCCATGAGGTACTTCAAAGGTAATTTACCACTGAATACTGTGCTGGTGGAATCCCATATTGGTTGATTAGTTTGGTTGAGCCCCCAACCTACAGATAACAATGAATTAGCATGCGTTCCTCCGAATGATACCATAGTTTTCATTGTAGTGACTATGCCAGGTTTTCGAACAACAGCCACTTGTTCGCCGCCCATTTCATAACGAATCTCGTCGAACAAGAAAGCGAGGGCGTTATTAGAAAGGTAGCATGGCTTTGTGGCGTCAGTGGGGTTGAACTTTCCTTCAATATAAATGTAACTCTCTGCGATATCGAGTATCAGATCTTGAAAGTTGATTGGAATTCTGATTTCGTCGGAATTATTGAAATATGGTGAGCCATATGGTTTGTATGTATGCTCATGCAGACTCATCAACGAACGGTCGAATACAGGTTCCTCGAAAACTTCCAGTTTCTCACTTGTGGTAAGAGTGGCCATATTACTTGCTTCTTTTGTAGCGTATTTTCAAACCGATGGATTTCAGAAATTTCAGGCTATCAGCGCTTATCCTATATCTTGATGGTTTAGCAGACACACGTGGAATGAAGTGATTTCGATGTTCCCTTTTCTTTATACGTACATCACTACCATTGCCACCACCGTGTCTCACACAATATTTTGGTGACCTCTGTCGTCGTTTGCTGAAGCAGAATCCCATCATCGATTTCAGTTACAATTCTACCAATTCCAATTTTATTATAATTTTTTCACCATTGAAATCAATCAACAGCCCATTATCGTCTAAGATGCGTAGTGTAATGTTGTCGAGATACTGACGTCCTTCTGGTTTGATCGGCATATATATGATATTTTTTGGCTCCTTGGTGAGTTTGTAGCCAGGTTCTACATCGATATCGAATTCGAAGATGCTGTGAGCTTCATCACCATTGGAATATGCTCCAGAAGTGACGTTGCAATCGACACGGATGATTCTCACGTGGTTGATATCTACAGGTAATGTCGATTCGTGATTTTTTCCACTTTCGAAGACACTCTTTTCGAACCCTAATAGGTTAGCGATTGAGTTTTCATGCCGGAGATTGATATTATATTTTGATCGCATTTCACATTTGAGAGTGTTGTTGTTCGCGACTAGAAGAAATACTTCATCGATATCCTTTTCAACGCCATCTACAGGTTGCGGCTCTCTGGATTTGATAGATTTTTGAATGACCCTATTAATTTCATCGATCTCATAGGCTCCTGGTGGAATTTTGATAATGATAGGGGGTGAATTAACCCTCTTGGAATAACTGATGACATTATTCCTCACATCCACATTGAATATTGAGTTATAGGAGTA
Organism: Zygogramma bicolorata; assembly: GCA_032362365.1. Lineage (NCBI taxonomy): Eukaryota > Metazoa > Arthropoda > Insecta > Coleoptera > Chrysomelidae > Zygogramma > Zygogramma bicolorata. The sequence goes on along the minus strand of JAVJAQ010004434.1, from coordinate 185,619 downwards.
GAAGCCGTGCAAACCCAGACCATAGCGACTTTCTGTATTCAATTCGATAGGAGGGTAAAAGTTGGCACTCAACTCGCTCGAGTCTCCTGACAGTGTGAACGTGCGTGACATGACTGATGAAATATTAGTGGTTCACACCATTTTATTGCTGATTACATAGGTGTTGGTGCTGAAGCACTCGCCGTTTTTTTGGTGGAGATGGTGAGTCCATATCAACTTCGTTATTTGTTGCTACATTCACTTCTTTCACCCTACAGTAGCAACAAAAAATTTTCTGTGGGGATGGGCCATCATTAACATCAGAATTACCGCTATCACCATCATTATAATGTTCTCCACAATACTGATACTTCAATACATCGATATCATTCTGATGATGTGCGGGTAGCTTGTCCCACACTGATGCAATCTCATGTGCAGCGCACCCGATTAATACTTCTTTCGGCATATCCGCAAGCTGTTGTTTGGTCATTTTTCGTAAGCTGCGTAATCTGGAATAGGCAATCAGAGAATGGCCCATCCTCTTGATACTTTCCCGATCCTGGGTGGGAGTAGTACTCATTGTGCGTTATCACGGAGAAACTTCAGACACAAATGACCGCACCAAACTGTGTTGAATTTCTGCTGACGTTCATAGTTATAGAGGATTTCATCGGCCGCTTTCGGGCCCGTACGAAAATAGTTAATCAATTCCTTGGGAGGGGGTAAATCTCCGAAACTATCGAAATAGCTTACTAAGTTATTGCTCTTTTTATATGCTACCCAATGCGTCCCCGAGCCGCGTTGACTGTCCAAATTGACTATGGCTGATTCACACCTACGTGGTCCTGATGACGGTAGACTGTCACGCATGAATACACCGCGAAAATGAGGAATCTTCATTTTCTTAGCAAAGTACTTGAGGTCGATATCGGACAGAGCTCTTTGGGGTAGCATATCTAAGAGTTTTTTGACTTCTGAGGGTTCAAATATAATCCTAACCCTTTGCGATATGGCTTTAAATATACCCCCTTACCGCTTTTACCTAGAGCGATAGCCTCCATATGTTTATTGTGTCTGTTTGCCTCGATCAATTGTTGCCTACTTGCTTTTGCTGCGTGTACTGCTCTCGTGATGCCAGCTGTTGCGCCAGCCAAAGTACCCAGCGCTGATAACCCGGCGAAAATTGGTATAAGTGGTAGAATTCCACCAGTTTTTGGAATTGGTATTATTCGAGGGGTGCGAATTTTATTCTTTCCACCTGCTGCCTTTGTAAACTTGCGTGCCGCTTTCAGTGCAATATCAGCAGCTCTCTTAGAATTATTTATAACGAAGTCACGCCCCCCAGCATTATGTAGAACATCACGAACCTTTCTAACAATGCCGGAACCAAAGGCCACGGCCCTCTTTCCAACATTTGATGGTTTTGCACTTTTCTTCCTCTTCATAATTCGCTTTTTTGTTTTCTGTCGTAGTTTGGATGATGACTCACAACCCATACCAAACCGACGTTTCCCCTTCATGATTGTTGTGATTAGCCAAGCGGCCCCTTTCTCTGCTACGGTGGCGTCTTTAGCCTTGAATCTTTGCCAAGCGGCCTCCTCGAGTTGTTGGTCTGCCCTGTGTCTAAATTTCAAATCGTTCGGATTCTGTAGGTATGCAATATCGTGTTTTTTACAGGCGATATCGAGCTGATTTATACCGGAATCTCCTCTCGTTAATCTCTTCTGTAATTTGGTACCGGGTCCACAATACTGATAACCGCCAGGTAAATGCAGTTCAAATGGTAACTTATTTATAACTGAATTGACTATTCCTTCACCAGTTTTATCAGATAGAAAACTCGCACGTCTGTACCCGTTGGGCATCATCAATTAAATAGAGAGTATACCGACTGACTTCATTTATATAGTCTTCAACCGCCATACGATGCGCATTGTTAAGCAGAATCAAGAGTTCGCTATCGATAATTTGGATAGTAGGGTTGGAGGCGGATTAAAAAATGACGTTGAACAGCGGCATGGGTCTCTCCTCCCAAAATCTGTTCGCGGCCTCATCATTGGACCTTCGAATTGTGGAAAGACAAATGTGATGATTTCCCTGCTGACTCACCCGCTGGGGTTACGTTTCGCGAATGTATATCTTTATTCGAAATCTCTGTATCAACCCAAATATGAGTACTTACGTGAAGTGTTAGCGCCAATCAAAGGGTTGGGGTTCTATACTTTTGGTAATAATGCAGCTGAAATAGTGGAGCCATCAAACGCCAAATCCGACTCTATATTCATTTTCGACGATGTTATGTGTGAGAAACAGGATGTTATCAGATCGTATTTCAGCATGGGGCGCCATAAGAATGTGGATTGCTTCTATCTAGCCCAAACATACTCTCGAGTACCGAAACAACTAATTCGAGATAATTCAAACTTCATTGTGACATTCAAGCAGGATGATATGAATCTCAATCACATTTTTTCCGACCATGTGTCACCGGACGTAACGTTTAAGCAATTTCAAGATATGTGTGCAAATTGTTGGAGTGATAAATACGGATTTCTGGTTATCGATAAGGATAGGGAGATGCAGGATGGCCGATATCGAAAAGGATTTGACGCATTCATATATCCCTGATGTTACCAGACCATTCAAGTCAATTGAGTAGTGGACAGCGCCGACGATACTTCAGTATTCTCACCACCAGATCATTATGGATAGTGAAAGTAATGATGAGATTTGTTTGAAACGAAAGCTAATCGAAGCAACTGATGCAGTTCGGAAAAAATTCAATTATATCAAGAGTAGCCGCATTGGTAATCGAGTGGCGCTCGAAAAATTGTATGAACCGATCTCAGTACCATTGAAAGAAATATCAGCCAATACTAAAAAGCCTCTAATGAATCAGACGCCAACAACAACAACAACAGTACCAAAATCTTCTGGACGAAAAACCACACTATTCACACCAAAAACAATGAGGACTAGTGAATGGCTTCCCAAATTGATGAAATTCGATGGATTGGATGGTGAGAGCGTCGAATATAGTACCCCTGCCGATGAATCGATTTCGGTGGATACGCCATCCACCTCAATGATGATATCAGATTCGGATACTTCAAAAATGGTCACTGATGAGGAGGCACAAAAACATATTCAAAAGTTGTTATCGGGTGTTTCTTCGTACGATACAGTATTTGGCGTTCGTGTGAACCGCCAAAATAAAACACTCCAGATGGGTATTGCCGATGTAGAGTTCATCGAAGGAAAAATTAATTTCAGAGAGAACGGTAAAGTAATCGGTAGTTACCAAGGTTCGCCGGCATTGTATAAACTGATATTCATGAAAGTACCCTCGGGAAATATTTCCACTTCCGACCTAAAAGTATATGGAGATATACTTGAAATAACAAGAGCCGCTTATAAAAACTATGACCGAGAACAGGGTCTTATATCGAATAATTGGAAGAAATACCAAGACGTAATCCTACCACTACTCAACCTAGGAAAATGTGCGGGAGAGCTCTGGGATAGAAGGCGAAGGAATGATGAAATTACCCACCCATAAAGTTCATAGCGGAAATCAGAAAATCAATTATATTTACTGGAATAAAATGGATGAATTGGTAGATCGACTCAGATTACTGTGGAGTTCAAAAATGGCTGGACATACTGGACATGAAAATGAAATTTTAGCCCTGATAGAAGAATTGCGCGAAGAAGGTGTAATTTACTGACATCATCATTATATATCTGATGGTATATATCGAAATCAATCAGTCGTAAGCTGATTCTCCAACAATGCATACAACAATCGATAAATTCGGTCGAAGAAGGGGTGGAGTTGATAGAGCGGCTCGTGGTAAACCAGGTGTGGGATTCATTCTGACACCGGATGGAAATTATAATATTCAAAATAAAAGAATGCAGAATGTTGGTGAACCTTCTGAGTTGAAAGACTCGGCCACCAAAGGGTATGTTGATGATAACATTAGAGAAACTAAAGAAGTAACTCTGAACGCTGTCCAAGAGTCTATTATTGCAGTGCTTCGTGATGCAAGATCATTCTTTGATGCACGAATAACCGAACTCAGATTCGTTATTGGCAAAAAAAATGATACATTGTCAGAAGGGATCATAAAATTGGGTAAAGAAATCGATACCTTGAGTGATCGAATCAATCATTCGGCAAAAAATATCGATACTTTAACTGAGCGAGTTACCAAAGTGGAACAGTCAATTCCCAAACCCAAACACTGGAGGACTGGACAACTAGCTGTACCACCTGAGTGGGAACCCACTTCCCTCATAGAAAGTTGAGATGAGTGCTGCTAAAAGGCAAGTTGTTAATGAGCTGCACAAGCCAGCGCGACGGAATTTTCCTCGGAGAAAGACTATAATAAGGGGATTTTCTGATTTGTGGCAGATGGATTTGATGGAGATGCAGCCATATGCTAGAGAGAATAAAGGCTATAGATATATTCTCGTCGTGATCAACTGTTATTCGAAGTTTGTATGGGTAAAACCGCTGAAAGATAAAACAGGTAATTCAGTGACGGATGCCATGGCGAGTGTACTGAAAGATGCCCAATACCATCCAAAAAACTTACAATCTGATCAAGGAACTGAATTCTATAACTCAAAGTTCTCGTCTCTCATGTCGAAGCATAATATCAATCATTATTCGACATTCAGTACAAAAAAAGCCGCAATCGCAGAGCGAGTTATCAGAACGTTGAAGACATGGCTTTATAAAGAGTTTTCGGTCCAAGGCCATTATAAATGGTTACATATTCTCCCTACCATTACACATCAGTATAACAACAGAGTTCATCGCACCATCGGTATGAAGCCTGCAGATGTAAGACCGAGCACAAAATTGATGATATATGCGCAACCTGAAAAGAAGAATGTGAAGCGCAAAAAAGGAAAATTCAAAATAGGGGATATGGTTCGAATCAGCAAATATAAAAGTGTTTTCGATAAAGGATATACGGCAAATTTTACGACAGAAATTTTCAAGGTCGTTAAAGTCAACAGTACAGAACCCACAACGTACGCACTTGAAGATGTAAATGGTCAACCAATCAGAGGTTGCTTTTATGAAATGGAATTGAATAAATCACATTCCCCCGATACGTATCTGGTGGAAAAGGTTTTGAAGAAGAAAGGAAGACGTCTTTATGTGAAATGGCTTGGTTTTCCAGCAGATCACAACTCTTGGATCGATAAAACTGCATTGAAGTAATTTATAATTTGTGAATTGAGAATCAATATATATTCAACATTTAATCCGTCTTTAATTGACGACGCCTATACGCAATCCTAGTAATTCTACCCGATTTACTCTATAATTCTAAAATAATACAAGTGAATTATGTTCAATGCATTTATTTATCAAAAACTCCAACTATTACATTATAGACATTCAGCGAATTGTATCAGCAAGCCTTTCTGGTCCGATCTCCGTATAGGTTGGAATACGGCGGCGTCCTCGAATTTTAACTCTTTCGATCTGCTCTTCATGAGTCAGACACCAACATTCTCGAAAATGAATTTTTCCCGTTGGGGTGGAGTTGACCAACTTTCTCACATAGCTGCCAGTTACTTTTGCATGCGGCGCACAGGTGGTTCCAACAATCCGACGTGTATTCATCGCATTGCAAGCAGCGTTGTTCGGGTGATGTTTGATATTCTGCCGCCGCACAGGTCGAACAGATATTTCTGCAAATACTCATTTCGCTGCACGTAATCTTTCCGGAACACTTCTCAAGCTGAAAGCACGTTATGACTATGGGTATGTCTAACAGCCCACAGCGCTCAAAGCCGCCCTACAAAATATGACAGTTTTCCACGGTAAAATGTCAAATTTTGTAAAGCGGCTTCAAGCGCTGTAAGCTGTTAGTCGCAGCCTATATTTATTTATCAACATCCTGAAACACAGAGAAGACCATGGAATGAGCAAGATAGAGTACTTGAATCTATCAGACATTTGAAAGTTCATTCAAACTGACGAGATGAGAGAGTGCGAAACCCACACTACCCCACACCTCATTGGAAGGCAACACATCCTGTGGTTTGAATATCAGATAGGTGCTAATTAGTCGAAATGTTGGCCAAGTTGGATAGCATTCGAGCATATATTCAAAAACATTTCGTTTTGATGTTCGTTTTCATTGATTATATACTACGACCCCGTATGTCATTTTCTTCTGACCCACTTTTTAGCATCACGAGTGACGAGTCACAGGCGCAGATGTATGTAACTACTACAGAAGACTGCCGTGTTTTTCCGACTCAAATATTCAACATCATAGTAACGTCATATAATATGATGCTGAAAATTGATCAATGTATGGAATTGAAACGACTATTGATTTCAATCAAAAATTATTCAACTGTTAGTTGATACATAGACAAAATTTTCATCAGAAATTGAATAGATTACGTAATAAACATGATTTCTTATAATTCATGAAATTATTCCCCCAGCGGAATTTGCTCTTTCGTTATATCCATACAACTCGGAGTGTGTGCGCGAAGCAAAATTGATGAATCGTGGCAAATGTCAAAGCAACCAACTCAAAATCTATTGACAATGACAATTGACAATGGCTGTAGTCTGTATTAAGCTGTGATGGTACTATGATTACTAATCACCAAGCCCAACTCTATAATAAATATCATTTTTACAAATAAGTAAACAAAATCCAGGGCTCTGAGATATATACGAGGTAAATGACAAGAGATTACGAAGACACTCCAAATCCATATAGTGGAATGCAATTTCATAAAGATGGGTAATCTAGTGACATATTTTTTTTTCAGATGATCTACTTCGAGCCATGAAAATTTTAACTCATTAACGCCGACAATAGCTTACAAAATTAACCCCCTAGAAGAAATAGAATCGGAGGCTGAAATGTGTACAGCTTTGCAGGGGTAAAAGGATGACAACTGACAACATTCTTGGAGATAAACCATCAAGCTTTTAGCAAATTCCGATGATGATTTTCAGACGAATCATAGTATGAGTAGCATAAATAGGCTTCTTAATGGGAAAGAAGTGCTGGCTAGTTTTTGTTTAAGGTTTAACATGATATCGATATAGTAGAAGAATCCCTACACTGGAAATAATCCAATCAAGATATCCTTGTTGCTATGTTATTCAACTATCATGTCATCATTGATTGAGATAAATTGTATATCAATACCTGAAGTGAGTATACTGAGTGAATTATGCTCAGTAGTTTGTCTAAGATTAGATTACAATGTAACATGCTAGGATATCAACCTTTTTTCGTTTTGGGATCTCTTTGCGACAATCAAGAAGAGAATACACTTCCATGAAATTTTGTATAAGCAACATTTCTGAGAATATGAGTAATTGCGTAAAGATTCAATAGTAGATATGAAAGTTTATATTACCCATTATAACCTGTTATTGGCAAAATATTTCCGAAATTCATGGATCCCCATATGTTCCTATACCGAAGGAGAAAAAAACATAACATTTCATGCCTAATCAAATCTTGAGTGTGATGGGTGAAAAAATCCTCTGCTTTCGAATTAGACAACTGATGCTCAATGATAAAGTTTATCGTTATGCTATGATATACAGAAGTATGAAAAAATTCCATTTTTTTTCTAGATATATGAGAATCACATTTCAAGAGAACTGTTTGGAGGATAATATTGAAAAACAATCCAAAAAACTCGTGAAATCCAATGATCACAAGTTGTATGGAATAGAGAAAAAGGAAAAGTGCTTTTATGATGACAAACGCTCCCTCATTCCTGGAACTTCCTTTGGGGCATCACCCAATTCAAAATCTCATGGATGTTCCTTGAAATTTCATGATTCCGCATAGACTTGCAGATGTGATTTATGTTATACCAGATTGTAAACATGTTTGTTTTTGGTGAACATCTACATATAAAATCGAATGAAAATTTGAATGTGAATAGTGAAAGTAGCCCATGGTTCTTGAGTTGGGATATTTGTAACTCGGTTCAAAGTGTGTATGTAATACAACAGTGTGCTCTTGAGTTCACAACTGATGGAAAAGTTCATGGTGTGTGCACCCAGCATTCCTAAGTCAATTCATTGTTTCTATGTAATAAGTGTGCTCTTGAGTTTGACTGCTGATGCTCAAAGAAAAAGTTAAAGGTTTGTACGCACACAGCATTCGTAACTCAGTATCTATATAAGTGTGTTCTTGAGATCGACATCTGATGAAAAAGTTTATGGTGTGTGTGTGTGTATACAGCATTCCTAAATCAATCCATAGTTTCTATATAAGTGTGCTCTTGAGATCGACAAAGTTCATGGAGTGTGCACACAGTATTCCTAACTCAATTCATAGTGTCTATGTAAGTGTGCTCTTGAGATCGACAACTGATGAAAAAGTTCATGGGGTGTGTGTACCTACACAACATGCTCTCCAGCAGTTGAATAGCTAGCAACCAGCGATAGAGTGCTGATTATATGAATGTGAAGACATTGTTCTCGAGGTTGGGATATTTGTAACTCAATGGTATGTAAATGATAATACAGTGGGCTCTTGAGTTCGACAACTGATGTCTAATGATATGTATGCACACAGCACAGTTGAACAGCAAACGCACCCAGCGATAGAGTGCTGTTCATAATGAAAAGCATGGCGAAAATATATGGGTCTGTTAGTTGTCCGATTGCACATTGCGATGTGTGTGTGGTTCAATTTCTGTCCAGTAGCAACTGCGTTAATAGAAACATCATTCCATATCATATGATAATACTCCAAATCATATGTTTTTCCAAAAATTTTGCATCTTACGCAATACTAAAAGTACCTTTTGTACCAAATTCGCGCAGATCATAATGTGCGAACAATGAACCTTATGTCATTAAAGCTGAAACAATGGGCGGGAAATAACGACAAAACTGAATTTTTTTTTTTGAAATGTATTAGACATCAAACTTGGGTCTCTTCAGTCGCCGATTAGCTTCGGGTACTTTCAACATTTCATTAGTGATATGATTTAAATTTTCTGGTAAGGTTAATCAGGAAGCGCCCACCAGTTAGTGTAAGACGATTAGCGGCAATCATTTTATTACAGCAACCGCACAATTGCTCAACTGGAGGAGGCGATGTAGATTGTAACCTAGGCCTTTTCGCGGAAGGGCCGGCGCACCACCACCCGCCCTGCAAGACTGCCCCTGATGACGACGCATGTCGTCCGAACGACTGAAACTTTTTTCACACCCACAGCAGCGGAACATCTTGATATTTTGGCACGTCTGTCAGGACTGACTCAGTGTGAGTGTGGGTCCTCCGCTTTATGTACAGCCGAGGCAGAAGGGGTGGAGAGGAGGTTGATAGGGTCGAATGGTGTGGGGAGGTCGTATATTCGGCTTAACCAGAAAAGCGTGACGATATACAGGGTCGAGTGGTGGGGGGAGGTCGTATATTCGGCTTAACCAGAAAAGCGTGACGATATACAGGGTCGAGTGGTGGGGGGAGGTCGTATTTTCGGCTTAACCACTGTGACGAAAGGCGTGACGACATACAGGGTCGAGTGGTGGGGGGAGGTCGTATTTTCGGCTTAAAAACTGTGACGAAAAGCGTGACGTCATACGTGGGAGGAGGTTGTTTTTTCGGCAAATCCATACTACTGGCATTCATACAAATGAGAATTCGAGAATCCTGCTTGAAGAAGTTTATTTTTCCCAAATTCTTATTTGCCTGAATGCCGCTATCATTTCATCAAATTATTATAGGGTATAGCTAATAATACACAGTTCGGCAAAAGTGTCGTATCTTTGGCACAATGACTGATTATGCAGGAATATTTAAAACGAAAATGGCGAATTTCAGTTGGCGCTGCTCGGTGACAAATTGATTTCTGGCATTTGTTGATATATCATATCCCAATCCAAGATTGTCCGATTAGATGGTTTTTCATTAAACGATGTCTAACCCTTTTTCAATAGACATATGATTTGTCGGTTTATAAATCACGTTTTCTTCAATGTCGTCATTGGCATCGAATTCTGCTTCAATTAGTATTAACTATAAACGGGTGTGACCAGTAAGTGTCATATCCAGAGATATGAGAAAAATCTTTTATATTTTCAATCGAATAAATGAAATATGTAGGAATTAAAAAATGTATCGCTATTTTGTGAAGACTTAAAAAGTATTAATTGTAAAATAAACTTACTTCAGAATAATGTTTTTTCAATAATTAAAAGTTCGTAGTAGTCATTTTAATCGGGAACAAAATCATCACGCAGAATAATTACATCTCTTTTTGTTGAATAAAATTGATATGATATAATTTTCATATCTGATTTATTTTTTGAAAAACAATGCTGAGATTACAAAAACTATGTAGTCTCATTATTTTTGAACATTTAAATATCAAAAACGTTAAGAATAATGAGGAAAATCAACCTCTATTTTTTATTTTCATTGAAAATTCAAAAATTTTCTAACGTATACTTGAAAAACTCACGAAGCGTAATGGTTTTGGTGGATTTTTTCAAAATTTATACGAGTTCACTTATCGGCGAAAGCTTGATAATATGTTCATTTATTGAAAAATCGACGAGAAATATGTTTCAAAACACTATGATTTGAAAATATAAATGAATCGATAATTCATCTGAGATAACCACGAAATATGAAACCTCAATTTGATAATAATTATCGATTTTTTCACATAATTTTGCAATTTTTCTTCGGGTCAATTGGAATCCAATGAGCCCTAGATCATATTTTTGATATTACTATCAAGAGAATTTTCATCATCCACTTGTGCACTTTGCACTAGTGAAATGAGTCGGCAAATGATAATATATGTCATGTCACAAAATTGCGCTGTATCAAATGAATTGATAAGTTCAAACGTTCGGTAATCCAGTGGAAAATTTTTACAAATACTTGAACTCCCAAACATTTGGCGATTACTCCATATGTGATTTTTCATCATTTCATTTGCCAGTTCGGGAATGACAAACTTATGCGTTTAGCACGCATTTCACGGTGTCAAAGATTTCCTGATTCAATAATTTTTCAATTTTGTGATATATCTTTGGCGTTAAAATGACGTCCGATTGCCGAATGTGTGTCACTTTTGCCATACATTCTCAGCTTATGTGCATCAGGAAGTTTATTTGTATTACCGTATTAAGAACTTGGTATCATTTGTTTCTGTTCGAAAATGGATGAGCCCATGATATTCAAAGAACATATTGTGAATTCTATTTCAAATTACCTATTATAGGATGTATGCATTGCCGAACATATGTAAGGTTTCGGATAAAATTATGCCGACAACCACATAAATAAATCCATAATAATAAAAATCCAAATGAAATGTGATGAAAGTTCAAAGTCGAATGTCATCAAATGATTCAGACACATGAAATTAATGTGAAAATATACGCTGACGATGTCAAAAAAATTACAAACATATCCTTCAACTACAAAAATGACTTTTAAATTCATACATCCATTGTTCTAGGTTATGACGGGTTGCTATAACAAAGCCGTGATCATCAGAGTACAAATAGCGACCTGTAAAGCGCAAAATGAACCAATTAACGTGAATGTCAATTTGTAATGACATTTCAAAGCGACAGAGAGTCCTTTGATAGACGTTTACAGAAAAATGCCTGCTTACTTGCAGGATATTCGAATCAAATTTTCCCGAGCCATGTCGATCCAGATTTTCCTATCCAAATCGCAGATCCACGTATCTGATTGATATGTCATTCACATACAATTGATATTTCCTTTAACAACGCACATACATACTCATGTCAAGGGAGGCATATTCTACATTCAAATTGGTTTCATAGAATATAAAAGGATATTATTTCCATCGAGGTCGTGTCACTAACACACACCACAACCACACAAAATACGATGTATTTTGTCGAGGTCAATCAATGCCTGCAGGCTTTGGTGGTATTCGAATTCACATTCCTCAAAAAAAAACGGAACGTTTGAACTACCATTCAAGTTTGCCACTCTCGCCAACAAAAAAAAAACTATGTGTGAAAGCAAACAAAGTGTGGTTTGAAATCAGGAAAATTTCACAGAAATAGTGAAAGTGGCATAGAGAGTGAATGTCAACCTTAATTTGAACCTGCTTTCATTATGCAATAAAGATCAAATTTGTGTTTTATATTATTTCAAGTGTAATACATTCAACCTTCTTGTTAAAAAAATTATGAAAAATAAATTCCAGTTTACGAAATCGAAAATAAATTGATTGAATATTGGTTTGAATGGAACAAGCTTTCAATTAATGTCAAAAAACACAATATATTCCAAAACACGTTCGACATAATCGATGGGCATACTTGAAGACTGGTGTTATATCAAATCATCTTTTGAACAATTCGTTCAGGCCAGTCTCAAATCTACCTACATAGTGGGTTTTAACTGGCACCTATCAGAAAACAACTACTCCCCTGGCTGAAACAGATATATTTCAATGCCCTTCGTGGTTCAAGCCAGGGGAGTGGTTGTTTTCTGTCTAGTGTCAGCCAAAACCTACTACGTAGGTAGATTTGAGAGTTGCCTGAATCCTATGCTAGAGCAACCTACCTGACTTGGAAACTTTTGTAATTGACCAAAATATAACTGTACCAAAAACAAAATAAACTATTTGGAAATAATGATGGAAAGACATCTACGATGGAATAAATACATGCTGAAGTTATCAGGGAAGATTAGAGGGCTCCTCAAGGAGTATTTAGACGTAACGCTTTTGAAATCGCTATACTGCTGCTTGTCCAACCGCAAATCACCTATGGAATAGTGGGATGGGGGGAGTACAAGAACTGTCTTCGAACAGAGTAAATATACAACAGCGATGAATAAAGAGAATTGTTTATGGGAGGTAAAAACTTTATCCTGTGAAGGACAGTGAAACCAAGTAAAACTTCAGATGTACGCCAACTGTATTGCTCGAATACTCTCAATGACAACCGATCCGAACCTGTTGATCGTGACTATAATACGAGAAATAGAGAGACCACTATCAATATACTGAAATGCGAATAACTGTAGGTCAAAGGAGCCTTTGAGCGCGTAATGATACAATTGAAATATGTAATATACAATTTTCTTTGTGTGCCCTCTGCTGTAATCGATTTGATCTATGTCTCTCAAGGAGAAAGCACCAACAATGCAATGATGATTCATGAAGATTAATATTTATTTTGTTCAATTATCATGATTCGTACTATAGGTGTGTCATTTCATCATTTATTAATCCGATCATTTCATAATTTTATTTTATTATCCCCCAAATTGTTTATTTTTTTATGCGAAACATCTACATGCTGGAGTTGCTAACTTTCTTAGCGACACGTGCATCAAGTGCAGTATGGCATCTAAAAAAATTTCAACTTCTACACCAAATGTTCCAATCTCATCGTTTACCTATTTTTATGTGTTGGTGTAAGATCAATTCTATCATTTTGGTTTGATGAGTTGAGGTGGAAGTTTCGTTGGACGAGTTCACTGCAAATTTTCCGTCTTATTTTGTCACATTGTCCTCATAATCCGGCTAGCTAATTAATTTAAAATTTGGTATGTATATGAACGAAAAATTAATAATTGAAGGAATCTGCATTCATCATGCTGTCTGGTGAAGAATGCATATCTATGAGTTCGCTTGATATGGATAGCGGATGGCTGCCCCTCCTGAAGGACAAAATGTTATGTCAGATTTGAAATATTTTATTTATTAACTGTTTTTCAATAGACGCAGCAACTTTCCGGGTGGATTGAAAATCTGCTCTTCTACACTTGTATAGATTCCAATATCAATTCTTATTTTTTCAGATTTTGGTAGGTTAGAAACCCAAACAATTACGAAAAAAAATTGATCCACCACAAGATAATGACGTTCAAACAGTAATCATTCATGCCATTACATTGAAATATTTGAAATATTTTATATATTTGAATATATGGTTTCGAAATCGAGGGAAATCAATGGAAAATCCAAATACCTGAATATTATAAACGAATGACTTTTTCGAATTTTGAAATATTCAGTGGCATGATCAATTGAAATCAGAATGTACCTGAACAAAGAAAGTTACTTTAGAGCATATGGTTTAATCTAGGACTATGACAAAGTTGTTGAGCGTTTCAGCACGTCCTAGAAGTTTTTCAGCTAATAGTTCAGTTATTAATCATAGTCTAAGCGAAGTCAATCTGATCAGTAGGGTAACTACTAATGTCTGATAAATTCACTAGTTGATACCATACAAAACTTCCCACTCACAATAATTGTGAAAAATGATTATAACAAGCCACTTATGCAATACAAAGAAATTGGCGAAGTTTTTCATACCTTTTTAGTTTTTATGTCGTTCGAATTGAGTTTGCATAGAGTATATACAAGATGAATACTAGAAGCATTGTGCTGATAGTGCTCGTGAAAGCACTTGGAGCATTTTTGTGTTCGTAATCATTGTGGTACCGAGCACTTCCTTGAACCAGTGCTTACTACTTCGAACATTTCACGAAGAGGCACTTCAAGGTATCACTAATCACTAAGCCATTCCATACTTACTACTTTTCGAAACGCGAAAATGTGGCTGCTAGCGTAGCACCCCCACTCAAGACGAACTCGTGAGTGTTGAGCGTTTATGAAAAATAATGTCAATAATAATAATGAATCAGGGAAAGTCGTATTTCGTGTAAATGAATTTATTTAAAAATCGCAGAGCGCTTTCGGCTATCAAGCCATCTTCAGTGCTATACCTGCAAGAAAGTAATAGTCTAAAATTGGATTGAAGATCATAATTGAATTACTTACTCGTCTAGGTATTTACAGGAAGATCTTCACAATCACAAATAATCGTGAGACATTACACTGAATAAACATCAAAGTAAAAATCAGTGCCCTTTTGAGTTGACAATTGAAATTTTACTAGTAAAACATTGTAAAAAGATCGAAAGTTGGATTCCCAACGTGCTGCATGCTGAGCAGGAGGGGTGACAGGAAGTGAAATTTGACATTGACTCAAGGTCCTAAATGATTCTGGAACATGAACTTCGTGACAAATGACATATTAGTGACTACAGTACATCAAAACATTCCAAGGTGAGCACAGAATTATTCAATTGAGATTATTTGAAATAGGTAAGGTACGTTCTCGGTCCATCTCCCAACAGAAACTCCACTATAAGAATGCTGAAAGTGTACCAGCCGTTTGAGTCTAATGGGAACCCAACTTACGGTCACTGACAGAGATCTGACAGAAGAGTGACTAATTTGGAATGGTCCGAGGTACGTTCTGAAGTTAACTATTGTGGTTATGAATTATACTTGATGTAGAACTGAAAATTTCAAGAGTGCGTCCCGAAAACCTATTTTCAAGCAGGGGGAAGAGGAAGTGAAATTAGGGTCTAATGAGAACCCAACTTTCCAATCCAAAAACCGGAGCCAGGTAGAAAGTAAGTTCCTCGAGAAGGCCTGTGAGGTGCACTCAGAAACATTAGAGAACTATTGTTCGTGTCCTCAGTACATCTTCAGGACAACGTCAGACTCAACCAGCGGCAAACCGTAGGTGAACTCTCGAATAGCTCCACGGCGTTTAAACGAGCCTCCGATTTTTTATGTTCAAAAATTTTGTTGCGTAAGCTTGACTGCTGAGACTCCTTATTCTTTCCGTTCTCCCGCACTGAACATTGCTGCCATGGTAATGAAATTCTCAAGTTTTTTCCTTTTTCGGCTGATAAAGAGTGTATCTTACTACAAACTGAACAACCCAGGGCCTTGTTTTTCACAATCAACCAATTATTATTGCTTCTAAATGCTTCATATTGTCCCAAACTCCAGCAATCGGGTAAATAATCATCATTCATGCTTTCACTCTCTTGCTTACTAGTCCTTGGAAAATTTTCATCTTCGTGTGCTTTATGTGCTGTAGGTGCTATATTTGCGAATGTGGCCTTTTCTCAGCAAATTTAATAACTGACTCATTTTAGTCATTTTCAATTATTATTCACTACGATCACTAAAAACGATTTTATCGATCGACCACTAGCGACTAGCCAGTAATAATTGTGAGTGCATTACAAATACGATGGCGAACCGCAAACCGCACACTGAAACTTGAAACTTGAGCCCAAGATGTCTATATACTGGTGTTTCTAATGTTGCGATATTGTTTCAGACAAACCTGTGGACAAGGCGTGGTAGTTCATCAGTGGCCATGAGGGAGCGCTGGTAATCAAAAATTTCTATTAATCTTCGTGATCACTCGATCCGTGGAACACGTTGTTGCCAATTCTGATGTTTTGTTAAAGGATAGAGAATTTATCGGGACTGGATATGTGAGGTTGTTGAAAACACCACACGCACTAACGTGAATATTGGGCTGAATAATAGTGTTACTACTTCTTAACCGAGATTTTGAGTTGAGATCACTCAGATTATGCATAAAAGTTGCTTGAAGGAAAATGTCAACAATCAACTAATTTTTTCAGCACACACTTGGCAACACAGGACTGTCATCTCCACTGCAAGAGTGCCGGTACCTGGCAGATTTTTTGCATTACTACTACGCCTACATCATCAAATTTTTCATCAAGTTGGCCATATCGGTCGTCTGATTTGCTGACAACCTCTTATATGGAGTAAACACACCAGTATATAGCCATCTTACTTGAGCCTTTAGAGCTCTACCCTCGTCGCTCGAGTCATAATGCGACCGAAATGAGTCGAGGATGTCCGACGGCGCCGACGGTTGTAGGGTTGTCATTTTGCCAGAATTGAAGTATTTCTGGGGATATTTGGGAGGAATTTTTCACGAAGCCGCAAAGAGTCTTTTATTTTTTTTTTACCAAACGGAACGCGTCGGTATTTCTTTACACGAAACGGAACGAATCTATATTTTTCCTACGAACAGGAACGGCGTTCCGGTGCGTTCCGGTCCATTTCGAGCACTGCTTTCGGGAAGTGCTAAGTGCTCACTATTTCGAATTACTCTTTGAAAGTGCTTGGTAACCGCGAGCATTTTGTCAATATGAGTGCTTAGAGCCGAGATTCCGGAACACATTTCAAGAGTGCTCAGTGCTCTGAGAACTTTTCGTCAGTGCCCAACATAGCTCTGAAGTACCAATCGTGAATTGGTGCGACGCAACTAGAATGAAAGAAGTTTCTCTTTGATTCAAACAGCTGTCGTCTTCGTACAAACGGCAGCTCTCAGAAATTTAGCATTCGTGTGAGCTACGGATCACTGGGTCTCAACTTTCAACTTGCTATTACTAAGAGTGTTATGTTGAACCATTTGATTTACCAAGCGTTGTCAACAACAAATTCTTGATGTGAGAAGATTTGATGATAGAATTCGTTATCTCATTCATAACCGCACAGGATAATTTATTAGATATTGAACTCTGAACATAACTGATATGATGAAATATTCTGAATTAGAACGATAACCAAAGCCCACCTGTTGCCCACTACCATATCTGTTAGATGCAATTGATAACCAGAGGAGAGTCAGGGTAGAAATCCGTTTTTTTTTCGGTTTTCACAATCCCTCACTCTTCTATTTTCTTCAGGTAAAATTGTCCATATTTTTATCCTGAATACGATACTGATCTCAATTTTTGCCAAGAGAAGTAGATAAGTAGAAAATTAATTCCATTCACATATAGTTGAAATACGTATCTGAACACATAATTTCATTTTTCTCTCTCTCTCCCAATTTTTTTTTAATTTTCCTTTTACCAGCTGTATTCGCTGTAGTATAACTCTTAACAAGAGTCCTTTGCCACATTGTTTCACCTCTTCCAGTGGATAGAGGATTTAATTGGTTCGCTTTATTGCGAAAACTCTCGGAAATAATCCACTATAAAAGTAATAGGACTTCTATCGAACTTGAGTTGCGAGTTTGGAAGCGAATCTTCTGTACCAATGAATTCTCCAATGTTGAGCAATACTGTTCTCGAAAACAACTGAATTGAGGAGGTTCGTATCAATTGAAATCAGAAAAAATAGCAGCTGTTGCGATTGATGCATGAAAACATTGATGCCGTTGGATATTTCTCGATATATCGGTGTGAATCTTTCAACCAGAACATGATTTTCCAAAGATAAACCACGTTATACCTGATGACGACGAATTCACTAAGAAAAAATGACCTAATTGCGATTTCATGTGGAGCAAACGATCATTTCTTGTTGTACTATACTGAATTCCATCAGTTCCGCTTCTTATTGGCAAGGTCATTTCAGTCCGAGTGAAATGCTAGATTCGATCCCCATCAACAGGCATAATATTTTCAATTCATCTTCAACTTTCACTTCAAGGAAGTTCTCACGATGGAAGGAAGCGTTCATTAACAAAATGTTCGGATGGAAGTGCCGTGTATGAATGCTCAAAATGGTGAGCATTGTGAGAACTTCAGTAAAGTAAGATAAAAGATAAATCAAGAGCAAAAGTTTGGCTTATGAACCAAGCATAAGAGAGGTAATTATCTTCGCCCAGCTCGATCAGTGAATGCAGTTTTGAAGATTGAGGGTTCATGACCACTAATCTACATTTTTCCCTTTCATTCATGATGAACTGTACTGATCTCAAAGTTGCTTTGATACATTCTTCTTTACTGATGGAAATTACTCCATTTGACCGGTAGTTTCTTTTATAACATTAAAATTTAGGGGGAAAGGAATATGCTTTTTCAATTATTCGAAAACCTTCACACGCAGGTACTGTTATTCACAATTCACCTACCTATCCACTTCAACATAAAGCGGCAGCATTCAACAGTATGGTTCACAGACTGATGAATGTTTCCTAATCGGATATGAATTTCAAAGAAGAGCTGAATATTATAAAACAAATCGCTGTTATATTGTAAGATTATTATATATCATAAGACTGATCTAGTTTCGTCTTTATTGCCCAAAAAGCTGTATAGTCTTAAAAGAAATACCACACACTACAAATGATGGAAGAAAATACAGAACGTTAACCTATTTTGGGCAACCTAGTAAGAAAATTCCTAATTTCATGAAACAAAAAGATTTGAAAATTGCATATGAAACACAGAATAATTCAAGGTCATAAATCAAAAACAATAAAGATAAAAGTTCGGGAGTTTATAAAATTATTATGTGGTTCATGTTTCACGTTTTACGTCGGTCAAATTGGGAGATATTTGATATATGCATAAAAGAACATAGAAATAGTTTCCAAAATGGTGAAACAAATTCTGCGTATGCATCTCACCTCATTACAGAGGAACATGAGTTCAACCACGAATTTGAAATCCTTGATTTCAGAAGGGGTCGAAACTCAATCTCTTGGAGAATTTGGAAATCAATGAGTGTGAACATAGTGTGCACCTGAAATGTAACTATTATTTGTAACGAAACTCACGCACAGGCCCTGCCTTTGTGAGTACACGTTCTGTTTATTCACACTGTATCAGTTATTTACTCTATATGTCCATTGTAATTGTGAATTATCTGTATATTCTTTTTGTTTTTGTGATAATAAATATTATCGTTATCATTATTATATTATTATTATTATTCACAGTAACTAATGTTTTGATCAGAAGAAGTGGAATAATACGCCTCTGTTGAAACCGTCCTAGTAAGAATGAGGTAGCAGACCATAGTTTTATAGACCGTCGTATATGATCAATTGCAAAAATTTGGAATGTTATAGTGTTAGAATTAGTTTATGTTCCTGTCTGAGGAAGATATTGTATAGCGAAACACGTGTCGCGACTTGGTAAACCCTAATATGTGAAAATATCAAAGGCAACTTTATATTATTGATACACAGAAGATTTATACCTGAATTCGATATTTCAGAAAATGAAGTTCCTCCTTCAATTATGTTTCGAGATTTTTCAATGAAATTTCATAAAAAAGGAGTTTTGACGCATGCTGATAATGCATAAAAATATTCTCATTATGATGATTCTCCACTATAATTAGAGAGTGACGACGATTTATATAGGTACAAAAAAAGCAAATTTCACTTCTTTCAGCGTCCGCTACTGTTTCAATACCCCAGTCTGAACTGGCAGACTGTTGAATAAGTACTCTACCATATCAATGGATCATTAACGTTCATGTACCTTATACTTGATTTTTCATTTTACCATCTTACCCTCTGTACGTTGATATGAAACATATTCTTTCGTCAGGAACGGTAGATTTCAATAATGAAAATTTGTGGTTGACTTTGTGTTTCACTTACTAATGAATAAGATACATTAACCAGTATACCTGAAATATCCCGAACATTACGTTGTAAACAAACAATGAGGAATTCAAACTTGAAATCGGATATGCTGCAAAGCCAGAATGGTATATTTGACTAATAATGTTCCAAAGATATATTCACCTCGGACTTTATCGCTTCGAAATGTAGACCCACCATTATAACTTGAACTGATACGAAAATATTCGGGAGAGTTATTGGAACGTCGCGTCGAGGTGATGAATTATTACAAACAAGAAACATCCACAGCCCACAGCTAAGCGAAGTTTGGGTTATTAAATCAAAACTATGGTGGGCTTGTGGATTTCATAGGGTTTCCCTACAGCTACGATAATAAATACATAACTGTTATGAATTATCAGTCCCCCAAAACATAATCGGAATTAGCATTCGAATATTATTATCACGGTCTGTAACTTTCTACCGGTTTTCAACATCCTCTCTGAATGGAAGTTTGGCCAATAGAAAAATTGGAAATCAATAGAAAGTTATAAGTTTCTAAGGATATTAGTTCTCAATCTCTCTCTGTGTTACTTCACAAAGGTCTCACGCAAAATAGGAATACGACGATTGATTTCGACAGTTTCTACAACACAGATTCATCGAAATATAAACCAATTATCCAATATCAATTTATGTCTAGTTAACTCTTGTTCGAATGGAAATTACAATTTGCCCTGTTAGTTTTTCATTCATATTGATAGCAATTCGACTTCCATCATTTTTATTGTATTAAGATGTAATGTATATGTTCAGAAAACACCCTGAGCCTTCATTTTTTCCTTTCGACTGATACTTTCTGGGAGCTTTGTAACTCAACTTCATCCTCAATAGAATATCAGAAAGCAATTCGCTCATTAACTGGAAGAATGAACAGTAATGTTGGTCAAGAGCTACCTTATACTGACGAGAGGCCAATGAGCGCGAAACTAGTCATAACTGCGTTCATCTCAAAACCTGAAAATTATTCCAGCATTTGTTTCGTAAGACACACTAATGGTGAACTCCACTTGGTGTCTGTCGAATGCATTGTCCTTCGTGGCATATGCCAGGGGATCAGTTATTTTCAGACCTAATGATAGCCACTTAAGCTACTGCATAGGCAAATGTGGACCAGCTTCTGAACCTATCGTTCATGATTGGTTCATCATATGCCACTGTGTGAGTAGGCTGACTGAATAAATCATGGACACAACCTTTCCAATGTCTGAGAGCTATTGGGTGGGCTTACTTGAATCTCGTTTATGAGCAGATGGCGAGGTGACAGTTTATCTGCCGGTTACCGCTTCACTCTTCCAGGATTAGTTATTGGTGCCGAAGAAATTTTGAGTTATGGAAAACGAACGAGTCTTCAGGAATATATTCTGCACTGGCCATGTCGGATATAATCAATTGCCATTCGTGGGGTTTAGCAGGGGAGTCGTTTCATTCAAATAATTTTGATTCATTCACAAAAGGGAAGAAAGAGTCCATCTGAAACAGCTACTCCCCTGCCTATATCAAGCATATGAAAATTGAATCAAATAGATAGCAAACATAGCAAAATAGAGATAGGAGCTATTTGTGGAAAAAATCTGTATTAGTTCCGTAGTTTTCTGGGTATTGTAACCTATACCAGTGAAGAAAGGCAACTTTTCAATCTACCCCGAAAAGTTGCTGCGTCTATTGAAAAACAGTTCTTTCTGGATAGAACGAGTCCAATTAGTCAGCAACTTCTTGCATAACTCAAATTTTGTCTTTGAAAAAAATAATAAGAACTAGTTCCTGTGGTTTGTTATGGAGGTCAGTGATCTATCTATCAACCTCACTGACCTCCATAACAGACCACAGGAACTAGCCCAACTCAAATCAACCCTTCTTCAGAATGGATTCACAGACCATCGAATTGACAGATCCATCCGCCGCCATCAAACTCCTCCTTCCATTCCTAGAGACCCAACAGACAACAACGTTCTTCACGAAGCTTTCCTTCCCTACATTGTAGGAGTTACTGACAGAATCAGCCGAATTCTCAAAAAACAGGACATAAAAACGATATTTACAGCCAACAATAAAATCTCCACATTCCTCCTCTCCCCCAAGGACAAAATCGTCAACGAATCACAGGGTATATATGAAATACCATGTTCTGATTGCCATAGAACATATGTAGGCCAGACCAACAGACGTGTGACAAGTAGAGTATACGAACATCAACTTGCTGTCCGAAAATCAGACCCATCTTCAGCTTTGTCCGAACATCATCAAGAGACAAGACATAACATAGACTTTGGGAACACTTAGACCATCGCCACAGCAAAAACACTACAAGCTCGTATAATTCCTGAGGCCATCGAAATCGAGAAGCGACCTTCCTGCTTAAACAAACGTGACGACGGTCAGAGACTTCCAACTGCATGGAAGTCTTAGTCTCAAACCTTTGGGAATTGTTTTGTTATCTCGGCATTTGCACAGGTAAGTTGAACTATTGTGGGAACTTGAAATCTTCTTGTTTAGATTCTCTTAATTTTTGAAATCTCCTACACTTTGCGGCCCATACCGTGCTTCTGAGTACTGTTTGAACGTCATTATTTTGTGGTGGATCGATATTTGTTCCGTAGTTTTTTGGGTATTGTAACCTACCACAATCTGAAAAAATAAGAATCAATATTTGAATCTATACAAGTGTAGAAGGGAAGATTTTTAATCTACCTCAAAAAAATGCTGCGTCTATTGAAAAGCAGTTCTTTCTGGATAGAACAAGTCCAATTAGTCAGCAACCTCTCGTTTAACTCAAATTTTGCCTATCAAAAAAATAATAAGAACTAATTCATATATGAAAACTACGGAACAAATATCCACCACAAAATAATGACGTTCAAACAGAATCTGTATCACTTTAGATCTTTACACATATGTCTTTTTCTGTTCATGTTATAGTAATATCAATAGAGATGTTGAATGGTTCTGTATTCCATAGAAAACCTCTCAAAACAATGAAACTGTTTCGCCTCTATTCATCATGCTACAAACGACTATAATATTGTAGTTGTTGGAGAGTTTTCCAGCTTCAAATATTCATTACGAACGAGCAAACAGTCAACATTCAAGCAAACAGCCAGTCCTGTTATTGGCAGCAGTAGATTGATGAATCGATTTTTCCAGTCTCTGGTCAATCCTGAGTGAGTGAACTTTCAACTTAGGACATTTAAGTTGGAATTTCAATCAATCAGGTGATTCGTTCTGAAGTGACTTTTTCTTCGTTGCATCAACTGACTTCACCATCAGGTGACTCATATTTTTCTAGATACGGCTTTAGGGTACGATAAGGGGGCAGCTAGACAGAGCAGAAGGATCAAGCGCTAATCTGATGCATATGTGGACTTCCCTTGGGTTATTATATCACATGCTGATACTGGACTATATTCTTTTTTTCCCATATCAATTCGAATCCGTTTTGTAACGAATTGAGGCTCACCTGCAAATCATTTGTTCTAGTAAAAAATTTTGGTTGACAAAGGGCAGAAACATTGTGAAGAAATGCCTCCTTCATCGAGCAAAGTTTCGAAAGAACGGTACAAACCGCTTCCCTTTGCTTTTTGGAAAAAACAGCACAAACGGTCCAGAGAGAATATATCTTGATCTGATGCATCTGGGAGCTTTCCTCTTCACACTTCCATATATATGTTCGTTTCGGTATTTTCCTA
This sequence comes from Zygogramma bicolorata, assembly GCA_032362365.1. Taxonomy (NCBI): domain Eukaryota; kingdom Metazoa; phylum Arthropoda; class Insecta; order Coleoptera; family Chrysomelidae; genus Zygogramma; species Zygogramma bicolorata. Next base: position 161,691 of record JAVJAQ010004434.1, on the reverse strand, counting down.
ATTACTCTAGTCTATGACGGTAAAAAAAGTGTAAACTGTGTATTTATCCCATACAGCACCGATTCGTATGAAAATTTGGATATAGGTTTAACTTACCCTCTATTTCAAAATCTACCTTGTGTCGAGGGTTGCTTATTTGGAGGGGGGGGGTAAAAACCACCCCTATTTGAAAAAAAAATATCAAAATTTTACATTGGAGCATATAATGAACTGAAATAATATTTATATCCGTAAAATCAATCAATAGATGATTTTTAATATAATTTATGGTTCAGTTATCAGTGTCAGCCCTTAACCCCAGAAAATAATAAGTAACATGTTATTTGGCAGTTTTATTCAACTTATTCAGTATCTATTGGCATTTGATTTGAGATTTAGCTTCTATCTACCATCTTCTTCAAAGTTGAGGTTGTGCCTGGGGTTGATTTTTATTCAGCAGATGTGAAAACTACCCCTATTCAAAAAAAATTACAAAATACTAATTTTGAGCGTGCAGTCATCTGTGAATACGTTGAATTAACCTTGATAGACAATTTCTGATCTATCAGACAGTTTCGACCCCTAAAAACCATCCTTATGATAGTTTTCATTAAAAAATTATATCGAAATTGTTATAGAGTAACCGGAAAACCCAACAGTATGAAAATTCAGATTGAGACTCTACTTTAAAGTTACCTCTGTACTCGGGGTTGCTTTTGATTTTTTGAGGGTGAAAACTACACTGTTGAAAAAAGGTTAAGTCTAGATTTGGATGTGTGATCGATTGAAATCATCTTCAAATGTATTTAAAATATTTTTCAACAACTTTTCATCAACTTCACTTCAAAATACAAGTACCGACTAGCTTATGAAACATTAAGACTTTTCAATTGTCTCATCGAATTTTCTTGGCATTCCATTTTTATATATATATATATATATATATATATATATATATATATATATATATATATATATATATATATATATATATATATATATATATATATATATATATATATCTTCAGGGAAAGCTACAATATTATATAAATTGTCAGTTTTGAAGATAAAAGTGCGAAAAAAATACCTACAGTGTCCACGAGATTGAATGCAAAAATGTTGTTAGAAATTTAAAACATGTGTGATACATATGTCACTTAATCATTGGACCTTCCATTGAAAATATTCGAATCAGTCAACATTACAACAGTTCAAAATTATATCAAACTGTTGTAATGTTGACTGATTCGAATATTTTTAATGAAAGTTTTATGGTCGGTTCATACACCACACTTTTACTTTTACTTTATCTTTTACTTTTACCTTGAGAATGGAATTGGACCGTTCATACACCAGTGTTAAAGTAAACAGGACGCATGCGTAGTGATCAAAAACAAACGAAGAAGAAGAAGTAATCGTGGGTTACGTCATTGTTTTTATTTGCAATTTGCTGTTTTGTATCGAATAATGACAGATATTTCACAGAGCACCCATTTCATATCATTTCTGAAAAATATTCAGAAGAATACGTTTCCTTATAATGTTGGTGGCACTGCTTGATGTGATGACTTCACATGCACGCATGCGCAGTCCCTAAAATTATTTAATTATCTCATTCTTAAAGTAAAAGTTCTCATCCTTAAACTGAAAGTAAAAGTGCCGTGTATGAACGCCTCGATTGATTTACATTGTGACAACTTTCTGAAAGTAAAAGTAAAAGATGAAGTAAAAGTGAAAGTGTGGCGTATGAACCGACCATTAATGATTATGTGACATGTATCACACATGTTTTGAATTTCTAACAACCTTTTTGCATTCAATGCAAAAAATTGTTTTTGGTTTTTTCCCATAACTCGCTTAGTCTTCAAGCAATCAAATCCACCAAAAAAGTATTTTGTAGCTTTTTTCAAGAGCTATAAGCTCATTCACATGATTTTTTACGTATATGTTTTTTTCTCTTCAATCTCAATTTTTTCAAAATCTACGTACTTTCAATTGATGAAAAACTCAGAACTCATTATAAGAACATGATTGAAGTGAATTATGGAGTAACAACGATTTTTTTCAAAGGGGGGGGAAAGAGAGGATGAGTTATTCACAATTTTTTTTCAACGAAAAAATAGGATTCAATATTATTTCCTTCATACCTTGGTCAGTTCTCATCCTTAAACTAAAAGTAAAAGTGCCGTGTATGAACGCCTCGATTGATTTACATAGTGACAACTTTCTGAAAGTAAAAGTAAAAGATGAAGTAAAAGTGAAAGTGTGGCGTATGAACCGACCATTAATGATTATGTGACATGTATCACACATGTTTTGAATTTCTAACAACCTTTTTGCATTCAATGCAAAAAATTGTTTTTGGTTTTTTTCCCATAACTCGCTTAGTCTTCAAGCAATCAAATCCACCAAAAAAGTATTTTGTAGCTTTTTTCAAGAGCTATAAGCTCATTCACATGATTTTTTTACGTATATGTTTTTTTCTCTTCAATCTCAATTTTTTCAAAATCTACGTACTTTCAATTGATGAAAAACTCAGAACTCATTATAAGAACATGATTGAAGTGAATTATGGAGTAACAACGATTTTTTTCAAAGGGGGGGGGAAGAGAGGATGAGTTATTCACAATTTTTTTTCAACGAAAAAATAGGATTCAATATTATCTCCTTCATACCTTGGTCAGTTTTGATGCTGAAAACTAACAAAAATGAAGGACTTTTGATGGACATCAGAAAAGGTCTAAAGAGTTTTTCCCTAAAAATGCATTGGTTTCTAGTTATTGTACGTAGAAACTTTCCATTTTGGCGTTTGAAAATACTCATATTGAAATCAACTTTCAACAAGCAATTATTCAGTTTGTAGTGGGTTTGCTTACATTAAGAATAAACGATCGACTTTGTTTTTTTGAAAGCTATAATTTTGCTCTCTACAGGTTTTTCGATTAGATGCATATTTTTCCAGTTATTAGCGAAAAAGGATCTGAAAACGTGTTTTTTTGCCTGAAAACTGAAAATTTCACTCGCGAATAAGTCGAAAAGTATTGCTTTTCAATCTATTGATTGCTGCACTTATTTTCAATTTAAAAAATTTCACCCCCAAGAAGGGGTTGGCATCCACCCCCAGGGAGGAAGCATCCCTCGGCACAGGGTAGATTTTGGAAAAGAGTGTATGCAGATCCTCAATCCAAATTTTCATCCGAATCGGTGCTGTATGGGATAAATACACGGGAAAATGGTCATAGACTGGACTAAATAAGGTATTCCTCAAGACTGTACTGAGCTTTCCAGGGCACGGTGAGTGAGCAATATGATGGTTTCGTAGGTTTCTTGTTGCAAGAAGTAGTGGCTAGTAGCAAAGGAAGTGACTACCAATTTGGTCAATGAGAACGTGGAAACCAGATCTTGTCTGGGCTTGAATGAAATATTGTCCTGGGAGTGAGATTGTTTCTAAAAATGGCTCTTCATTTTTTCTTCATTGTGTAGATATTACTTAAGTGTGCTATCTATTCGCCTCAATGTTTATATGCTCAGTACAGAAATTGAGTAAGAAAACGCGATTTCTATGTAACTCAGTGCCCGTCGTGCCATATAGGCAGGATATTAGCTGTTTTAGATTAACAAATCAAATGTCTTTGAATTATATACATGTACCAAACGTTGTAATTCTTTTATATTTCACGTCTCTCAAAGAAGTTGTTGAGAAGAAGCCAACATAATTACAATAGGAATTCGTTTTTCAAAGAATTTCGAAAGCAAAATAAAAAATTCACAACTTTTCATTTATTATGTCAATAAAGAAGTAGATCGGGATTGTTTGGTTGAATAAATTATTTATAAATTACAATATGGCGCCTGTTGTCAAGATCAACTCAGTTTCACGAAATCTATTCTGATCCTAATAGAAATCAGTTTCAGTAACAGAAATACGAGCCCACTACATATTGAATTTGTACCTTCAGTGTGAAATACATCGTACCCACGAAACATCCATATATTAGAATAATAGTAATTTGTACATCAGATTCATTTCTCTCAACTTTGGAATGAAACCAATGAAGAATATTTTGATAGTAATAATATGGAGTTGTTTCATGTCCTCTCTCGCTGCCCAGAATTCACAAAAAGAACTTAAACCCGAGTTCATAATGAATTTATGTTCTCATTTCTTCGTCAAGACAGACAACAAAAGAAACTGATTTCCAAACAATACCATTCTGTTTTCAAGGAAATTTTCAATTGATGTTCCAGCAGAAGTAATTATTTGAAATGTAGGAAGCGGGAGGAAAATGTTCAATTCAAAAATGGGTGAATCTGCCATTCAGAAATAATTCCATATTCTTGTTCCTCAAAGGAAAATCGTACATTTAGGATGTGTAATGAATTATCCACGGAGGAATATTGAATCAAATTTTTTTTTTACTTCCAAAACGGTCGATAAGATCACTTCAGAGCGCAATATTCCTAAGTTACCATTACTCACTATCACAGACGACAAACAAAAATATCACGAAAATTGTTCTACTCCCCAAAATACACAGGACACAGACACAAATTGCCGAATATATGATTTTAACATAACTCGTTCACATTGTCAGACCGTTTCGCTACCGATCAAAAAAGTTTTACACTCCGTAGGAAGTTTACCTGGCGTACCTCCACTCAACAGGTCGCGCAAATATTTTGAAAAATTGGCGGAAGCATCAAAAGCGAAGAGAACTCGCGCTGCGCGGTCTGCGAACTGGGCGTCTCGGCGCTCGAGGATGATTCGCGTGAAATTGGCGCGACTGCGTCGGCCCTCTTCTCGCTTGATAGAGAGGGTTATCTTCGCTAATTTCCAGAAGTCAGTGTCGCCCTTCGTGACGGTGGCAGGGATGATTTCTCACGTTCCACTGCTGATTGAAATATCCCCCAGGTTGGAAAATGATCGGTCTCTACTCAAGTTTTTTTTTTATATTCAGATCCACACGAAAGGGAAGCCCTGTAATGTTCAGAGAGCACCGCCTGAATCAAGGGGCAGGAGATACGAATTAACATTCACTTTGAATTTCTGAAGTTTGTAAGCCTCAGGAAAAACCTCTCTAGGCAAGGAGTACCAAAGCTCAGCTGTTCTATTGAAGAAAGATCCCTGAGCAGGAGAGGTTCGACAGATCTCCAAACTCACAACAAAGGGATGGGAAATCTGTACTTGTCGAGTCACCCGTGTAGATATTGCCAAGGGTGGAACGAATGATAACAATTCAGAAGAACACCGAACGTGAAAATATCTATAGCAGAGTCAAGTCTCATCCGACCCTTCTACGATGTTCCAATGAAGTGAGTGAGTCTGTGAGCGAAGAATCACCAACAAGACGGATTGCCTTTCTCTAATTGAATCGAGAAGCCTTAATGAATGTTTTGGTGCCGAACTCCATACATGAGAACTATATTCCAAGACAAGTCGTATCTGAGCCATGTAGATCATTAGAAGCTGACGAGAAGGGAAGTATTTGTTCGCACGAAATAGAAATACCAGTTTCTGGGGAGCACTTTTAGCGATCGATCTCACATGGTTTCCCCATGAGATATTATTACTGATCGTAATTCCTAGCATCGAGATACTTGTCTTTGTAGGAATAATTACTCCTGACATCTGAATACTAGACGATGATAGATCGGCTTTCTTTGAGAAGAGACATGCCTAGGTTCTCCTAGCATTAAATTCCACCAAGTTCATGTTACCCCATTTTATTATCTTCACCAAATCATCGTTAATTTTATTGAAGTGATTGTTTATTTGAATTTTTGTTCCGCAAGCTGCTATAGGGACTCTGGAAGAGAAACTAGTATGAAGATTACTGTCGTCCGCAAAACTATGTACCTACTGAATAAGATATTTTCTCGAGAAAATCATTGATATGAAGCAGAAACAAAGTGGGCGCCAGAAGTGAACCCTGTGGAACACCTGCATTTATTGGGAGAATATCAGATGATACTCCATCAACAACCACATACAGAGACCTATCAGACAATAAACTCTTCAATAAAGCACACAACCGAGGAGGAAAGCATAAGACGGCAGTTTAGAAAGGAGACCCCGATGCCAAACTCGATCGAACGCTTTTGAAATATCAAGTGGAACAGCTACCGTTTCTCCGAATTTTTCGATTAAATGCGGCCAAATATGAGAAACATAAGCCAATAAGTCACTGGTTGATCTTTGATGAAGAAATCCGTGGTTGGAACTCTTTTGATGGACAGAAAAGATATAGGGTCAATTCGTCCGATCTATCTTGACGAAGAAATGGTAACGTACAGCGATCGCTCTGACGTATAGTCCAAGACAGAAACACCTCCTACATGTGTTTAGTGCCAAAAGTATCTAGTACATGTTTTCGCTTTTGTCATGGTCTTCACTGAAACTGTCTAACTGGAGACGAAAGAAAAAATATTTCAAAGTATTACGTCTTGGTTGTACAATTCGAAGAAAAAGTTCTTTGGATCGTCCGTCACTTCCATGCTTGCCACACAAAGCATCTCATATTGATATCTGGAGCAGTAGCGTTTATTACGTTGAGCCCGGGGTGGCCCAGCATGGTATCAGGATCAAACCACAACGTTGGAATTAATCTCGGGCAGCGCGTCTCGAATGATATTCCAGGCAGCTATGTGAACTATATCTATTATGAAAGACACCAGGCTTTGGAACTGCTGACCAAGAATGCCTCTAAGAACATGGATGATACGAAATGTTTATGGCATGAATAATCATAAAAAATAGCTCTACAGCAAATGAGATTTGTGAAGTTCAAAACAACAGAAAAACAATATTTTTTACAATATTGCATTCATACTTCGACTTCGTTTTTGAAGTTCACGTGCCGTGGTATTAACGCGATGCTTTGTTTTTTCTCTCATAATTGGTGATAATCCATATAGTACCTTTGCAGATATGAAATTATTCTGATGAGAAATGTGAATATTTGGCGAGCACACACTAATCGGATGTTTCGCAAATGATTTCGAACCCTCCAAAGGCGGGGAAAGAACGATCTACATTTTTGTGCATGGGATTTCCAATAGTGAAAAAATAAAAGCGATTCGTCAGACTGACGATGTTGTGGTTTGGGTGATGGAAAGTAAAAGAAAGCGGTATAGTCGGAGTGGAGGACTATGATACTACGATGTAAAATAAAGTATTGTGTAATACAGAATGTCAATAAATTGCTCATCGTTTGGATCGTGTGAATTATTTCATAGAAATCCAGTGACATACATTGTATCAGCACCGTCGTACTGAATATCTGATCTATACATCCTATAGGCTTTAAAAAATATCTTCTTCACAGGTGGAAAGAGGAGTGAAATTGTAGTTACTAAGAGATCAGAAAAGCGAACAGATACAAGAATTAACCCAATTTCATAAGTTATATAGAGTTGTATGGAGGTTATTTCTTAAAAGGTCCATTTTTGGGATAGAAATTGAAGGAAGTTAATTTTTTTTGTATTAACAGGGAGCCAAAAATACATTCCATAGATACAATGTTTCAAGGTTTCGAGAAAACTACACAAATTCTGATAACGGCAATAATTTTTTTTTATACGTGGATGGAATTTGAGTTGGTTTTCGAGATCGCCTCACATATATTCTGCAATTGAGATAAATTGGCTTTTCAATAGAAGACTTCTCGTAGGATCATGGAGACCTACAAACGCCTTCATTTTCCTTTGTCGATTCATAAAAAAAGTTTGACGATCTGTTAGTATGACAAACACAGGAAGGGAGTTTTCTATCACATTTTTGAAAATTATCTTTTTGGAACGAAATTAGCAAAAAAATGGAAGACGCTAAGCTCCTTTCATTCGAGTAAATGTACGATGAATCATATTCTCTTCCAATGTTTTTGAAGAAAGGATTATTTTGAATTCGAAACCACAACCTTGAAATCTTTACATATGAGTTTTATATCATTCTATATATTATTATCACAATCACTTGATTGAGACATGAGTAGTTGGTTCTCATTGGGAACAACGAAATATTTTCCTTCATTCCATTCTATAATGAAGGCAAATAGTGATAATTCTTCGGTTATTCATTTTCACTTGAGAAAACAGATTCTTTCAGTCGTCTCACTTTCTCAACCCATCACATTTTTCCTGAAATTATTATTGCTATTGTTTTCTCATTCTGTAAAAATATCTATATATCTTTCGGCAACTGAACTGCAACATCCCGATCACTCAATCACCTTATAACTGGTCCGAATATTAAACCGGTTTGAATAAAAAAAATAGGGTTTTATATTGTCGGTAAGATTACAATTCTTCTGAAAGAACTATTTCAATGACTCTTTCGGTTATCAAAATCATTCTTCTCGTTTTTCTCCCTGTTAGGATCAATTATTCTGATGTAACAAGCCCTGTTTCCAATATTTTCAAGCTGGGAATGAATTCATAATCAGAACAACCTTCGCTTGAAACTGATCTTAATTTTTATAAATCGTGGTTTGAGTTGTTGTGAAAGCAAGTAGTTTTTCAGGATTATATCCGCGAGATTTTTATTTCAAAAATGCAAAAGCTCTTGTTCATACGTCCCTTTCTTGAAGCATATTTCACAGCGTAGTAGTTTTGAATATTTGAAAGATGAATTCGGTTGAACTGGTAGTATGACTAACATAATTTCGAATATATACTTTATCGAAGTGATATATTTTTAACACAGTCAAAGAATGAATGTTGTTTTACCATTTTGATTTTCATCCGATAGGTCAGGTTATTGCAGTCTGTTCTCAGTCTATCATCTCCTTTCTCAGATCGTCGTGAAAAAATCTTAAAAGCAATTTGTGAAACGATATATTTCTGTAAACTCATATGTTTATAACTATTTTGATATTTTCAAAAGTTTTTGATTCACAAGAGATAACCACAACCGAGACATCATCATCTCTAAATCCTCTTACTGTGGTAAAGTACCCCTATTGTAACGAGTCCGAGTGATCCGGTATGAGAAATGTTTCCTTGTGTACTCTCCAGACTAAATCTCGTGTTCATATTTGCTCGCCACGTTGAAGCTTCTATGGTTCGAACTTCATACATGTCTTGAGGCTATTATTTACCTTCCTGAAATTCAAACTGAAGTGTGCCACGATGCGCACACGGAAAATATTCCCGTAAAAGGTACCTCCGTAACTTGAAAATTAGTAATTGTTTGCCGGTTCATTACCCGTGCTAGTCAATATGCAGGACCGTAGCCAGGAAATGGCCCATGGGTAATTGAGTCCCATGAAATGCTATTAACCAAAAATCAAAAAATGGTAAACGAAAGATCTGAATTTCGCATGTATTGTGTACAAAAGTTATCAAAATGCCAATCCCCAAAAATAATCGCGACAGAATTGTCTTACAGGTAAAAATTGACATGAATCATCTGACTCACTTTGATCAATTCAAGTGACCAGATAATTGTTATTGTTATATTGATATTATGATGGAGTGAACAATTAACTGGATCATACTATTGAGTAGATATTGATGATCTTTTAAAGAAAATATAAACCCAAATGTTCATATTGACTGATTGGCATATTTTCAGTAGAAATATCAACTCAAAGATTTGAAATATGTACTAAAGAAATCTCACCTGATGACAATTTATTACGACCTTTACATATAACTTATTCAGTAGCAGAGAGGACAGTTATTGGAAACAGCCCGAATGAAGCGAAATAAAATTGCAAGAAAAAAGATGAAATCACATGCCATCAACAGCAAAAAACTCCGTTGTCCAAAAAACTACACATTTTTGGGACCTGATATAAACAGCCGCCTTCCCCATAAAATTCAAAAATATGACAAACCTCAATATCACAAGGCAAAATAATAATTATCCAGGAAAGATGATGAAGAAAATTGTGAGATATGTGAATTCATTATTTTCACTACTTTTAGATATTCTCAACTATCAGGTCTTGTTTTTTCGTTTTACTACCGCCACTTCGAATAAGATGAAAGTGAGTCGCAGAATTCAGTCGAACATCAAGGTTAAATCGGATTTGAAAATTTGCAGATGAATATAAATATTCTATCTATGATTCTCGTGCATTTGGATATACATGAAATGGAAAATCAGTGAATCTGTATGGTGTTTAAGGACTGTGCTAGGAAAATGAATGGGAATTTAGGGCTCTGCTACCGCGTTTACCGGACTTTTCTTCCTTCCTGTGGAGCTTTATATGGTAATCAATTCAATTTCTGTAACTAGCGAAATAATAGAGACTCATGAGATAGGAATAACAACTTCTATCAAGACGTAAACCCCCCCAAAATTTCATAGCAGTTGGAATTCCTAATTTCTCATTCGGAGAAGAAAAAAGCCAAAAAAATAGTTCCCCAAAGTTCATTGTGCCAAGCGGATGTTTTTGCAAATTAAGTTTTCAATTTTCTCTATATATTTTTCGAATTTGCAGTGAAACTCATAAGGATGTTATTCTCCAAACAATAAATATAGATGTTCAAGTGTGCCAGAAGTGAGAAGTTTCTCAGGGAACATGATGGATCACTCAAAGAAAAAAAGAATTTGATCAAGAGGTGAAATGTGAATACCGATTACCTACATATGTTTCGTTGAGAATTTCACACAACACTTTTCGACCAATGAAATGCTTACTTTGTTTCGCGTTACTATGGCAACTCGCAGGTATTTTTGAGAATTTTATCGAAATTTTTCCCCTACAGCAGAGATTGTTTTGTTTGACATAACAGGTCACTTACCCTCTTTGAGCAGAGGTAAACAAACAAGGTAAATTTAGCAGACTAATAAAAACACAATAACACAGTAGTTTCTTAACCGAATCGATTCATTTTGTTGAAGCTTACAAAATAACCTGAATTAAATGTGACAGGACAAATCAATTCCGATACAATTGTTCAATCTGTAATGTATTCCAAAGCCTATCTTGACGAACTTTGAAACGCTAAAACATGCATTGCGAATAATTCGTTGAAGTTCAATATGATGTGGAATATTCTTATCAAATACCATGCGTACTAGAATTATCCTTGGGATTTTTTCTTGATCACGAATATTTTAGGGAAATTATTATTTTTAAAATTTTCGTGAGCTCGAAAAAATTTCCAGAAATAATTCAAGCACTAATGGTATTACAAGTGAAAATTATCATAATGAGGCCGACTAGTTCTACTACGTTTTTCAAATATACTCCTTTTTCATATCCGATAAAATTCTATAATGAAAATAATAATTTTCGTCATAAATCAATGGTATTGAATTACGATTATGACATGCCAAAAGACATTATTCTGACAGAAATCGACTGCTACAAGAATATGAATGCTGATTCTCTTGTTTATAATACATTAGTCTGCGCTTGTAGTTTTTGGAGTTTGTTGTAATCCATCTAATTTTGGTGAATAGTTGGGGTCAACAACTGCTACAGAAATGTATGACAATAATTTTTGGTTTACACAAGTATGCTGTTGCCTATATGAACTTGTTTTTGTAATCCGTGGTCTCCACTATCATAACAAGTAACCCCGATTTCCAATTATTATTCTAACTGGAGGCGAAAGGGTGAAATAACTGAAACGGGCAATTTTAGTTAGTTAAGCGCTTTCCACATTGAAATCTCTGAATCCAATTACTCTGGATGTAGTAGTGTGAAACTTTCTGGATCCTGTTCTATACATAGAATACTTAGAAGTTCACCCATTTTTTTTGCTTTCAATTATATTTTATATTCTGAAGGAGGTTCAATGTATCACTAACAATAAATGAATATACTTTGTTCAACCATCCTTTGCCGTTACGTCACAATCGGTGACGTATTCCGCTGTTTTACGTTTGTCTTATATTAGTTGAAAGTTATTTTACACTCAATCTCAAAATTTTTATTAGTATGTACCTACCTGCAGAATACATCGCATACACTCGTGTTTTTATTGCATGTTGATGTATGATATAAATCGATGATCCTCGAGCAGAAACATGTCCGACATGAACTTTGATTTTGTTGTCTTTATCTGTTTCCCTTCCAATAGTAGCTAGTTTTTCAACAGTTCCGATGATATTTCTAGAGCATCAGCAACACGCTATAGAATTCAATGAAATCAAATCAATAAAAACTTACATTTTGCATAACATAGGTAGATACATACGTTGTAGACTGCATTTAACGGTAAAAGCGGCACTCCAGCATCTCTTTCTCTTGGAAAGTAGTCAACCAACTTCAAAATTAAGCTTTGCTTTTTCTCATTATACCGGAAAGACATTTTCACAATGGAAAATTAACTGAAAAAGGTGAAAATGGCCAAAAATACTGAAAAAATCAAACTATGACAACTGAACTGTCAAAAATGACAAAATTCACATCGACATTAAATAAGACATACGTTAATGACGTCATAATTCCGTCTCATCCATTTCATGAATGAGAGATAAAGTTGGACAACGTATGACGTAACGGCAAAGGATGGTTGAACAAAGTATAACTCTGGTGATGGATAGAGGGACAAATTTTCAACGAGAACTGTTCCTTACAGTTTTTTAGAAATACCGACTTTTTTCGAGTTATTCGCGAAGGAAAAAGTAGATGTTTTCGATGAAATCCATATTTTGGGGCGGTTATAGGCAAATAACTCAAAAACATAGCGTCCCATCAAACACATTCAATGATCCAAGATGAAGAACAATAAATGGAGAGACTGGTTTGTCATGAATGGTTTAGGTTCAAATTGAAGGAAACTCTGGCTCGTTGAAGACTGTTTCTGCATCTACTTGATTCGATGTGTATTCAACATTGAACAAGAAAAACCCGATCCATTTGTCGAAGAAAACTCATAGAACCTTTTTCATGGGACATAAAAAGATGTTCGAATTGAGATGATGATTCTGTTATAACTCAACTAGTCAAGATGCAAAAACTACCACTACTGTTATTCAAAACAATAGCGATACAGACCTCCCATTCCCATCAAAATTGATATTGACCGTTACTCATTCACAAACTGCTGGAGGAAGTCATTCCTTTTCTCCTTCCAGGCCCACAAAGATTCAGGACTGAATACATTAATGCCAATCATGAAATAGTAAAAGATTCAAACTGAATGCTTACAACAATGAGAGGAACGTAATATTTTCTACTACTACTATCAAAATACAAATTTTCTACTACTACCATTCTACAAATGTGATATTCAGAAAATAGAAAGAGTTCGAAGAAAGTTTCTAAAATTTTTGATATTTAGAACCGACGGGGTGTATCCTGAAAGAGGCATAAATAATGCAGAATTATGTAATAAATTGAATATTCATAGTTCAGACTTGAGACGGAATACAACATCATTGTACTTCTTATACAAATTGTTGAATGGAACGTTTGACGTCTAGAAATAACTTAGTATTTCGATGTTCAAAGGTTGAAGTCACCTGTGTATGTTATGTGTAATAATTACAACAAAAACTGTAACCGATGCGATATTTTTTCCTGTACACTGTATAAACTTATCAAAATTGCTTGTATTTATCTAGAGTAATTTTTCTTCTTTTTGTTCTAACCTCATACCATGTCTCATTGTTTTTATGAAGATTGTCCTGTAAATGGGAAACTGTTGGACAATAAAGCGATTATTATTATTATTATTATTATTATTATTATTAAAATGTACGTGGACTCGAAAGCAAAATAGAAGCCATCAGTTCATCTATATTCGACTTGATTACATATAGTGAAGCCTGATTGAAAGACGGTGTTTCAAAGTGAATGTTCCGTTCGAAATGATTGAAAAATAAACTGGTTCTGGAGTATCACTAGCTAGAGCACTGATAAGTTAATTGTAGATGTGAGCTCATTTGATGTGCAATTTTCCTCGGTTTATCTCCTGGTAGTTAAATGTTACTCGGAAAATAGATTTTTTATAGTCTTGTATATATCAGATAAGATTGGTATTGATGAGATCGAATCATTTTTGACGCTTCAGCAGCTTGACTGCTTCGGTGATTGAGCTTTTTGTAGGCATCAAATACCCTAAAACCCAACTGGTATTATTCGAAATCGACGCGCGTTTCACTAACAAGGTTAGCATATTCAGAAAAATATCGATACTAAATCTTCAGTTTCAACATTCACACCAAAGGATCTAATCTCATCGTTGATTTATATTCAAAATGGTTACTGTGTTATATGGTAACTGTATTATTTTCGGTGATTTGAATGGTTCACACTTCAATAGCAATGACATTGCCAACAATTCAAAAACAAGAATGAACATCGATTACTCAGATGTCAATGATTTCTCCTATTAGCAATCACTTCAGAAAAAATCCTGTGAGATAACTCATGATGGTACACCATTAGTACAGGATGATAGCCACCATCCCGCTTCAACAGTAAATTTTTCTGATTTCATTCAATTTCCAAACTCACAAAATCCATTTCATATTCAACATATTCGAACTTACATAAAATACAGTGGAGTAATCTCTTGCATCGATGGGATCTTTTCAAAACTCACCTGGAAAGAAAAAACTGAATCAGATTCGTCATTGTCAGTGATCGCATAGTTTGGAAATTAACAGCGAACCCAAATGACATTGGGTAATGAACTCATATAATAAAAGTGACCACTCATTACAGGAATCTTTTCAAACATTGGGCATGTAAGAACATATAAAAGTTTCATCAACATTGTACAGTTCATTACTGTGGCACATATTTTATTCAACAATGGTTATTCGTGCGAGGATTTTGAAAAGTATATATTTGTTGCACATGTAGTACGGAATTCATTGCATGAGACGCAATCGCCTGCTGCAACAGTGCGAAATGCTACGAACTAAGGTATTTTTGCACATGTTTCACACGTGTATAACTGACGAAAAACAAACGAATGAATTTGGTAACACATTTCTAAAAACATGGCTTCAACGTCAGTTTTTGGTAGTGGTTTCGATCCAGTCATTCACAGAGATATTTTGGAAGGTGAAAAATAATGTTTCAGTTTTTCACTTTGTTTTCGAGTTTCCCAGCTGGTCGATCTCCCTAAAATAAATTTTTTAACCCCACCCCACACTATTTTCATTCCCCATCAACGAATTTTCAGGAAACGACTTCTTGTCCAGTAGTAATAGTTTTCTGCAGAGGACAGCACTCGGTTTCATAAGACAATATATAAGACAACATAAGTAGATTTCCGCAGGTACCAGTAACCGTAATCAGTTTCTCTTTGATTTTGTTTCAATTTACTATTTTTCGCACGTATAAATTTATTTTATGATTATTTGTCGTTTTTCTGCTCATTTCAATTACTTTCGTCAATCATTCAATTTTTCGATCGACTGTTCATTTCAATGGTCTTGTTTGGATTTTATAGCTTGTTTACGTTCATGGCCGTTTTCTCTGATCTACTCTTGGAAATCTTAGCTGTCACCTAGATTCCCGACAGCCAATCAAAGTTCTCAGCTAAATATTCCAACTGGAAAATAGTGTCACCTGAAGTTACAGCTTATATGATTCATGGTTCATAATGTGAATTTGATTTGAAACTATTTTGTTTATTCTCTCCACCGAAAGAATATAAAAAATACGATATTTCTAGGAAAGGAGTGACATTAAAATATATATATGGGCATTTCTATTGATAAATGTATATCATTCGTCAACATTTGACTAACTCATTAAAAGAAAAAGTTTTTCTGAGAAAACTGTTTTCTTGCTTTTATGGTGCGTCAGGCAGGAAAAACTTCATCCTCTCTGGAAAATGAGTACCTATGTTTCCAAATATGTAGGATATAATTAATCATTCATCTCATTTATCGAAAACCTGTCTGAAAATTCAATGATATTATTGAAATTTACCAAACATTGTGAATCAAATAATGAACTCCTTTTTCATATTTATAAATAACAACGTGAAGCAATAATTATTTTTTTATAATCATTGAAATAATTCAATAAAAAAGTTTTATTTAAACTGAGGAATAATGAACACTATTCTTTTTATTAATTTGTTGTTTTCAATGTCTATCGGAATTGTTTTTCAATTACGGAGAAACAACGACTTTCGAGTTGTTCGTGGAAACTATTTCGCTCTGACTGAGAGTCACTAAGCCCGGTATGAAAGAGTGTGCGCCCTTATAATTGATAGTCTAAGAGGCAACGACACTAAACCTATAATGATAGGGCTCCCAGAAGTCATATATATAATTCGTTAGTTCATCAATAGGAGAACACAAAATGGCCCTGCTGCCATGTCCAAAATGGGGCAACGCTATAAAAAAAATTAACAAAAAAATATTTTTTTTTGGGTTTCTGTAATGATAAGTCTCCCGTTCCGTGATTGTTCCTCAAGGTAGAGGAGGGGTAGGACTATATGAAAAAGCAGTGCTGCCAGCCCTCTGATGGGGCTTATCAGGTGCTGCCGAGAGATTAGCGACCCCTCCGTACCCGGGTTTCTATAATCATCGGACTCCTCAAAGAACCAAAGTATTTCTGAAAGGTCTTCATTTTTTGTATAAAAAAAGACTGCTGCCTTTTCCAAACAGTGGACAACATGGCGGAAGCAGCGTTTGAAAGTCGCTCTCCGCGCAACCGATTTCGCGTTTCAATTCGGTTTCATTAGCAATCTTCCGGGGTTTTCCTATTCGTATTATTGAAACACGCCTGCCACTACCACGAACAATGAATTTTACGTGTCGTTGATTGTTTAAACAAATGAAATCGCATTCTTTTGTAATTTTTTTCGATTTTTCAACCGTTTTCATTGTTGTTCCATACTATCTTTCGTCGTTGATTATTGAAACAAATGATTCTGAGAAGTTTTCAATGATTTATCCATGATAAAATGAAATAATATTGAAATTTGTACAAAAAAAAGAATGAAGATTTTTAAATTATTTGATCATTCATTTTTTTTCTTCAGAAAATCGAAATATGTATGCGTACACTAATGTACGATAAGACAGCATTCTTTTGGCACCATTCCTTTCTCAAAGAGCACGATCAAATTGTACTTGCGTTCCTGATTCGTGTAAAACGCACCAAAAAACTACAAATGTACCCAAAACGGCAGCATTGGAGTCAGGTATAAGATCTACCGACCCTTTCATTCTGACCGTATTTGATAGTGCAGCCGAAGTTTCAACAAATAGGGAGTTTCTGCTCGAGATATATGATAATTTTTTGTAGTAAATTATAGTAGAAAAAATAAAATTGGAATGTAGCGTTGTTCTCTTCAAAGATGAATTTGGTCATAAAAATCCAATTTTTGAGGGACACAAAAGCCCGTTCCCAGTACGTCGAAATCCGCACCAGAAGTTCTTGAGAAAGAACCTGGTATATCTGAAACTACGATGACCTCCACACCTGCGGTTTTGCAAACCACTAATCTATCGACATCACTGTCCGCATCTTCACCAACAGCGATGAAAATCGAGGAACCGGAAATGGATTTTTCTGAATAAATCCAAAGCAATTATCCCCTGCAGTTTCTGCTCTATGTCAAGACTGACAATCGATAAGAAGTAGAAGGTACACTGAATAACATTAGGATGCATACTACTGGCTATTGCCTATTAATGACGTGTTACTTCACTTCCAAATATTTTCTCATAGAATTCGAGGATGGGGTTCGTCAGGAAACGCGTATTATTTTAACATTTCTCATTTTTCCAATTTGCCAGAATTCCAATGGGAATTAGATTTAATTGCATGACTACCGTAGACGAAAGCGAAGTACAAATAGTTGAATATTTGGTGCTCATTAATCGTTCTCCAACGTCCCATGAAATTATAAACCACACTCTGAAGAATGTTGCTGTTATTGCCAGGCACTGCGAGCAATCGAAAATTATCGTCACTTACGATTTGGCTATTGCCATAATAGCATTGCTTATCCAGCACAGCGTGAGTCCAAAATATAACGATATTTTCATTAACATGATTAATCTAATTATTTGAAAAAACATCAATCATTTTTTTGCCCTCTTCCAAATTTCAATATTATTCCATCTATCATGTATGATGTTTTTTAGACGACGACGAAGACAATGAAAACGGTTGAAAAATCGAATAAAATCACAAAAGAATGCGATTTCATTCGTTTAAACAATCAACGACACATAAAATTCATTGTTCGTGGTAGTGGCAGGCGTGTTTCAATAATACAAATAGAAAAAACCCGGAAGATTGCTAATGAAACCGAATTGAAACGCAAAATCGGTTGCGCGGAGAGCGACTTTCAAACGCTGCTGCCGCCATGTTGTCCACTGTTGGGAAAAGGCTGCAGTGGTTTTTCTTACACAAAAAATGAAGACCTTCCAGAAATACTTTGGTTCTTTGAGGAGTACGATTTTGTGTTCTCCTATTGATGAACTAACGAATTATATATATATGACTTCTGGAAGCCCTATCATTATAGGTTTAGTGTCGTCGCCTCTTAGACAATGAGAATGAATTCCGACACTTCTATCATAAGCATTTAAGGAAATCACTTCTGTGGAGTACACTGCCCTGGCTCCTGTTGGATATAATTCACCCTCATTTGTGGTATTCATCAGGGGGGCAGTTGTTTTGTAACTGGTGTAATCCTATTGATTTACGGGATAGGTAGTCGACACCGGCCTTTACAGATTTCCCAGAAAATGATTCATTACAAATATATACCATTACGAATTGGATGTGTAAAATTTGAATATCATTTATGGTGCAAATCCATTTTTCCCCCTGCTGAAACATAAAAAACAGATTACCCATCTAACCCAGTAGGTAAATTGCCTCCGTTTGTGCTTCGAACAAGCAAACACGATAAGCCCAAGTTTCTGATGCAGAATTTTTTCATGATGGACAATCTTTGTCATCACCGCTGAGTGCATTCCGCACTGAATTTTACACCGTGAATATGAATAATTCACCGAATTCTTGAGAAGTCCCATTTTTCCGGCAACTTTCAAGAAAATAGGTATTTCATATTAAACGAGCCGCTACGTCATAATGAATTATTTCGATGAACTTGCAGAATTTTCACATAATTGTTAAGTTCATAAAATATGATATATCAATAGATACTTTATTTTTCCAACTTGGAGGACTAACTAATTAAACTCGGTGATATCACTAGTATTGTAACCCATAAGAATATAGGTGACAAAGCAATCTTATATAAAAATATTGGATTAACGCAAAATACAACAAAATATGACCTAACTATTCATTTATAAAAACTTAGCATCGATTGAGCATGCAGAGAAGGATGAGTTCGATCGGTGACAGGTCTGTGTTAATGGAACGCAATCTGCTGTTTCAGAAGACTGCTTTATATCTGGAAATTATTAAAATTCAAGCAGGGTGTGTTCTGAATGCCTTAGTTGAAAGTTTGTGCCAATTATCGGTGCATATGGTAAACACAATAGGTTGCGGAAGGTATCACGGTAGAACATTGCATAAAGAAAGTCGGTAAAACGGTTAAATCAATTCAATATATAGAACGGAATTTTTGAAAAAAAAACATATTTAAGTTTTTGATGGATCATAAGAAGGAGTGTCTTCTTCAGACCATAAAGTCTTGAGTGATAATTGATAGAACTCGGATAAGTGGCAACAGCTCAGAGGATATCGTTCATTCATGGAAATTATTGACAGATTTAAATCATGACCTAACTATACATTTATGAAAACTTATCAAATATTGAGCAGGCCAGAGAGGGACGAGTTCGATCGGTGACAGGTCTGAGTTAATGGAATGCAATCTGCTGTTTCAGAAGACTGCTTTCCATTGAAAAACACAGATGTTAAATGGGATTTATATCTAGAAATTATCAAAATTCAAGCAATTTGTGTTCTGTCGCGTTATTTGAAAGTTTGCATATGGTAACACAATAGGTTGAAGATGGTATCACGGTAGAACATTGCCTGAAGAGAGTCGGTAAAACGGTTATATGAATTCAATTCATAAAACGAAATTTGAAAAAAAACATTATTCCAGTTTTTGAAGAATAATAAGAAGCAGTGTCTTCTTCAGACCATAAAGTCTTGAGTGATAATTGATAGAACTCGGATAAATGGCAACAGCTCAGAGGATAATGTTCATTCATGGATATTATTGACAGATTTAAATCATTACCTCACTATACATTTATGAAAACTTATCATCTATTGAGCATGCCAAAGAAAAATGAGTTCGATTGGTGACAGTTCTGAGTTAATGGAATGCAATCTGCTGTTTCAGAAGACTGCTTTCCATTGAATCACACAGATGCTGGATGGGATTCATATATGGAAATTATTAAAATTCAAGCAAGGAGTGTTCTGTATGAGTTAGTTGAAAGTTTGCATATGGTAACACAATAGGTTGAAGATGGTATCACGGTAGAACATTGCATAAAGGAAATCGGTAAAACGGTTATATCAATTCAAATTATGCAACAGAATTATTAAGAAAGAAACATATTATTTCAGTTTTCGAAGGATCATAAGAAGCAGTGTCTTCTTCAGACCATGAAGTCTTGAGTGATAATTTATATAACTAAGATAAGTGGCAACAGCTCAGAGGATATCGTTCATTCATGGAAATCGTTGACAGATTTTGATTACGACCTCCCTATTGATTTCTGAAAACTCAGCATTGATTGAGCATGCCAGAGAAGGACGAGTTCGTTTCGTGACAGTTCTGAGTTTCATAAATACAGTCGGTAAAACGGTTATATGAATTCGAATTATAAAACAGAATTATTAAAGAGACTCACATGAGTTCAGTTTTCGAAGGATCATAAGAAGCAGTATCTTCTTCAGACCATGAAGTCTTGAGTGACAATTGATAGAACTTTAGGTTTTCTGTTCATGAACTACTTTTCAATCTCTGAATAACTTCTCAGAAAACCTCTACTAGCAGTAAGGCCTCATTACTAACTCCTTACGCCTATCCTCCGAAGCAGCATGATCATTCGCTGTCCTGGCAACCATACAAGAGTAGTCATCCTTCAATACGACAGATAGACTCCTGGAGGTGAATTCATAAAAGGTCATATTTTTATCGAATAAATATATTTTCAATATTTTCTTCAGCGAGAATCTATTTGAGAAGCAAGAAAATGAAAAATTCGCGATAACTTGCTCGATAAGTTCTTTGTAATGTATTCTATGGAGAATAATTCACAGCACGAGTATGAATACGCGAATAGTGAAGAAAATGAAATTGCTGACTAATAAGACCCATTGAGAAGCAACTGTTTTTCTATTAACGCAGCAACTATTCTTGGTAGATGAAAAATTTACCCTTTTACACTTGTATAGATTCCAATAACAATTTTCATGTTTTCAGATTGTTGTGGTTTGGAAGTCCAGATGGACTCATATTATATTTGATTGCTTTTTTTCGATCGGTTTTAATGTTTATGGAAAAATTGAATCATCGATGTCTTAGCAATAGAATTTGTAATGCAATAATGTAAATTTCGATATCATTATTTCAGATTTTCAATGGTAATCGCTCAGATTTATGAAAACAAGAACATATCACTGACTTGACCTGACGGGTCAGAATCATACGTGAACATTCATGTAGCTCTCTAGAGAAGTATAAATTTATCACTCATCGGAAAAGCAAGTTACTTAGTTTTGCTTTTTGGGAATTTTGGGATGATGCGTGATTGCGCGATTATTTGAATAGTAAATTTACTTTATTGACTACCTAATGAATTGAATGTATAGCACACATGCAACGATTATGGTCTAGGGAAAGTATTCTTCTATTGAATAGAAGCAATGTTCAGTCAATGTTTTTTTATTTTTTTCTTAAAAAAATGCATGCTGAGCTCTGTTAGGCGCCCTCATCAAGTTCAAATTCGAATGGGAGAGTTGGACAAAGATATTCTCAATCTGAACCTGTTCGGCCTCACGGTTATTTGATCGGATGGGATGGTTGTGTGAGTCTGGTTTGATGTATATAGACGCAAGGAAGTGGCATTATCCGGTTTTTGATGAAGAGTGGCCTACAATGTCGGTCGTAGCGCGTACCTTCGATTATTCTTAATGCCCTCCTTTGCAACTTGAATACTCCTCTTGTTCACCGACTATATTTTCCCCATAAAATTGCAACATAGTTTATATGCGAATGAAAGAGGGAGTGGTATGTAGTCAATATCACATTTTGGTCCACAATATTTCTCAGTTTATGCAACAAAAATAGTTGGCTAGACCATTTATTGCTTAGATGGTTTATTCCACTTTACTTCATCATCGAGAGTTATCCCTAGAAGTTGAACATTCGAGATGATTTTATCAAAGAAGAATATGATGTTTCCATTCCTATATCATTGTTCATTTTTGTTCATTTGTCGTAAACCACACTTCTACTCTAGATGCAGTAGTCGCCATAAGTTCATTGAGTACAAGTCGTCTATAACGTCTTGAACGAATCCTTGTGGCACGCCACGATATAAAAACAAATTCTTTCTTTCTTCATCCCTTAGACGAAACTGAACTTCTTGATATCATTAAGTATATATCGTCTAAGAACTCTAGCGGCATAGGAATTGCCTAACAGAGTCTTGTTGAATGTAATGTACCTACTTAATCTATCAAACATGCTATTGTGGTTCCTGTTCACAATAAAAATGATAAACACTTAATCTCCAACTACAGAGGTATTGCATTGCTGTCTTCATTTTCAAAAATTTTCGAAAAAACCTATCTCAGCAGGCTTGTATCCTTCTGTAAAAAGAATAACCTACTCGCAAATATGGATTTCAATCTGGTTTATCAACTCAAGATGCTACTCTCTGGTTAATCAAGGCTTATCCAAATTTGAAAATGGCAATAAATCGATTAGTATTCTGTTTGATTTGTCACGAGCATTTGATACCATCAAGCATCAGCTTCTCCTCGATAAACTTTATGACACTGGAATTCGCGGCCAAAGCCTCAAATGGATTGAGACTTATCTAACTGGCAGATCACAATCTGTGAAAGTTAGGCTCGAATCGGGAATATATCATTCTGAAAATCTGAAAATTTCAACAGGGGTTCCCCAAGGTAGTGTACTGGGTCCTACTCTCTTCCTCTTATTCGTCAACTACATCTCCAGTATTAATCAACTGTATTTTACTGTACAGTTTGCTGATGACACGTCCTTCGTATTGAATTCTTCTTCCTGTGAATGTTTATCTGAACGGGCTGATAATGCAGTTGCAAATATGCTTGGTTACTGCGCTCGAAATGGCCTCGTACTAAATATTAATAAATTAAATACCATTGTTTTCTCGCCAAGAGAAATGGACTGTAGTATATTGGTTAGAGCCAATACTAAATCTATTGTACAGAAAAAATCAGTCAAATTCTTGGGCTTGAATATCGACTCCCAATTATCCTGGAATGATCATATTGACTCTGTTTCTATTGAATTATCCAAGCATTGTTTCGTTATTTGGAATTTTAGAAATTTTTTCCCCTTGTATATTTCATTGAGGTACTATTATGCCTATGTTCACTCTAGTCCAAATTATTGCTTAGTCTGCTATGGTAACTGCAACAGATTGAATGATCTGTTGATTGCTCAAAAAAAAATACTAAGAACCATGTGTTTTAAAAAATATAGTGATTCTTGTGCGCAGTTATTCACTGAATTGCAAATTTCAACTGGGATATCCATGTATATCTTGAATTGTGTCACTTACGTTAAGAATCATTACCATGATTTTCAGCATCAAGATACTATCCGCACAGCCGCCGGTTATACTCTAAGACAAAATTATAATCTGATAGTTCCTGTACATAAGTTAACATCTGCTTCGAACGGGCCTCATATCATGTCTATAAAAATTTTGAATAAACTTCCTATATTCATCAAGAAAATGTCTAATCCCATAAAGTTCAAAAATAGCGTTAAAAGTATTCTGTAAAAAAATGCCTACTACTCACTTGATGAATATTTTCAAACTGATCTAACTGGTTGACATCACCATTGCTTTGCTTGCTTGTTTACTATTTTACTATTCATACTCCATTTTGTGTAATTGTTTTTAATTACTATCTTCAACATCTATTGAAAAATTTTTATGTACTTTCAATATATATATATATGCGAAATTGGTATTCTGGCAGTTTATCCGTTGATTTGTCTGTTTTGACTTTCGACGTTTCGCCAACATCTCAGTTGGCATTTTCAAGAATGATACTGCTCCTACTTGGTGCTAGCAACTGTTGTTGAAAAACTTCTGCCAGTTTTTAAATGATTTCTCGATCGTAAATTGTAACCGATATGATCTGCTCCCTCAGCCGTCGGATTGATTATGGTTGTCGGACCTTTGGCTAATGACTGTTCAGGTAGTAAGGGTCGGTCTGGTTTGTGGTGACCTGCATCCACCGAAGGACCATTTCCTGAACTGTTTTTCTTTTTGTTGACGAGGGCCCTCCAGAGGGCTGGGCCGAAAATACTTTCAATCAACAGTGTAAATGTATATTGGTGGGAGATTTTAACTTGAACTATCTTGATGTTAATGATAGGTCAGTACAAAACTTCAAAAGTTCCATAAATAACCTAGGAGTTGAACAGCTCATCAATGAACCAACGAGAGTCACTTATAATAGTAGAACGTTGATTGATTATGTTTTAAGCTCTTCATCTGTGAATCGGTGTTCAGTTCACGAAACTCCGAAGATTACTGATCATAGTATTATAACAGTCTCTATGAAAAATGCACAGGTATTATGTCATAATACTACCAAATACTTTAGAAATTTCAGTCAAAATGAACTTGAACTTCTGAATGAGAACTTAATAACTTGTAACTGGAACACTAATTTAAGTGATGTCGATGAAATATATCATAACCTTATTACAAAAGTGAAAGGGCAAGTTGATATTGTTTCTCCTCTGATATCGGTTAAATTACAAAACAATCAACTACCTTGGTACGATCATGAAGTTACTAATACTGCAATTAACAGGGATAAAGCTTATAAAAAATTTAAAAGAAGCACAAATGTTGGTGATGAACGGCTTAACTGGGCCACTTACAAAAGCTACTTGCTAAAACTAAAAAAGTCTGAATACTATAAAACTAAAAAAGTCTGAATACTATAAAAGGAAGATTGATGAATGCTCAAAAGATTCAAAGAAAATGTGGAAAACTCTCAAAACACTGATTAAACCTCCTAATAGTCCTATACCTGATGAAATTATATTAAATATGCAAAGAATTGTTTCAAACATTGATAAAGCAGAAACTTTTAATAATTTTTTCATTGAAAGTATTATTGATATAAGTAAGTCTATTCCGGAGTCAACACCTTGGTCAGCAAGAGATCTCAATACACTCAATTGTGAATTATCGGAATTTAAACCATTTACCATGAAGGAACTAAAATCAATTATTTGTAGTCTTGACAATAAATGCAGCGCTGATTTTATCAATAACAAAGTTCTCAAGAGTATTTCTTCAGTTTTGGGTCAAGTCATACTTGACTTTGTTAACACCTCTTTGAAAAATGGTCAGTTTCCAAAACAACTTAAGATTAGTACAATAGTCCCTGTGCCTAAGATCAGCAATACTAATGAAGTTATTAACTTCCGTCCTATTAACACACTACCATCACTTGAAAGAGTCCTAGAACTTGCTGTTTACAACCAAGTTTGTTCATATATTGAAGTCAATAACTTGCTGACTGATCAACAGTCAGGTTTCAGGTCTAAGCATTCATGTGAAACTGCACTTCAACTTACCTTGTCCAAATGGAAAATGTTAATTGATGATAATAAATTTGTTGTCGCTGTATTCCTGGATTTCAAAAGGGCCTTTGAGACGATAGATATATCTATTCTCCTCTCAAAGTTGAAGTATTACGGAATATCTGGTAGAGTATTTGAATGGTTCAATAGCTACTTAACGGATAGATCACAGTGCACTAAAGTAAATAATATACTCTCAAGTAATAGATCCATTAGTATAGGTGTCCCACAAGGTAGTGTACTCGGTCCTCTTTTATTCATAGTATATTTGAATGATATTAAATATATTGAAAACTGTGAATTTATAAACCTGTTTGCAGACGATACTCTACTTGCTGTAAGTGACGTAAACATTGTCAATGCTGTTAGCAAAATAAATGCAATACTACAAGATATGTCGAAATTTTTAAATACCAATAAACTCAAATTGAATGTAGCTAAATCTAAAGCAATGATACTAACAACTGAAATTGGTATTATGGGGATAGGTCTGTAGTTGCCAGGAAGATATCTATCGCCTTTTTTAAAGATGGAAACTACTTTGCATATTTTAAAGGCATCGGGAAATACACCATCATTAGAACGAATCTTAATCAGATCCGTCAGCGAATTTATTATCAGTTCCATTATCTCCTTCCCATCACTATTTTACTGTTTAAAAAATATATGTCAAAGCTAGAGAGATTATTTGAATTTTTGATTGCGGACAACACTTCGTTTGTTGTTACTGGATTAAGAATAAATCAATGCTGAGGTTTTAACTTGGAATCTAAAAAGTCAGTTACTTCATGATAATTTCGAGGTGAGCTCTCCATGATGTTTCGTGCAACCAATAGAGAAGAAGTCGTGAAACTCATTTGCCGCTATTGTATTATCATCGGAACAAACATCGGATTGTGTTTTATTTCGCTCAAAATTAATTAATTTCCAGCAGTCTTCACTTTTATTATTTGAGGTAGCAATAAAATTGCCATAAGCATTTCTTTCTACTGCAGTGAATTCTGAAAGATAGTGATTTTTAATTTTCCTATAAGCAAGCTTGTGTAAATCACCTAAACAACCGTCACAGCACTTTGAGATGGACATTGAAGAATTGTACAGGTGTTTATTCACCATTTTTCGTTTCTATTTCTGGAAAGTGTTTGCATACCAAAGGAGTTAGCTAACCTTTCTACTCTATTCGAGGAGAAATCCAAATCTGTTTCCATGAGACTTCGTTCAAATTTTTGGATACCAATTTTGTTACTGGTCTAGTAACTTGAAGGAAATCCTGGTTATCTCTTTCAACCGCAATATCTATGTATTTCCCTGAATGATCCGAAATGCAAGGGTCTATCACTCTGGCATCTTCCAAATCAAAGGTGAGCGCCGTGAGGATATTGTCAATGCAACTAGATAAATTCGAAGATATTCTAGTGGCATCTAAAAAACAAATTCAAATTGGTTCCAGGGAACTGAGTATATTATCCGATTAAAAAATTTATTTTCCATTGGGAAATCGAAATCAGAACCTCAGATATCTGACAGATTTTAAAAAACGAACAAGAAAAAAATATTGGAGAATGACTTTCCGAAGCGGATTCGGTTTCCCAAACGTTAAAACGTAGTATTTTCATAAATATTATTTCTTGTATTTTTTGAGAGGCAAATTTGAGTTATACGAGAGTTTAATAATAATATATAAATATATATATATATATATATATAATATATATATATATATATATATATATATATATATATATATATATATATATATATATATATATATATATATAAATATATATATATCAGTCAGTTGTGTTGGACTATATCACGAAGAAAACTCTTTGTTATTCGTCAAGCTTTCGGCAATCTTTACTGCCTTCCTCAGGACGTCTATAATACATAAAAATATATCATATGATAATATAATAGAATGGTTACTTACTGACGTGAGATTAAATAATAAAACACAGACAAAAATTGTACATGAGAATATGAAGATGACGTTTAATTGAATTTAGACATATGATATAATTTCACTTCTAGATTACGGTGGGAAAGTCGAAATAGAGGGTGATTTTTCAGTCGTAATAGCCAAGGATTTATGAATGAGAAGTTGAGCGACATCAGATAAAGCTCCTCGATTAGCCAAGATCGAAACAAAAATCCAAAAAGAATGCGTAGAGTCAAAACAATCAGTTTCATTGAAAACAAAATTTTTGAAACAGTTTTTCTTGATGTCTGAATTTTGCACTCAAGTATCTTCCTATATCTAGATACAGGCGTGATGTTTTGAAAACTTCATTACACTCCTTTATAGTATTTCAAAAATTGTTCTACATTGTAAAGAAAGAAGTGGATCTCTGTCAACAATATGGTAGATGAGGGAATTATAAGGCAAGACGCTATAGCGGACTCAATACCTGAGATACGATAGAGCCCGGTATTTGATCTCGACACGGGGTTTGATATCTTAAGCCATCCGGCCCCTTCAGATAATTTGTTTCAGGAGTATCTATAACGGTCCGATGATGAACTATTTGCTTAATTAGGAACAATGAGTTGAAATGAAAAGGAAAACCCGTTGCGGGATAATAGATAATAGTGCAAGCGCTGCGAAACATTCCGTATGCAAAAACCGATGACCACATTCTGAATAATGATTTGAGTTGATAAAGACTTAATAAATGATATTGTGGAGGTTGCCGGACGGAATTATGGTGCAGTTTTTTTTTCGACCCCATGATAATTTCTGATTCCATCGCTGTAGCTGCAAAAAAAATGTGATTGACTATTAACACCTGGTTTAGGTAAGGTATGGAAAAAACGGCATGATCTAATTCAATACAAATTTAATAAAAAGAGTGGTTTACCTATTGAGAAGTAGTGAAAAATTCATTCAGGTAAGTTTTGACGATTATTACCGATGCATTTGCAAAGGGAAATACAATTGATTTCGCTTTTTCTAAAAGTGCAAAACATTGTCAGGCATTCAGCATTATATTTGCAAAATCCGATAAAAGAATTTGGTATAGGTGTTTTTGCCATTTGCACCGGGTACAACTTTCCATCTCGTCTTTCATAACCGAATTGGAGTAAGTTCGGAGGCCCATGTTTTGCATGCAGTCTTTAAGCAATGTAAATACAAAATATCAAAAGTCATATTCTCATGTACAATTTTTGTCTCTGTTTTATTATTTAATCTCACGTCAGTAAGTAACCATTCCATTATATTATCATATGATATATTTTTATGTATTATAGACGTCCTGAGGAAGGCAGTAAATAATGCCGAAAGCTTGACGAATAACAAAGAGTTTTCTTTGTGATATAGCCCAACACAACTGACTGCAACCCCAAAAAATTCACTACATATATTATACTATATATATATATATATATATATATATATATATATATATATATAAATAATAAATTTTGGAGTTGCAGTGTTGTACTGGTCTTAAAGTAAACTCTTTGTCATTTTGTCAAGCTTTCGGAAAATATTCATTTCCTTCCTCAGGACAACTACAAAAAAAGAATACATAAATGAAGAAAAACGATTGAATCTACTTACATAACTTGAGTAAATAGATTCAATCGTTTTTCTTCATTTATGTATTCTTTTTTTGTAGTTGTCCTGAGGAAGGAAATACATATTTTCCGAAAGCTTGACAAAATGACAAAGAGTTTACTTTAAGACCAGTACAAGACTGCAACTCCAAGATTTATTATTTTTATATATAATATTGTCAGTCAAGAATCACCCAATTATTTATATATATATATATATATATAGGGGGGGTTTGGGGGTTAGGGAGACTTAGATCTCGGCACCAAGTCCCAAAGAAGTCGTGGGGCTGCCACGTGATCGGTTTGTTTACACTCGCACCCACACTAGTATTTATAGCCGCATTGGAGTTTGGCAAAGATCGTAATATTTCCCACCTCCTACCCATACATTTAAACTGGACGAAAAGTTGAAAAAATCCACGAAACTACAAAACCCACATCCACATGACATCTAAGTCTTCTCTCTAATGCATCGAGTAGTGTAGAATAATTTAATAATATATTGCATACTCACAAAGGAACTTATGAATCCAAATAAAATCTCTAGAGCTCTGGTTGCAAAAAGCAGTTGGCTTCACCGGAATATTCTCCTTATAGCAGCAGAATCACAGGATAATTATTTCACATTCAGAATACAGAGAATCCAAATTCATTTCTAATAATCCTCCCCTTTTCCCTCAATGCTTCGACGGTGAGTTTGTTTGAGCTCCATGATAGACCAGGCATACACTGATAACTATTTCAACACAGAAGGCTGCAATTATATAGGAATTACACAGAATTTAATATGGAATACACGTACAACATTCGAAGTTGAATGTTTCATAACGAACTTCGGTGGTTATCTCCAGTTATAACCAGATTATCCACAGCCCGAACTGAAATTTACTTCAATTACAGGTAACCGGATTATATTTATTTATATTTTTATTTCTGTTTTCATATGTATATATTGAGAACTGAGAATTCGTTTGATTTGTCAATTATAAAGAAATTGAGTAAAGTCTTTAAGTTATAAGTTTGTATAGAAATGTAATATTCCCAAGTAACACACGGGCAGCTCTTATTTCGCCTAAAGCTTTATAAACGATATATTCTTGCAACTTATGAAGCTAAATGACTACATTGATGCTTTGTTCGACACTAAATTGCTAATAAAGATATTTGGTGGAATAAAATAGCTGATTAAACGTTCTTGGCGCTTAAATATGAATATGCTTTATTGAAGCATCTTATATATCTTGTTCATTACTTTATAAAAGGTTCAGTGAGATGCATTGCACAGAAACAAATTATGCACCTTCATAAGTGTTGTTTAAGCTTTCATATAACCATCACGCAACTATTTCACAACATCGGTAATTCTCTATAGAGGCTATGAAATATTGAGTTTTAACTACTTTATAAGCAAAATTTACACAGAAACAAATCATGCACCTTCATAAGTGTTGTTTAAGCATTTATATAACCATTACCCAACTGTTTCACAATATCGGTAATTCTCTATAGAGGCTATAAAATATTGAGTTTTAACTACTTTAAAAGCAAAATTCCACAGCTTTTTGCAATTTTAAGCCCAATACCATCCAAGCCAGACCTTATATATAGTAAGCGTATTAAGGTTTTATGCTTGTGAATGAGGCATCATTCATACAGCATCAATACAACAAAAGTTTTATTTTGACACTAAACGTCAGAGTTCCATAACCTCTAAAATTGTACTACTGAATTTGTTCATATTAATAATTCATTGTGCAAATTGTGTTACTCTAAAATATGGATACGAACTGGAAGAAAGTGAAGCGAAGTGGGAATTTCAGATGAAAAGTAAATTTGAAACTTCGAAACATTATGAAAGAATAACCCCCGCAATCCACGAATAAATCAATAATTGAAGAGAGCATCAATTATGAGGGAGAAATTCCAATGGAAATAACCGATAAGAAATCTGAGGAAGTAATATCAAACGAAGATATTGAGGAAGTAGTCCATGACTGGGACATCCAAATGGAGGAAGAGAACGTTCCAAAAATTGAAACAGGCCCAACACATCCAGTAACAGTAGAAATGATTGACAGGAGAATTAACCTCCACAATGAACTGAGAGAGTGTACCTAACAACCTACTGTTTTCTGGGTTTCATTTTTCACAAATTATCACAAGAATTGGTGCTTACTTCGCGGGGGAAAAATACAGTAATACAGATTTGTATGTGGTATTTATAGGTTATGTTCTATCTGATGGCTAGGCAACTGGGGTAACATCAAACAACTCCTGCCAAATAGCTACTTATACAGCACTTATGCAGCAACGAAAGAGTCGCAGAGATAGAGAGAGGAGAGTGCTTCTATTTGTCGAATTCATTAACGTTCGAATGGCGACTCGGACGGCGAATATGCGAATCAGTCGATCTAATAATTTCAACTACAGCTTTCTTCTATACATAGGAATAGGCAAGCGCCAAAAATATGTGTAAAAATGTGGTGGCGAAGTGAATTCGATTTGAGATGCCAGAAAGGCCCGTTAGAGGTCAGTCATTTATACCCTTTTCAAAGATTGCTGTTTTGATACTTTATCCTCGTTTTATAACTGAGCTTAATCGAGAAATGTCTAGGTAACACTTTAATACAGCCGACATCACTTTAATACAGCCGAAACGCTGTTTAAAAGCTTTTGTGGACACCTTCTGTGAATTCATTCGGGCCACCATGTTGAAACCTCAAAACAAAATCGTGATAGAGCGGCCATTGTTACCATTTCAAATGTTTGGGGTGTATTCGATAACTTTTTCTGAACAAAAAAAAAATATTTTGTTAAAACATCACTCATGAGGCATTGTAATAGCGTAAGTGCATCATTTCAAGCCCAATTTATGAAAAAAATTATAATAATTTTTTGAAATTATTATTTTTCAATTGAGGAAATGTAGATATTTTGAAAGCGTGTTGAATTATTTCGAAGTAGAAGAGCATGTTTCAACAGAAAAATTTTCTTTCCATGATAAATTTGGTTCTACATGGACGGCAGCAAGTACATAATGAGTTAGCAAATAACTTCCAGTGAGTTTTATATGTACGCCATAACAATATCATTCCCGATCGTTTGATAATTCAATCTCTCTTCACAACACATCTAACAACACCATAATAGCGCAAAAAGTATTCATAAATGTAATTGTTGGAAGCTATCATCCAGTAATTTTCATCTGTCACAAATATGTCTAACTCTTTAAATGTTTATAAAGCCTTTCAAACTCAAATATACCTCTGTTTTCAATCAACTGAGAAGATACTATATTGAGTCAATTGCGAACACCTTAATACGGTTGCTTCCCAACTGCAACTCCTAACCCATTCATAAAACAACTTTATAAATGCTTACTGACAGAAGCTAAGAAGTTTTGTAATGTGATTTATAAGAACTGATAGAACAAAGCGGAGAGGTTTTCATATTACTACATAAGCATCAATATACCCCTTACAAATCTTGTCGAGGCTGTATAACTTGTGCCTATTTTGGATGTATAGATACTTCTTTGATGCTGAAACAGTATTGTCAACTCTAATTTATACAGTATTAAAGTTATATTAGATTGCTGTATAACTATTGTTAGAGTTTTTGAAAAGTAATTTGTGCTACTTGGGTTGTTTTTCAAAATATCTTTATAGTTTTCAAAATGTAAATATGCCCAGTAGATTATTTTTTACCTGTATTTATGCCTTTTTAGTTTTACTTCTTTTCTAGCTCAGACGGACGCCAATGAACATGATGAACTCCTCAGCGGTGTGGTTTCTCTGGACTGCAGGGCTGTCTCTTGATGACATGTATTTTGTGGGAGAGAAAGAGAGAAGCAGATAAAATGACTTCAAAATCCAATCGAGTACCAATTTTCATTTCAATTTCAGTACCCTTTCTTCTTGAGAATCAGAAATTCAAATATATTATAGATTGATCTTGGAATTTCCTTATATTTGAAATCCCTGATCCAGGAGAAACCCAACTTATCTGATTGAATTTACTAAAAACATATATAGTGAAAAATTGGAGTGCCGTTTCCGAACAAGTTCTGAAAGAATGTTCAACGTACAACGAACAAATTTAATAACTCCAACCAAAAAGGTTTTTGATTCGTGATAATATAGTCTATTGGTGTACAGTGTGTTCTCAAGTCAGCCTTGAGTTCTATTT
This sequence comes from Zygogramma bicolorata, assembly GCA_032362365.1. NCBI lineage: Eukaryota > Metazoa > Arthropoda > Insecta > Coleoptera > Chrysomelidae > Zygogramma > Zygogramma bicolorata. The sequence continues at coordinate 128,250 of JAVJAQ010004434.1, read as the reverse complement.
TGTGTAAAGTGTTTAGTAAAGTATTTTCCAGTAAAAGTGAAGATTAATAAGAACTGTATTGTAGGTTGCCTAATGTGGAGCTGAACGTCTTGTCGTTTCCTCAGTCAGAAATCATACCGCAGCTGAGAAGTTCCTCGAATGAGGATGTTGGATATTTGTTTTCATGGTTGATGTTTTTGGTAAGCTGAAATGAGCTAGACATATTGTTGGTAACTTATAAATACTCCACATATTTATTCCTTTACATTTGATATCCACAATTCTACATTTCTCCTGTGTTTTACAATGTTTCATATCATAACAATATATATAAGATATTGCACTCATCTCTTCGTCAATAAGCCTGTATCACCTGGAATGGGAATAGGTAGGACGAGCAGAAATTGATTAGAAAACCAAACAGAAAGGTCCCAAAATGGTTCCTTGCTTAGAGCGGGTGCTGCGAAACATAAAAAAGAACGAAAAATCATGGTGAACTGGTGAATGAACCAAAAGAAACTATTCAAATGCAGCAAGTCGACGCGAAGACGAAATTTCCAAATTTGAGATGTTGTTTGATCCGAATGCCGATGAAGAAAACTTTTCGTGGTATAAAAGTTGCATGGCCAGCTATATCAGCGAAGAAAAATTTCGTCGTCGTCACTGCATAGAGCGCTGGAAGAAAGAGCTTCATCATCAACACAGGGCGTAGCTGGTCCATCAACTGACCCGCAAATCAAAAAGAAGCAACAGCGTTTCGTCGAGTGATTCATGCTCTTCCATTTGTCGCAATACGACGAAAACCAAAATAACTGAAAGGATACCGCACACTTTAATAGGGAAAGTGGCCCTCTGTCGAATCGGCTGAATTTTTTATATGTTATAATCCAAGTCATTATAAACAAAAAGTTCAATGGGCATAACTTTTTTTATAGACTAGTTTTGACGCTAGAGACCCTCGAAAACTTTCATTTGTTCTTCATTGATAAACAACACGGAACGGTATTTCGGATAATAATCACTATTCTGCATAATCAAAATCTAAATATTCATTAATATAAGATACTATCGAAAGTATTCTTCTTTGGTGTTGTTACATTCGGTCAATTATACAGTGTGTTCTAGCTACTTACAATTTTCAAAGTTCAATAATTCGAAAATAGTTGCGAATTGTCTCAGGTATCTACAGTGAAAAAATGTTCATGAATCTTATTCTACATCACATAGTCAAAAAAAAAGGAGTGTTTATTTTAAAATGAATCGAAAGTTAGGTATATTCGAAAAACGTACCTACTGAAAAATATTGTTCGACCATCTTGTAAAATTTTAAACCATAAGAAAGAATGAGAAATATTACAAATCTGTCTATGAAATGGCCTTACAAACATTTTCTTCCGAAATCTATCATTATGAATTCATGGATTTTAAGGGGTATGCAAATGGACTACTTTTGACCAAAAAGTCGTACCTATAACATCCAAGTGATTCAGAGACAATCAATTATAGTAGGTTTAGTGGGATTGAGGATACACAGATGTTTGAAAATAATAATATATAACATTATTATTATTATTATAGATATTTAATTTTAAAATAATGCACTCCAACTTCCAACCCGATTTCATTTGTATCGCCCTGTATATGCAAATCATGTTTGTCCTAAATACTGCGTTGTCTAATTAATTTTCGTTTTCAAATCGATATCACAATAAAACTCTCGAAATCGAATTTTGACGCAATATTGCTCCACCCTGTATAAAGATATTATAGTCCAGATTTCTTTTAAAAATTTTTTATTCATTCTCGAAATTGGAGAGTACCTACTGGATAATATGAGAACATTGCATCCCTTTACAGCAAAAAAAACATTTTTTGTAGATGGCTTTGGAAATTATGTCAAAGTTTCTAGCAAGGTTTTGTTTGTTTGTTACTTCATGTCAATATAAATGTAAATATGGCGTATAATTTCGCAGTGAGATTTGAATGTTATGTGTGTGAATACAATGGAACACCAAGGCAAATGGTACGTTTGAATGAAGAAAGCAGAGGCATTGCCGAACGTCGAAGGAATGAATTAGAATTGCCCCAAATACCTTTCATTGAACAGACAAGGATTTGCAAAAACTGGCATTTGAGTATTCTTTCAGAGATACAATCTTATTAACAAGATCCCGATCCAACTGTACTTAGAGTTTTGTTGCGGACCTCTCATACATCATGTTTAGTATGTGGTGGATCTCAAAATATTGGTAGAATGTCACCTTCTGCTAGGTTGGATGTATTCCTGAAGACAGGAATGTTCGCACCTGACGGCGTCAGAATCTGTGGTGGTCATCTGAATGAGGAGGGATATCTTCTGCCACCTTTCATGAATGGGCTCAGAGGAATAACAAGACCATACAATTTGAAAGGTAATGAACTCAAACATATTTTAGTATCGTTACGAGAAGCTGTGCTGAACTATAAATCAACGAATAAATACAATTGCGAGAATAATTTTACTGATGAAGAGTTTCAGGTGTTAACTCCAATAAAAAAAGAGCAGTTCACAGACCTCTTCGAATTTTGCAATCGCGTCAATATTCACGAGAAAAATAGAACAGTAGCAAAGAAAGATTTATTATGTTTCTCGTGCAAATTACCACAAGGACTTTCCGATCAATTGGGGGCATGTTTTCTTATAAAAGTCATCAAGCTGTGAGTTTGGCAATTAAAAAAGTGCGTGTATCATTATTACAACAATTCGTTCCGCAAAATTTAGGGTATCAGCATATAGAGAGAGGCCAATATATTGCTAGACATGTTACGGATTTTGCAAACACCCTCTACAATCCTGAACCAAATTATCCAAGAGCAATAGCTTATATTGACGGAACGTATATAAAAATTCCCAAAAGTCGGACATTCCAAGTATTGCGTCAATCGTTCTGTGTACACAAGGGATATCATCTCTTGAAACCAGCCTTGATTGTTGCTCTCAATGGTTATATCCTAGATGTTCACGGACCTTATTTTGCTGATTCAAGAAATAATGATGCGGCAATGTTGAGACATGAGTATGAACGAGATTTGATGGGTCTGAGAAACTGGTTCCAAGAAGGAGATATCTTTATGTTAGATAGGGGATACCGTGACGCACAGAACTTCTTGGCTGACTTAGGTATAGTAGTGAAAATGCCCGTAGCGCTTGGTCATGGACAGCATCAACTTACAACCGAAGAGGCAAATACATCTAGACTGGTTACGAAAACGAGATGGATTGTAGAAGCTAGAAACGGTCATATCAAAAATATGTTCGAATTCTTCAGAGATACTCTACCAATGCCACAAGTTCGGCATATAGGAGACTATATCAGAATAGCATGTGCGATAATCAATAAGTATCATGAACCAATTACCATGGAAGGAGCCAATGCTGAGCTAGCTCAAATAATGTTGAACCGTGCCAATGAAATAAATGAACTTCAATTGAGAATAGAAGAAGAGGGTCTACTACGAAGACATGGTAGATGGATTCCAATGGAGGAAAACCAATTACTTGATTTTCCAGTTCTCGATTTGGAGTACTTACGAGAACTTACATTCGGGATTTTTCAAATCAAACTAGCTCCATCTTATGTACAAGATAATAGACAGGATGTGGGAAACATTTTATTCGAATTCGACGAAAGTATTGATAATCCAGGTCTATTAAGGATGAGAGTAAAATCTCGTCATCGGAATACTACCATGTACCAACTATGGATCAAATACAATATCAGTTTGGAACGTGTGCCAATTCAGGGGTACTACTGTACGTGCAAATCAGGAAGTCGTACATTGGGTACATGTTCCCATGTAGCCAGCGTACTTTGGTACCTTGGATATGCCCGTCATGCCGCCAATGTTAGGTATCCTTCGACGCAAATACTTCATACCATATCTGATGCTGCAGAGAGACATAATAATGAAGAACCTATGATTGTGTAGATTGATATACATGTTTATTGCATATTATCCTTGTTTCTTTGATCATATTGTCATGTTTTCATATGTAACACCCTGCAAATTATCAAATGAATGATGAGGGTTCAGTCGAGAGTTTTCCATTAGGTCCACCAGGTTAAATGGGTGCGTTAAATGTTACATATGATATATTGAGTTAGAGCCCATTATTTTCTCCATATAACATTTATGCTGAATGTGCGACTAGAGGCTTAGTTGACCCGTTAGGAGGAGTTTCTCCACAACACTCCTTGAGCATCAATATAATAATCAGATATATATTAATACTCATTCGACAAAACCCTATCAAAATGATAGACACTTTTTTATATTTTCCATGAGTTTCATCATTCATTTAAATAATATTAACATGACCATAATAGCTGGAACACACTGTATAATTGATCACCTGCAGGTAACAATACTTTCAATAGTATCTTATATTAATGAATATTTAAATTTTGATTATGCAGAATAGTGATTATTATCCAGAATACCGTTCCGTGTTGTATAACAATGAAGAACAAATGAAAGTTTTCGAGGGCCTCTAGCGTCAAAACTAGTCTATAAAAAAAGTTGTGCCCGTTGGATTTTTTGTTTATAATGACTTGGATTATAACATATCAAAAATTCAGCCGATTCGACAGAGGGCCACTTTCCCTATTACTGTGTGCGGTCTCCTTTCAGCAACTTTGCTGTTTTTCAATACTTTGCTTCGAAAATACTACGAAATTTTCACAAAAATCTGTTATACGAAACACCGGAAGATTTGTTTGCAGAAACTTCCAATATCATACATCGTGTTACAGAAATTTCGTTTCATTACCAAAATCTTCTAGTAACGAAAGATGTCGACCAACAACAAACATCACAAAAACAGTTACTGGCTGCTCTTGACAAATTAATGGCGGATATAAAAGACGGTGTTTCGACGACCGCTTTTGAATTGACATAATTGACTCAACGCATGACTGTACTCGCTGAAGTAGAGGATGTAGTTCTAATCGTGATCTCAAAGTGATTCTGATCGATAAATTTGGTGACAAGGTTTTATTATCATATCTTACTGAGAGGAAGCAATCTTCTCTGGTTTTCATGGCAGGAAGTTCATTAAGGAAATAGCTGAACGTATACGTCGGCTAGACTGTAGCAAAATCGTCATGTGTGCTAAAGAATTACAAAATTGGCAGGCAATATACTCCATGAAACATTAGCGGTGTTTAGTGATATATATCAGTGTAACGAACAGAAAGACATCGCAACATACAGCTCTAGCCGAATTCATTCACCACCTACCTAACTAAATCGAAACATATTCTACACTGTTGAACAATCTTAGACACTGTGACAATGACTTTTAAAGGGACATTAAGTAGCGAAAATTCTATGCACGTTACAATCATGATAGTTAATCAACAAAAGAATGATAAAAAGAATACCTCACGGGGATGGCCTAGCTCTTCAGGTTGACTGGTCATTCGATATCTGTGGGTGACCTCATGCAGGGAAAGACCGCGTCGAAAGCTCATACAACTGCAGCAAAGTATTATATCATAGCTCGCAGGCAATATATCAATGAAAACAAGATATATTGAGGATATGCTGTCCTTCGGAGGAGACGCAAAGCCGGCGGTCCTGAGTCCATGGTTGTTGAACTCGTAAAGGATCCCTACCTCTGGTTGGAATACCAGAGTGTTCGGCAAAATTTCCGGTTGGGGGAAATGTGGTCACCGGCGTCGAAGATTGGTCTTGGTAGGGGAAATAGGTCGACGTTGAATAAATCATTGAAAAAAGAACACCTCATACACTGCTAAACCGAAACTAACTGAAACGGACTACAAATTTTTATATCAAGTCTTCCAACCAAAATCCCAGCTGGCTGCAAAGGTTTTTTTTTCTTGTTTCAAAAATAAACTGCAGCTCGTTCAATTCCTCTGCAAGTATTCTCCAATTTTTCAAAAATCAACGCTGAAACAGAACTTCTCATTACCGGTGGATATGAAGACTCCAAAAAATCTTCAAGCTCCAAGGTAATAGGTCTTCTGAATTGCTAGACTTGAAGTCCATGCATCTAAAAGCAGATTGAAGGATTTTCAGCCATATTTTTGTTGATGTTCGTGGAGGAATTGAACAAGTTATTATAAATTGTGCAGATTCCGAAGTTTTCGTACTCAACATCCACTTTTGGCATAAACTTTCGAATAGTAGTTGTTGAGGGATTTGGTTTGAAGGATCGGACGAAAAAACTCTTTTGAGCTGGGATTCAATTCAAATGTATCTGAAATCATTAAAACTTTTGATATTTTATATTTACATTGCTTAAAGACTGCATGCAATACATGGGCCTCCGAACTTACTCCAATTCGGTTATGAAAGACGAAATGGAAAGTTGTACCCGGTGCAAATGGCAAAACCACCTATACCAAATTCTTTTATCGGACTTTGCAAATATAATGCTGAATGCCTGACAATGTTTTGCACTTTTAGAAAAAGCGAAATCAATTGTATTTCCCTTTGCAAATGCACTACTTCTCAATAGTTAAACCACTTTTTTTATTAAATTTGTATTGAATTAGATCATGCCGTTTTTTTCCATACCTTACCTAAACCAGGTGTTAATAGTCAATAACATTTTTTTTTTGCAGCTACAGCGATGGAATCAGAAATTATCATGGGGCCGAAAAAAAAACTGCACCATAATTCCGTCCGGCAACCTTCACAATATCATTTATTAAGTCTTTATCAACTCAAATCATTAATCAGAATGTGGTCATCGGTTTTTGCATACGGAATGTTTCGCAGCGCTTGCACTATTATCTATTATCCCGCAACGGGTTTTCCTTTTCATTTCAACTCATTGTTCCTGATTAAGCAAATAGTTCATCATCGGACCGTTATACTACTATAACTAAATTATAAGAAAGCAATTGACGACGCGAAACGTAAAGCAAATGAAGATTTCATTGAAAACTCCAGTAACAAATCAAAGACAATTTGGCAATTGATACATTCACAGATAGGAAAAAGTGCATTGAAAAATGAAATCAACATTTCAGCGGAAAATTTCAAAATTTTTTTTGTAAATGTTGGTAGAGATATTATTAAATCAATCCCTCATAGCAACCTCGACTTCATGCGAACACTGAAAAACACACACAGTTCTCCCTCTTTTTCTTTTTTCATCACTCCTATACCAGTGAAGGGGAAATAAAGAGTATAATAAAGAACTTGAGAAACTCTCGTAGCAGGGACGTTTATGACATGAATGTGACGATTGTTAAACAGCTATGTGATGAACTGACTCCAATACTATGCTATATTTTCAACAAGTGCTTAGAACAGAGCATATTTCCAGAAAAAATGAAAACCGCAAAAGTAATACCAATTCCCAAAACTCGTGAGAACGAGGACATGAATTCCTTCAGACCGATTTCAATACTTCCGGTTTTTTCGAAGGTTTTTGAGTGTTTGCTGAAAGCCAGGGTTGTTTCGTATTTCGAGGAAAATCAGCTATTCGCTAAAGAACAGTTCGGTTACCGTAATCATAAATCAACAACAAAGGCATTGATAAACATTTTGGAAAAAGTCATAAAAGCAATTGACGAAAATAAATTTCCGTGTGCCATCATGCTAGATTTGTCCAAGGCATTCGATTGCGTCACGCATGAATACCTTTTTGTTGTCGATTTGCAATCGTTCCAAAATTTTAGCGCAAAATTTATCTGATTTCTGGTCGGAAACCAATTGATCCATGTTGGCTAAAATAGCTGTTCTTAGATCGGTATCCCTTAATGAAAAAATTGAGATAATTGTTTCTTCAGGTACCACCATACAGTTCCTAGTTTCGTCTTTGACGGGAAAACGAGACAATGTATCTGCTAGAATATTATCGGAACCTCTACAATGAATGATGTCGAAATCATACTCCTGCAAGTACATTATCCATCGTGAAAGACGAGCAGTTAATAATCGACAAGATTTTATGAAAGACAAAGCTTTATGATCACTAATTTTCGTTAACTCACGACCTAAAACAAATGTCCGCCATTTCTTTAGAGCAAAGATTACAGCAGCTGCTTCTTTTTCTGTGACCGAATATCTAATTTCGGGACCATGAAACATTCTGCTTGCGAAAGCTATAATGTTTTTTTGATTAGAAGCTCCGTCGATTTGGTATAAAGAAGCTCCTATCGCATATTCAGATGCATCCGTTTGAATGAAAAATCTTTTTTTTTAATTTGGGTGTTTCAACAACACCACTTTCGAAAATGCCTCCTTCACCTTTTCAAAGGCGCTCACCTGTTCAACCCCCCATATCCATGTACAATTCTTTTTCAACAGTGCGATCAACGGCAATAATAGTTCAGAATAGCCCTGACAGAATCTGGAATCGTAATTTACTAACCCAAGAAAAGATTTCAATTGTTTTACATTACGCGGTACCGGGAAATTCTGTATACATTTAATTCTTTCAGGGTCCATACGTATACCGTCGGAAGACCAATAAAATTAACCTCCATCCGAGCAAAATGTGACTTTTTCAAGTTAACAGTTAGCCCTGCGGATTTAAATTTTTCACAAATAATTTGCAAATGTTTCAAATGCAATTCTTGGGTTTCAGAATATATTAATAAGTCATCTACGTAGGCAGTTACCCAATGATTCGTTTCAGGTCCTAAAATAGTATTCAAGCCCCTTATGAATGACCCAACAGACGTAGATAGTCCAAAGGGAAGAACCTTGAAAACATATGTACATCCTTCGTAAAGAAAACCGGTATACTGCTGATGTTCCTTCCGAATCTTAACCTGCCAGTAAGAAGCCGTGAGGTCGAGTGTACTAAGAACTTGTCCTCTAGTAAAGTTATAAACCAATTCTGAAGGATTTGGCGGCATAACATGATCGCGAGCCATTCGTTTGTTCAAGTACCTCGCATCTAAGCATACCCGAATTGAGGAGTCTTTTTTTTCGAACAATCACTAGGGGACTAACGTATTCAGTTCGACAAGGACAAATGACCCCCCAGTCCATCATTTCCTTTAATTGTCTATAAACTTCTTCTTTATATATATGCGGCACCGGATAAGGTTTAATGAAGAAAGGTGAATAATCATGAAGAATTATTTCATGTTCATAACCATTATTTATCAAACCCGGTTGGTCAGAAAATATCATTCTGTACCTGTGTAGAAGGTCGAATAATTTATTTCTATTCTTATCTTCTAGTGATTCTGCTCGAAAGGCAGCATCTTTGATATCTTGTTCGGAATAATAGACAATTTCTCTCTTGTTGGGGCTTGAAAACTCGGAATCGATAATTTCCGTTATCGATATATTCAACCCTGCATGTGGTTCACCAATGAATGTAAATTCATGAGGAGTTCCATCGAAAACACCTCTCAATTTATTTTCGTTGAAATCAATCATAACACCGTTATCTCGCATCCAATCGCAGCCCATAATTATTTTTCTAGCTAATCCAGGAATAACAATAAAAGGATATTCTGAAACTAAGGTTCCTAATTGATAGCTCAAATAAACTTGCTCCTTTATTTTTGATGACTTACTACCTAAAGCACCCATAACCGTTGCACCTTTTGCCGGTAGCCTCAAAATTTTCGGATTAAACCTCAATAACTCATTCAAAAATGCTTCGCTGATTCCCGTCACTTGACTTCCCGAATCGATCAAGGTGCGGGTTACATAACCCTCAATATTTATTTCTACAGTCGGCAACACCGCTATATTTTTCAAATTAGGTTCATTTTCTTCCAACACGTCATCGAAGCTTTTATTAAACAGTGTAGACATTTCGTCTTGCCTCGTGTTTGTTCGCGAATTTACGTTTTGCACGCCCTGTTCAATCGGCCTATTGTCGCCTCGTCGCCAATTCTGCGGACCCTGACGCCCGACCCGATTCAGTGGACTCTGCCTGTCTCGATCGCGAACTACCGGCTGTTCATCTATTTTATCTAAGCGCCGCAAATGCCCCTCAATATCTTCCACCGTTTTAAAACCTGAGTTGATGATCCCTTTACGAATATCACAAGGAAAATGATTGATACACATTGATATAACTTCATTCTCACTCAAAGGACTACTCAAATATTTAGATTCTTTTATAACCTTCAAAAAATAGTCAGCTCTTGGCCCTCGCTCATCATAGAACCCAAACTTTATTTTCGAAAAAAACCTCTCTTTCTTTTTCAGTATCCCAATACCGAGAAAGAAATTGATTTTTGAATTCAATGAATCTTGTAAATTCTTTAATTTCGGCCCAGTCTTGCGCAGAACCTCTAAGAGCATTTACCGAATAAAATACTTTTTTTTCTTCTGGGACTCCCGCCTCTTCAAGCAAAGAGGTCAATTTTTTGATAAACAAAACCGGATGCATTGGTCCATTTGGAGAAAAATAAAGATTAGGACCCCCCAAATCTTTCCATAAGGAAATATAATTTGCATTATGATGAAGCGGAACGCCTTGCGATTGAAAATCAACATTAACATTTATTTTATTGTCAGGCTCTACTTCAATTTCCTTATTTTGTGTCTCTGGAGGATTCGTATTATTATTCAAATTTGGTATCACTTTACTTGATAAATCGTGTAGATTTTCATCAATTACTTTCAAGTTCTTTTCGATTGATGACGAAACATGAATTGCCATCTGGGTAATGTTATCTTTCAATGTATTGTTCAAAGCCAAACTAAATTCTGAAAGAGATTTTGTAATACAATCAGTCATCCTATCCATCATAAAATTTTCGTCAAAACTGGTGTTCATCACGGTCTGTCTTTTCGATTTTCGCGGCATTTTCAAAGAAAATTCTGATAACTATACTCAATCAAAAACAACGGCGTATTATACGAATACAGTATTTCCTCACAAATCTCTGCCCTCTCTGTTGGACGCCAAATGAAGAAACTCTTTATTGTTAATGAATAACTCAGGGGGTTGGGTAACAGAGATTTATTGAAAATACCTCATTTGAAACATCAGCCGTCAAATAAATGTTCACGTTAGAAATCGCGATGTAATGAGTCAGAAAAGTTCAAAGTAGACTCACGCACCAAGTCTTTCAAAATCACGATGTAATGAGTAAGGAAAGTTCAGAGTGGACTCACGCACCAAATCTTCCTTGCAGTTCGCAAAACAGTCGGTCCTCTTCGGGTACCCAAGTACTGAGGCCTGATCAATGGACGTCTTCTTATTGAGCTAATACTGCAATTTGCAGACCATCATTAGCGAAACATGGCAATTTCACCATGATTCTTGATTGCTTTCTTTGAAAATTGACTTTCATCAAACCAATCATTTTTGACAATCCTTGAGTTCCGCCAACTTTTCTATCTCCTCCTGATTTCCTGGCATTCATGATTATTCGTGTTCCGCACTTGACAGCTGTACTTTCATCAAAAAGCTCAGGGTTGGACTGACCCTTTACACCTTTTGAATAAATTGGAATTCTACGGAATCAGGGGTGACGCACTGAAGCTGTTTGCCTCATACCTAGACCATCGTCAGCAACAAGTTGTTCTACCTTCTGGTGAGAAATCAGGCGTACGACCCATAGAGACTGGTGTTCCCCAGGGCTCCATATTGGGACCAATATTTTTTATCATTTTTGTCAATGACCTACCGAAGTATCTGAATGCTCATGCGGTTGCTCTATATGCCGATGATACCACAATTGTGAATGTCAGCCATGATATAACTGAGCTACATCATACGAATGATGAAACGACAGCAAAAGCTTGGGACTGGTGCTCGGCGAACAATCTTAAACTCAACACCGAAAAAACCAACGAAGTATTTTTCATGGATCTAGATTCACAGAAAAGCGTTAAATCATTAGGTATTCATATTGACCCAAGATTAAACTGGGGGAACCATATTGACCACACGACAAAAAACTGAATAAAGTAGTATACCAAATCAGAAAACTTACACATATAACCACCCAAGACACTGCATTAACATACTATTACAGTAATTTCTATACTATTTTTGCTTATGGGCTTTTGATGTGGGGTAACTCCTCAGCAAGCGAAAGGATCTTCAAAATTCAGAAGAAAGTTGTACGCATAATAGGACAAGCAGGTCTCAGAGATCATTGCAAGCCGCTGTTCAAAAAACTGAAAATCTTAACTCTACCATCGGTATTCATTTTGCAATGCATTATGTTTGTGAAGGAAAATGAAACTTCATTTTGTGCTAATTCATTTCACCATTGTTACGACACCAGAAACAAAAATGATCTGACCATTCCGTATCACCGGTTAAAATTGACGCAGCAACCGATTAATTATACATCCATAAAGATCTTCAACAAATTACCAACTGAATTGAAAAAAGTCTCGGCTAAGCAACTTAAAGCGGCCATTACAGGAATTTTATTGAATGAAGCGTTCTATTCAATCGACGAATTTTTTGCATTCTCGTTCAATGGGACTCCACCATGCAACAGGTTATGAATATCTCAACTCGAATTGTATTTTACCTCAACAAGCAATATATGTGTGTGTATGTATGTGTATATATGTATATATATATATATATATATATATATATATATGTATGTATATATGTATATATATTTTCAATCTCTCTGTTAATTCTTAGTTGTTTGTATATACATGTAGCTGTATATCTGTTTGTATGTGTGCATTTTCAATTCATAATTTCATTTTTACCATGGCTTGTCAAAGTGATTTTGCCAATTACTACACACTGCTATTGTGACAACCTTAAATGTATTCATACATAGCTTGGGCTAATAAATTATTATTATTATTATTATTATTATTATTATAGATACTCCTGAAACAAATTATCTGAAGGGGCCGGATGGCTTAAGATATCAAACCCCGTGTCGAGATCAAATACCGGGCTCTATCGTATCTCAGGTATTGAGTCCGCTATAGCGTCTTGCCTTATAATTCCCTCATCTACCATATTGTTGACAGAGATCCACTTCTTTCTTTACAATGTAGAACAATTTTTGAAATACTATAAAGGAGTGTAATGAAGTTTTCAAAACATCACGCCTGTATCTAGATATAGGAAGATACTTGAGTGCAAAATTCAGACATCAAGAAAAACTGTTTCAAAAATTTTGTTTTCAATGAAACTGATTGTTTTGACTCTACGCATTCTTTTTGGATTTTTGTTTCGATCTTGGCTAATCGAGGAGCTTTATCTGATGTCGCTCAACTTCTTATTCATAAATCCTTGGCTATTACTACTGGAAAATCCCAAATTTCGTTTTCTGAGTGGAGTTGTTCTGACGAGTACTTTATCGAATGATTTATTATTTCAATCTTTTCAAGATATTTTCATAATTCTAATGGTGACTGCGGTCACTAAATTGAATTAACTATTCCAGTGAGATCTCTGTTCCTCTTTAATAATAGAAGTTAATAAATTATCCCGGATGCAGGAGGTCACCAACAGGGCGGATGGTTTTGTAGATCCGTAACTCCGAGTTTAATCTGAAGTTGGGTGCAATGCCGCATAAATTCATGGTCAAAGTAGACGGCTGGTGGGACATATTATATACACACGTAGTAAATAATGGTGAGAGGTACAACTTCAGGAAGGAAGTCCCTGACAGAAACGATGTTTCACAAAATACAATGAGCTCAGGGAAATATACCTGGAGAAGCTGTGAATGCTAAAATGTTACACACGTTTGCTTTTTGATTCTCTGAAGATTACATCGTGTATCTGCATGGTGAAATATGTGGTGAAGCCTGTGCTTGCATTCAGACAACGATCCATTCTCTAGGAATATCGCTTTATAGCCACGAAATCAATGAGTGGAAATTTCTCCGAATCAAAACGTCATTGCAGTCATCTGTGAACGCTGTTATTGAAATTCATTGACAAATATCTCTGAAAACGATTCAGCGAAAGATTTATAAACCAAGTCGCATCGAATATTTGTTTCAAGAGACTGTTTCGAATGCTGGATTAGAAAATGAATAGAAATATATGGAAACATTTACAAATATCTCAATAACAGTGAATAAATATAACTGAAAAAAATATATCACGTCCTGAGTAGGTGGTAACCGTAACCTGTTCATACGCCTTATCAATCACAAGAAATATCGACGGAATTGGTGCCACGTTCCTGTATAGGAGTTTCGAGAGTAAGCCGTGTAGTGGCCGCTATATGCAGCCCGGTTGTGATTGGAGAGTGCATAGAGATTATAGCGACAAGAAGTTGTTTTTCCCCTTGATTAAGAAAGTTATTTACATTTAGAACAAATTGGTTTTTCATCTACATCCAGAGTTTCTTTTCTTTTAGAGAAAACAACAATCTGAAATCTAAACAGTGTGATGATCGAAGTTGGTTTTTAGAGGAGTGGGAAGGAAAAGGTCCCGAAATGGTTCAAATCATACCGAACAATGATCACAATATATACATTTCAATGTTGGGTACTAAGTTGTCACCAATAGGGAAATCTCCTTCTGACGAAAATAAGTATTTTTCTCCGAATCAAAAAATAAATACAATATGTATACCAAGCACATTTGATTCAATTTTCATATGCTTGATATATACGAAATGAGCAAGAAAAAGTTATTTCTATGCAACCTAGTGCCCGTCCTGCCATATTATAGGCAGGAGAGTTGCTGTTTTAGATGGACTCCTTCTTCATTTTTGTAACGAATCAATCGTCTTTGAACGATTTACACGTACCTATCAACAGAGGATGTTCGTGTTTTTTCGATTTTACTTCCTTCACTCCTAGAGCAAAACATAATTCATCAATGAAACTAAGGCATTCAAAATTCAAAGTTTCATCATTTAGCAACATCGGCTGCAGATTCCATAGATAATAAAGGCTAACGGATCTCTTACGTGTATGAGTCAAACAAAGACAACATATTTCAGAATCATGATATGTTTCTTTCTTTTCTGAGTCATTCTACGAACTTTTGTGCCAACAAAGATGAATGTATCGACTATGGTTTTCTTCTTCTAACATATACTACTAATCCCAACTCCGATCCACGCTTTGTAGGCGCTTTTGCCAACAGTTGCTGTAGGAACAAATTCCTTTGAAATTATTCCAAACCCAACATTTGATAAGTTAATTCGACTAGTTTTGACAATGAACCCAAAAAACACATGATTGAATCTCAACTTTTTTTGTTCAAACTTGCTATTGCTGTAACAACCCAAATTGAGGAGATTTCCCTATTTGATGTTTGACTTTGTCACAGCTTTCGATTTCTGGAAAGCCGCGGCCAAGAAATCGGGAAACCACCTATGGGAGTCCTAGTTATCCTGGTAGGCGCACACGTGCTCATTTTACAATCAGTATTCAATATGACTTCCAGAAGTGAATATTTACGTAGTACGCGTGTGAGTTGTTTTGGTTTTTCAAGAAATTATATCAGTTCAAATCAGTTGACAGTTGTTCGTAGTAATGTAGGTATTGAGTGCTAACACGTGAAAGTGTTGTCATGTGAATTTTCAAGGAATTTCAGTAAGTTGAGGTTGAAATTTTGGGTAACTTTTATCATCTTTGCATCTCTATTGCAATAAAAAATGCCGCGTCGTTTTTGTGTGCCGGTTGGATATGAATTCCACAAATCACAGAGAACAAAATACTTGGTTACCAGGGACAACCTTACCTTACCTTAAATGTACATAAAAGGACTAACATCTACTCTTCATACCAAAAATTTAACTGAAATTATACGGTCCAAATGGCTTATGGGGTTAGAGCCTCAGCCCTCTGGGGAGCATCTCGTTGCACCCACATTTCGTAACACCCACAATGCGTAATACCCACATTTCGATACACCTACATTCCGTTATCCCCACATTTCGTAACACCCACACTCTCCGAACATACCCGAATGATGCGCTTTTGCCAAATTCATTCTTCTTTTAGGTTAGGTTAGTTAGGTTAAGTTAGATTGGGTTCGGAGAGTGTGGGTCTTACGAAATGTGGGGATAACGGAATGTGGGTGTATCGAAATGTGGGTATTACGCATTTTGGGTGTTACGAAATGTGGGTGCAACGCAGCGCACCCGCCCTCTGAGACGATAGTCGTGGATTCGAGTCTCACCGAAAGCCACTTTTTCTGGCTTTTTTAAATTTGACATTGAAAATTTAATTTGTATAGTTCAATATTGAATTAAACAGAGTTTGTTTCCTTTGAGTTTTTTCATGAAAATCGAACGAATACTCTGAATCTGGAATTGATTATCAATATGGTTCTTGAAAGAGAGTTCTGAAATATTTACTAGGTCGAAGAAAAAATCAACTGTACAACTCGAATGGATATTGGCCATATTCACTCTTATTTTACAATAGTAGTTTGTACAACAAGAGTGGATATGCTGACCATATCGCACGAGGACGAAGTTTGGGCACGATGCCGTAGACGACTGCTCAAACGTTCGAGGGGGATATGGCCAATATCCATTCGAGAAGTACTGTTGATTTTTTCTTCGACCAGGTATATATTTCAGAACTCTCGTTTACGTTGCATAATGATAATCAATTTTAGATATGGAGTATTCTTTCGATATTTATGAAAAACTCAAAGAAAAGCAACTTTATTCAATTCAATATTGAACGATACAAATTAAATTAGAAATGTCAAAAATGGGCAAAAAATAGTCGGTTTGGAGTGGAACTAGAACCAGCGACAATAAAATAGTTCGTGTCAGAAAGCTAGCTCTTTCACCACTAGTGTCATGTTCCGATATTCCTGAACAGTACTGTCCAGCTAATTCAGTCGTTCCGATTTTACTGACATTCACTGGCAATTATTTCGCGCCAATTTTTGAGGTACCCTGTCAGAGACTAAAAAGTTACTGGTGCTACTGCTGCAAAAGTGGTCCTGTAGTCCCACTATTCCCCAAATTGAGTTAGGTTAGGTTGTGTTCGAATAAACGTCGACGGAAAACAAATTTGTTGTCAGATCATTGCAATTGCAAAATTATCAAAAATGTTTCGAGTTGTACTGGAAGATATTTGCGTACAAGTTGATGCTGAATTGAAATATGAATCCAGCAGATCAATACAATATGCGGGAACCCCATTTCTCGAGATTGCAAGCCTTATTCACTCACCTGAAATATTTTTTGAAAATCTTAGGGGCGTAAAACCCTACTATATTTTGAATGTACCCTTTTATTCTTGGTATGTTTTTTATGCGACCTCTAATTTTGTCGAGGATTATAATTTCAGTCATTATATTCTCTAAAGACTCATTATCAGAGCTTGAGCTCTCTGAATTTTCTATTTCCGTATCGCTATTGCTCAATATTTCCTCCAATATTCAATTCATTTTGACATAATAAGATAGGGTACGTCACACCTGTCACCGCTGACAGTTCCTTTGACGGATGTCCGATGTCGATCCGTTCCGATATCATCAGCAGTAGATTACTATCTCTGCAAAAAGCGTTCCGAAAATGCTTACTGTGGCCAGTCAGACAAGTCAATGTGACCAATGTCATTTTCCGATATTGCTGGAATTACTGGCCACAGTAAGCATTTTCGGAACGCTTTTTGCAGTGATAGTAATTCTCTGCTGATGATATCGGAACGGATCGCCATCGGACATCCGTCAAAGAAACTGTAAGGGGTGACAGGTGTGACGTACACTATCTTATTTCAAAATGAATTATATATTGGAAGATTGGAAGAAATATTGAGCAATAGCGATACGGAAATAGAAAATTCAGAGAGCTCAAGCTCTGAAAATGAGTCTTCAGAAAATATAATGACTGAATTTATAATCCCCGTCAAAATTAGAAGTCCCATAGGAAAAATACCAAGAACAGAAGGGTACCTTCGAAATGTAGTAGGTTTTTACACCCCTAAGATTTTCAAACAACATTTCGGGTAAGTGAGTAAGGCTTGCAATCTCGGAAAATGGGGTTCCTGCAGATTTTATTGATCTGCTGGATTCATTTCAATTCAGCATCAACTTCAACGCAAATTTGTTATAGTACAACTCGAAACATTTTTGATAATTTTGCAATCGCAATGATCTGACAACAAATTTAATCTGTTATCCTTTAATGTTCATTTAGCCTCTCTAACAGGGTACCTCGAAAATTGGTGCGAAATAATTGCCAGTGAATGTCAGTAAAATCGGGACAACTGATTTAACTGGACAGTATCGGAACATGGCATTAATAATTTCAGTTGCCCAATGATAGGTGTGAAGAGTAGATGTAAGTCCTTTAATTCCACAAAAAAAAAACATCAATTGTGAAAATTCAAACAGAAAATAAAACAGAGAATATTTCAAATATAATGCTTATCCAATCCATCTTGGCACAGAAATAATGACGTATATGCCCAACAATCTCTGTGAAGTATAGTAAAATTAAAAAATATCCATTATAAGTATTCACTGTGTTACTGTGTTCAAATTTATTCATAGTAGGTGTCTTTTCTTTCGTCACGGTCTAAACTACCAGTGTGCAACTGGAAAAGTAGCTGAGTTTGTGCCAAGATGGATTGGATAAGCTGTACATTTATTTATACTCAAATGAAACAACTTGGATTTCGTGTTTGTAGGACAGATCAGAATTGTAACGTTTCTACAAGGTTGTCCCTGGTAACCAGGTTTCTTGTTCTCTGTGATTGGTGGAATTCATATCCTACCTTGTGTGGGTATGAAGTCATATCCATTCAGTTGACTGGAATAGTCAACTTATCTGTTTAGTGAACTATAAAGAAATTATTTACGGGTGGGAGTAGAAAAACTACTATTTCTTCAATAAAAAAAGTCAGCTGGTTAACGAAAAGATGCATTTCGAACTCTGGTAGAGAAAGTGATTGATGTTTCGTTGAGAAAGTGGCTAAATGAATTGTGTGTGTGAAGCTTCAATTCGTTTCCTTTCTGAGGAATTTTTGATTCATGAATTGAATTTATTTTCCAGCATGAATTGTGACTTGTGAATTCAATTCAAGAAAGTGATGAATTTGTTCAGCTCTATATGTATAGAATGGCTGGAATATGAAAAACCAGACAATGACACAAACATGAAATTTCAAATCTTCCATATATTATTATTCCATCCTATTCTAGTGATAAGGGAAAGCATCATATTCATAAATTCATGACGACAACGAGGGGTCAGTCCTCAGAAACATTTGCTCTCCGGTATTTTGTGAATAGCGCTCACATTTGAGCATTCGTTGGATGTGAATTGTTCTCATGATGAATTGGGTGAAAATGGGTGCAGAGTTATGTTAATTCGAGCCATGTTAGCGGCAACTTTCACGCCTATTCGTAGGGGTATATTTATGAAAGTATTTCTGGGGTGAAATTGAAAAATGAAAACAAAACAGCTTCCATTAGAGGGCGTCTTCATGATGCCGCTCAATGCGGTATAATATTCCTTCTTTTGATGTTTTATCGTTGGATGGCAAATGCAGTGAGGTCGTAAAAAGTTCTCCCTTCTCAAACTATTTTCGAAGGGAAATAGATGTTGAGGTACATTGAAGTTCAAGTATGAGAGGGGTATTTTCAGTAGGTACTCAACGTGAAAAATATATGAAAATCGGGTTAACGATATGAGCACAATTGTGATAGCTATTCAATTTTGACCAAACATTTCAATAAATATCCAGATAACAATAAATTATGTGAATCAATTTCCAACATTAAGGAAAATTCCAGGAATGAAATCTTCGCAAATCTTTGAATTCATGAATTCTGCCATGGAATACAATTCTACAATGTTCAACAAGTTTTGACAACGTGATACCAATATTTCTCATAGAAAAAATATGAGGTGATATTGATTCCTGAAGGTCATATTAAATGTGATTTCGAAATGATTTTCAATGAAGAATCTTGAATAACTGAATTTTCAACTCGATCAGGAAGACGAGCCAGAGAGATAATTTAGAGAATTAGTTAACCTCAAGAATTCTAAATAATCAGAATTTTGTTTATGTCTGAGGGCATCAAATCAACTTAAATTAATAACTCTCATAGGTATACAAAAACGTATATAGAGAAATGGTCCAACAAAAAGTATGCACCTAGCTTTTCTCTTTTTGTTTGTAAATTGTATTTTTCATCAGTACCAAAATTATATCGGGTTGATGTTCTTAACGCCTATTAAATTTTGCATTGGATGTTTGTGTGAATTTCAATGAATAGTCATATATTAAAGAATATGTCAGAAATGTGTCGCCCTCACAATCAAACTCTACGTGTCCGAGCCTCTTTGCTTCATATTAGAAAAAATAGGTGCCTAATTTTCATTGGACCACTCTGTGAGTACTTCACAGAAACAGATTTTTTCTTCCGAGAAACCAATCGGATTAGAACTGCTCCCAGTTCTTTTCATTATTCATTATGATGGATCTGTTTGATTTTTCCCACACTTTGCCATTCGAGGAACGAATCATAGTCTCGTCATAATCACTATATATTATATGTAATATAGCTTCATCTCATATTTACGTTTCTGTTCAGCTAATTGTCATGTTTCCTTAGCTTCTTCATTAGTTAAAATTCGCTAGAAAGTATTTCAGATATCAACTTGAGATATGTTTGTTCCTAAGTGGCGTTCGAATTCAAAATTTAACGTTAACACATACACGAAACAAAGGTTGTGCAAAGGTTCGTCAAAAATAGTAATAGCGATATCTTCTCAACAGCAATATCACATGATCTACTAATGACTAATGTAACGAAGAAGCTGATAATGGAAATGAAAGATTTGGATACAATTTTCACAAAAATTTTCACTTCTACTATCAAATGGGCAAACTAGTATCTGATTGGAATATGACCCAGCTCATCGTGGCTTCAGTTACTTAATTGAACATCATCCTAATATACATCTGCCCGCTATAAAATCACACGACATCAATCTACCAAATCAATTCAAAGAACTGAGAACCATTATCAAATCCTAAATTGATGCATCTCTTCAAAAATACCTGCGAAATGCTGAAATTTATATTGTAACTGATGCCAAAGGCTTCTGGTCAATTATTCAGTCCAGAATCCCTGGGTGTAT
Source organism: Zygogramma bicolorata (assembly GCA_032362365.1). NCBI lineage: Eukaryota > Metazoa > Arthropoda > Insecta > Coleoptera > Chrysomelidae > Zygogramma > Zygogramma bicolorata. The sequence goes on along the minus strand of JAVJAQ010004434.1, from coordinate 107,257 downwards.
GAAAGGTGGCCCTGTCGTCTACGAAATTGTAGATGCTTTTGCCACTTATTTCGAAAGTGTCTACAAACTTCAGTCTAACTCAGACTACTCCCCTGATTGTGAAGAAGTTAGCAATGAAACAATCGTCATTCAACCTATTACTCCTGATCAAGTTATTCAAGCGTACAGAAAACAAAAAAATTAACTAATTTCAGGCGTAGATCAAATTCAGAGTTTTTTTTGCGAAATATTGCCCTTTAGTTTTAGCAGAACCTCCATCTCATTTGTTCAATCTAGTCCTTTCTTCCAGTATTTTCTCAAACCTATGGAAAATTGCTCGTATCTGTCCGGTTCTGGAAAAAGGAGATCCCTCCATGTTGCATAAATATCGCCCTATATCTATACTGTGTTCATTTGCTAAAATCTTGGAAATCATCATCTATGATGCAATTTATGCCCCAACCAGGAGCTTGATATCGAAAAATCAGCACTGTCTCATGAGCAACCGATCATGTGTCACTAATTCAGCATGTTCCACTCACTTCGTAACAAATTCCCTCGACAAAAGGAATCAGTTCGATGTTATATACAACGACTTTCAGAAAGCCTTCGCCAAATTGATCACTCAATCCTCATGATCTAACCTTATCTTATCATTCAAGTCGTATTAAAGTAATCGCAGACAATTCGTTGAAAATGAAAACAATTCTCGTTTCATCGCTCCCACGTCAGGTATACCACAGGAGTCCAATCTTGGACCACTTCTGTTTCTCTACTATATCAATGATCTGATTATCTCATCAACTTGTCAAAAGCTTGCTTTTGCAAATGACCTGAAAATCTTCTCAGTAGTGACTTCCTCTCATGACTGGTTCTTACTACAGTCTGACTTGGATAAAATTACATTGTGGTGTGATAAAAACAAATTGAGCCCTAATATTAGTGAATGTTTCGTGATGAGTTATTCAAGATGCAGAAACCCGGTAATCATTCCATCTATCAAAACTTATTAGGACGTCGCTCAGAGATTAGAAACCTGGGAGTTATATTTGAACACAAACTCTCATTTATTCAACATATAAACCAAACGTTATCAAATGCTTCTAAAGTTCTCGGTTTCGTTATCAGAAATTCTCATGGCTTTGAAAACACAAAAACTCGGAAAATATTATACTTTGCATTTGTTCGCGCAAAATTAGAATACGGGTCATTGATTTAGAACCCTATTTACGATTGTCATTCTAAATAAATTGAATCTATTCAGAGATTCCTCAGATTTCTGGTATTTCCAGAAGACAATAATTATCACATGAGAGGGCCGCATAACAATATTTATTTGAATATATTTGATGTTACCTCTTTGTCGAACAGCCGAATCATCGCTGTTATTTTATTTCTTCACAAATTGATTCATAACAATATGGTTTGCCCATATTTCTTGCATGAAATCAATTGGTTTGTGTCCCGCCAAGATTCCAGACATACTGTGACATTCCATATCCGTATCTCGCATACCAACATCTCACTGTTAGCCCTATTAGTAATATGTGTCAAAACTTCAACCGTTTTTCTAGAATATGCGACATCAATTTCGACTCATTAAAATCTATTAGTTCCTTAATATTGAGTGAATTGTCGAATAACTGACTTTGGTGTCTTTTAATACCTATACTTCACTTAAGGTTTGTGAGGTCAAAGTTTGGATATTCAGAGCCTGTGTTTTCAAGCCCCTTTCCCTTCAACATATATTTTAACACATATTTATGTATTTATTTTCTTTTATCTCATTCCTATTGATGAATATTGATCTGTTATCGATTATTCAATACATTATATTTTCCTTTCTTTATTTTTTGTTTTTGTACCTGTTGGAAATAAGTGGCTTATTATATATATTCATACAATATATAAGGCTACTTAATAGTCTACATATAGTGAGTTGATTCATTGAATCAAGAAAGAATATATAAAAATAATAAAATATTGAAAATTGACCTTAAATAACAATGTATAAAATAACAATAACTACAAAATATGAACAAACAGTTCATATTATATGCCTTCCTGTTCATAAAATAAAATATACGCTTCGCCACTCACAAGTGATTTGGAGGAGATTGGTGACACACAAGAATCGTTGAATACATGCCAAGTTCCCACATAAGGATGCCGGCAGTAAGCTGTGTAGTGGCCACTGTATCTAGTGCCGCTGTGATTAGAGAGTGCGTAGAGATTGTAGCGACAAGGGGCTACATCGGCTGCCGCATAGTTCTTCATGTCCAGACCTTCTAACGGGAAATCTACCATGACATTAAGTTTACCCCTAGAACTATCGGATGGAGAGAATCGTTTGAGATGGATCACCAGCACATTGGGGAACTTGTGGATCGACAACGATTTTGAGCACTTCCGCCTTTCTTTACACTGTGAACATCTCGGTTTCTCGTCACCATCCAACATCTCTTCCTCGGTAAAAGCGTCTAAGCAATGATATAATCCGAGATGACCTGTAATTTGTGGGATAGGCAGTAAAAGTTCCCAAAATGGATCGAAGGTCACGGAACAGTAACCACAATATGTGCATTTCAGGGTCGATTTTAGTTGGCCGACGAAGTTTTTTAGTACGTTGGAATTGCCTATCCATGACACTTGCGATTCATTGCCGTCACTAAATTTGTCGTCTGATCCTGTTGAAATTGGCTTTTGTTTATCTGTGATTTGATTGATATCTTCGTGCAGTCCTTCGAGTAGGTATATCAAAAATTCCTGGGCATCTTGTTGTGCATGACCCATGAAGCGAGGTGCATGAAGTTCGATTTGGCTCTTTAGGAAAAGTGTATTCACCACTTTGTTAGACGAATCTTCCGACCACAATTCTTTGATGACTTCGGCAAAAGCTTTCATCAGAGTATCTTTCATACTCGAAATACTATTATTAATGTCCTTTACATATGTATCTTTCTTCAAGTACTCCAGTAACCATCTTGTATTGGATAAACATTGGATGACACAGTTCATGAAATAAGTGTTCCCGACATTCTTCAACCCATTGAGACCGAATGATTTGATATTAGTATTTACCATGGGTTCGATGGTATTCAGGCCATTTGTGATTCGGTCGTCACATTTGTCTTCTATCGAATGGTTTCTCCTATCGAATCGGTGCGACAATGAATTAGAATTGGGAATGCTCGATATCAACTTCAATGGAGATGAAGAGGATTTTCTAAGCCTTGGAGATATTAATGAATCTAGGTGTGTGCAGCCAATTTCCTTAGAAGGAATCGTTTCCCTATGTATTTCTGTCTTGTTATGGAGTTTTACTTTTTGATTAAAATCTAGTTGTTCATCAGATAATTTTGGGGATTGCTTGTTTCGACATCTTCTAAAGGGATTGTGAGGATTTAAAAATAATTCATCCAGTTGACGAGTAACAGGAATGGTTCCAAGGACGGAAGCTGCATTTCCACGTTGAATTGCAATACCGATACGTTGGAATAAAAATGATGTTGCTCTAGTATCATTCGTGGCTTCTGTTATTTTTTTGCCAATCTCTTTGATGAGCTCCAATGCTTGCACACCAAAAACTCCAAAGGTTTCAATAGCAATTGGATAAAAAATGTACAGCTGCTGTAAATTTTGATATTTTCTAGTCTTTAACTTTTCACCATTCGCAGCGGCAGCACCATGACTATGGGAAGTGGCAACTACATGTGATAATGCCAAAGTATCGACGCATGTAAAATCCCAGACAAGAGGTTTACCAAACTTCCAAGGGATGAGTGTCATACCGTCAGGTCGGTTGCCATCGTCGCGACTCACACCAAGAGGTTCTAAAATTGCTGGAATTTTTGCCGTTGTCAAGGCACGTTTGATCAAGTCATTCACAACACCATGACGAGAATAACGTCCTGCGCTGAATTTGCAGCTCAAACCGTGAATTCCCGTTTCATCAACGTGAACACCACATCTGCAGGTATGAGGAACACAAACCGAATTTCCCAAACGCAGTCCAATTGCAATTCTGAATGATTCATTATCAAGGAGAGTGCCCAGTGAACTCACTGGAAGAGCATTGAGCCAGGAACCTGATTGTTCGGAAGTAACTGCTTTGAAACGAGCCTTTTCGGTTATTGACATAGCTGAATCTAGCAGTTCTTTTTTAACGATATCAATCAGAGGAGTATCCCAACACTTTTGCGAAGATTTTTCCGAATTCGATAATTGGATTTTTGTTTTGGAAATCCACAGCTGCTCTCCTTCTAAGTTGAGATATTTTGGTGTGTTCGAAAAACTTTCTGGTAAGATTGCCTCAATCAAGTCAGCAACACTATTGGTAGATGATAAAAATGCAGGTAAGGCTAAATCAGATGTGAGACGAATTCCCAATCCTCCTTGTTTCACTGGGAGTGTGGCTTGAATCCATTTCCTTTCGTCAAAATGGTTATTGGTTATTCCTTCAAGTATTTTACGTATGATATCATCGAACTCCTCAAGTTTTTCTGGACTATGCCAAGTGGGACTGCAGCGTAATATATATGTCATCTTTGGTATTGCTAGACAATTCTTCAATAAAAAGTAAGCAACATGTGCTGGAATCTCCCCAATGCGTGAAGTCATGAGTGTGAGAGAATTTATTTTTTCTGTGAGATGAGCAGGAAGAGCTTCTTCTGATAGAGGAGCACCAAGAAGTGACCAATCAGCTTTCCTAAGAACTCTGATGCCTGGTGCAAGAGAAATAAATTCCTCGAATATAAAGGGATCTTTGTCTTTCAAGAAAGAAAGTTCACACTTTTGGAAATTCAGTTCCAAACCAATATCTTTCGATCTGGAAATTATTTGTTTGAAGTTTTCCAGGACTATATTACCATCGCCTCCAATTGATCCATCGTCAAGATACCAGCAGTTGAATTCGGTGTCTATAGATTTTACCAAAATATCAATTGCAAGGCAGAATAATGCTGGTCCCAGTGGATCTCCCTGTTGTACACCCCTCTCTGATCTGATTACATCATCACCAAAACTCAAAAAGGTTCTTGATTTGTAGCATTGGTAGATGAATGGATGAATATTGGGTATTTGCTCCTTGACTTTGTTCAGTAGTTCATTTCTGAGCACCATGTTAAAAGCATTTCTGAAATCAATTTTGAGGAAAACTTTTGAGTTTGGGTCTGGATGATAACTGACGAATTGACGAGCCGCGTGAGCAACGGCTTCACATCCTCCAAGGGTACCAAAGCCATATTGTATAGGACGAAATAACTGACCAAGTTGATCTCTTACTTCTGTACAAGCTAATTTAGCCACTAAACGACGGTAAAATGTCCCAACAGCTATAGGTCTGATGCCACCGTTTTTTTTCTTCAAAGCAAAAAGTGATGCTCCATAAAGAATTGGACAAATTTTTACATTAACTCTTCCTGTAAGCATGAGATTGCACAGATCTGTAAGGGATGCCAGAAGCTTCTCCCCTGCGAATCCGGAAGAGAAGCTCAGTAGATCTTGAAAATGGGATGGCCTCAAAGAATCCAAACCCCCTGCTGAACCCAAACGAAAGGACTTCACTGCCTCGATAACATTTTCAGTTGTAACTCGAAGTGGTTCATCATCTGGTTGGATAACAGACTGCTCATCGAATAGGGAAGAAGAAGGATGTTTTTTCCGTAGTTCTAAGAGAGTTGGTGGATTGAATGGTGAAATAGAGTCAGAAGAAGTCAATAATTTAACAGCTGAAGACAAGTCGCCATCAGAAACCTTACTTAATACTCTTTTTCCTAAGGTTGAATTCTTTCCTGGCTTGAATTCTCCATCGAAACAAATATTTTCATTATCATCTTTATCAATATTATTTTTGATCATGGTACTGAGAGACTTTTTGCAATTAGTAGTGTTCTTAGGGATGCAAAGCGTTTTATATGCGAACAACAAAAGATTTTCCCAAGTTTCGGTAGAGTTGCATTCAACACATTTATCTATTGTTTTAGCCAATGCTAGGGCCACAGATATTCTTGCTGATTCAGGAATTCTCCTGATGATCCGAGTTGTCCTTTTGAGTTTGGCTAATTGAGTATGAAAAGAACTCGAAGATGGATCAACTTCTGCTGGATTAGTGGCATCTGGCGAAATCAAATTGGAAACAGATTTTTGATGCAGCTTTCCTACGTGTATCTTCATTCCTCTGGTACTTTTGAAAGTCTTTTTCCTTTTATTGATGTTATTATTATTATTATCTCATAACGAAATCTATTCGAAACTATAGTAATTGGATATCAAATATGTCAATGCAAATGACAATAGCATACCGTTCAGACTTACACATATCCCAACAACTTTGAAAAACTTTCAAAGCATAATGAAATATATTCTCACTACAATTGGATACCAAATATTTGAGTACAACAACTCAAATCCCACCAGTTATTTGTAGATAGAGTTAGAAAAATATTACTTGGGGGAAATTTGTTCGACTTCACGATATTTAAATGAAAATTTTGCCTTTTATTACGATACGAAAAAATTCCTCGGCTACTTTTTATTGGAATCGTTGAGCTTCATCATTTTGAAAACTTGTCAATTTTCGATATTTGCAGTCATTCCAGAGATATTTTGATTTTACGAAAAAAAATTTTTTTTCATATTTTTCTTCATTTTTCCAAGTTTGAATCAATTTACAAAATATTGCTTCAACCAGAGTTGATAGATCACTTCAAAGGCTACACGAATATTTTTTGGTTCTCCATTCTGAATATTGGTCAGGTTCGATCAGGTCAGGTTCGATCCGAATGAAGGCAAGTTATTCACTGAAAAATGTCTATAAAATCTAAAGCATTTTTTTTTCGAACAAAAGTTGCTACAGAGTCGGAACGTAAATACGCGGTGGTGGAGAAAAAATTTCAAAAGAAAACGGAGGACGTTTTGAAAAAGAGTTGAAAAATGCTTGGAAAGACCCGGAAAAACACCTCTCTGATTTTCAGATTTCCTTCGAATTCGAAACATTCCTGAACCTCCATGGAAGTTCAAAATGACCCAAGTTTCAATTCGATATCTCTCTTCGTTCGATCGCTATTGAAACACATGTAAGACTTCAGTAAAAAAAATTCAAATCGCACCAATTTTTTTTCAATCGAGTTAGAAAAAAATGACTGAGGAAAAATTTGTTCGACTCTATGAAATGCAAACAAATATTCTGTTTGTTCGAATTTCATTCTGCCCCAATTAGCAAGAGTGCCGTATCTGTTGCAGAGTGAAAATGAAGATGAATAACAGTTTGTGTTTTTTCACAGCCATTCTAAATTAAACAATTTTAGAAATATTATGGTTAGGGATATGATTATTTGGTATCGTAGGAATAATGTTTCTGTAAAAAAATCAAACAATGTGTTATAGACAAAAAATTATGGAAGATACAATGTCTTTCCTAAACGGTCAACATAGAGAATTCTAAGTATACCTGCATGTTATTGAATATAGTTTAATCGAAGAGTTTGAAGAAGACATCATTTGTATTTTTAAATCTTTATTATGGTAAGGTACAAAAATAGGGTCCTTCAATACGTCGAAAAACGGGAAATATATAATTTAGCTGACTAGAATAAAAAATTTCGGAAACTCAAAAAAAATACAAGAAATAAAATCCTACAAAAAGCGAAAAATCTTACGAATTTCATCTACTCATCTCTTATTTTCTGGCATTACAAATTTCTCGAAATTTTTTTTTCTCACTGGAGAATTACCAAAAAGTATGAATAATAACGTGCTAAAGCAGTGAGTTCAAAAGATGCCAGCCCTTGAACAACAAGAACGACGAAGTTTTCGGTGACGCATCGGACCAAGCCGAAAATGGCGACGGTCATTTTGAACAAGAGTTATCTCTCCTGAAAGAAGAAAAGAATGGATTCACCAAGTTGGGTCATCATTTTGAAACGCGTGTGAGTGAACAAGAATACATATTGAACTCTGAAAACGTGAACAAGATTCCATTACACAAACAAAAGATGGAAATCCCAAACAACGGACACATACCAAAGAAAGTACTGTCAGTCACAGTCAGATGGCAGCATCCTCAAAGCAGCTCAATTTGACAACCCAAGGTACTACACTTGGCAAAACAACAGACGTATCCATCAACAAAGGAAACAAAAACAGTAAGCCAAAATCGGTAGAACCCGCCAAGTTCACTAACGAACAGGTGAGGAACGCTGTTGACAGTGCGAAACGTTTCGTTGGTACGAATCACAAGAAGCCCATCAGAGGTTGTAATTACACCAGCCAGAAAATAAGAACAGCAGTGCAACAACTAGGATATCTCAGTGTCTATACCACCTTCATCCTGATACTACTCCCGAAGATATGACTGAAAGCATGAAAGAAACAGCGTCGGATATATATTTTCAGTTCAACCTTGTGAAATCTGACGACTATCAAGCCTGTTACAAAGTCTCATATCCTTTGGAATTCGTGAATGATGTTTATAATCCTGAAATATGGCCTGAGGGTTCCTCTGTGCGTAGGTTTGTTTTCAGGGGGAATCATTTTCAAACGCCCAGATCGTACAATACACAAACTCAAATGAAAAATATCATTATCGCAACGAATATTCTTTTAGAAAACAAAATAAGGCATTTTGTCTCAGGATATTACACCTCAATATACAATGTTTACGCAATAAGATCAATGAATTCGACATTTATATCTTGACGATAAAACATAAATTTTATGTTTCAATGAACACTGGCTGAGTGAACACTGGCTGAGAAACAGGAAATTTCACACATCAAATTGAAACACTTAAAGTGGTAAATGAACTTTCACTAGAAATTCATTTTGAAATTGCAGCATTGAAATAAGAAGAATACATCATTGCAACTATTTACAGATCTCCCAAAGGAGAATTTCAAATTTTCTCGGAACGCATAAGTAAAACACTTGACATACTTACTGAGACAAAAATTTGCAAAATAATCCTAACAGATGATTTCAACGTTCATTTTTTGAATGAGAATGATAAAAATGCATCTTTCCTAATAAACCTCTTCACTAGTTATGGTTTTTTCCATGTCACTGATATTCCGACGAGAGGAAACTTTTTTGTCAATGTAAACCTTGGAACATATAGATGTCAAGTGATTTATACCCGTTTATCCGATCATAAAGGAGTACAGTTGGAAATTATTGACAACACAAATAAAAAATTTGAAATAATTCTCTACAGACCAATTTACGATATGGGTCTTTCTGACTTGAATTCAACCTTGCAGAAAATAGACTGGAGCTTCATAGACAACTTGAATCTCAATCACCGTTTTGAATCATTTGTAAACATAATTTCTTCAGCAATTCTAGAATCTTTCCCGGAAAAAACCGAAATCATCACTCACTCTTCAAAAAAAATAAACTGGTTCACTAAGGAGCACAGGTAATTACGATAAAGTTTGAATTATATAAAAATAATCCTGGTTCTTTCATCAAATAGCAGATTGAACCACAAAAATATCATTTCGATAAAAAACTGTCAGTCGCCAAAAAAGCTGTTAACGATAGGTTCATCGCTGAATCGAGGAATTGCATGACAAAAAGCAATGTGGTATATCATTAAAAACAACAACGCGAGGCTCAAAATAGAGGGTGATTCAAATATCTCCCCAACGAATTTTAATGATTTCTTCAGTACAATTGCCAACGAAATTGTTGAAAGCTGTTTCAACGGTTTCCTATGATAATTTCTTAACAAACTCATCTGAACATAATGCTGTTTTCGCCTTCACAAAAGTAAGCTTTGTGGAAGTGAACAGTATAATCGATAACCTCAAGAAAACGAACAGTAAAGATGCTTTTCATATAAATTTCAAGGTATTGCTTGCTATTAGATACATATAATTGGTCCCACTAACGAAACTTACAAATAGATGCATAGAAAAAAAAACATTTTTCCAACAGTATTAATAATCTCAAAAGTGCTTCCAATTTTCAAGAAAGGCTCTATGAATAATTCATTAGATTTCAGGCCCATTTCAGTTATTTCCATTATAGCTAAGGTTTACGAAGTAGCACTGAAAAAACAATTGATTTCTCATTTGGAAACTCATGATATTTTGAATCAGGCTCAGTTTGGATTTAGAGCTGATCGCTCCACCACAGATGCAATCAACCATCTGGTTGAAATAACAAATGATGGTTTTGAGAAAAATGAGTTCATCTCAGTTCAAATTTTCTGATTTTGGCGAAAATAGTGTCAGTCTAATAGAATCATATTTGTCAAACAGATACTAACATGTGGTTTTCAACAATAATTCTTCGGATCTCAGCAATATCAGTTGTGGAGTACTTCAAAGCTCGGTCCTAGGACCGATACTATTTTTAATTTTCATGAACGACTTCCCTCATGCAGCACCCTGTACTGATTTCAAACTTTACGCCAATGATATACCACTATTGCTCATTCCGGACATGACCAAAGAACCAACAGGAATTAACAGAGAATTGGTTTCTACCAAACGAACTCAAAATCAACCAATCCAAAACAGAAAACGTCATATTCAGTCTCAGAAGTCATGATGAGAATTCACCTTCAAATACGAAGTTCCTTGGTGTTTATATTGAGTTCTGCTCCGGAACTCATTTAACAGTGTTAGCCGCAGCACCTCGATCACAGCCTATTATGGTCTCATTCATTTCAACATATCTTATGCTATCTCAGTTTGGATACACTCTAGTCTAGTTCGGATATCTTCGGGATTCAGCGTAAAGCTGTGAGGATAATATCTGGAAGACTGCAGGAGTGCTTTTAAAGACTTAAAAATAATGACACTTCCCTGAATATTCATAATTCAATGCCTACTCTACGTTTAAGCGAATGAAAATAAATCGGAGTCATGGACAAACACATATCTATATGACACGTCATCGTCAAAATCTGCAAACAAAAAACCGTAGACTGTCAAAAACTCGAAATGCCACTAATTACTTCGCACCCAACTTTTATAATTTACTTCCTGCCAAAATGAAATCTCTAGAGGAGAAATCCTTTGAAAAATGTTTGGAAATTTTTCTGTTAGAAAATCCATTTTATAATTTCAACGAATTTTTACATTTCGACCTATTTCTTAAGGGCAGTACTAGAAGATTATCACAATCGATTCTACTATTGTTTGAAATTTGTTTTATTGTAATGTTCATATGTATGCATGTGAATATTAATATTTCAAATATTTGAACATGTCAATATTCTCTCAATTTCAAATATGTGTTTTAGTATGTATTTGGTAATTTTTAAATTTCACGTGATGGATATATATGATTTATTCTGGAATTGACCTGTGTGAAGACCCTGTAGTGTGATAACACCAATAAAGAATTGATTGATTGATTGATTGATGGAAAGCCACGAGGTCTACTCAATTTTTTTTTTAGATTCTGGTAATTTTATACCATTCCACTGCATTGCCTTGACTTGCAGAAAATTAGGACAGTTAAGCGGTTCTAATAAATCAAAAAATGAAATCTTGAAGAGTAGAAAATGTTTTCCTCGTGTTGCAGGTAATTGAACGATATTTTTTAAATATACTCGATTTGTTTGTTGTGATTACATTTACGATACCTGTGTTTACTTCTCCAACTATCTTTGTTCTGAAATTGTTCGTTTACAGAAACTAGCTGTCGACCATCAAACATGTGCGAGCAATGGATCAACAAGGCCTTACCTTTCAAAGTGCGATCACCCAGCACGGTGGCCCGGCGGGAAATCGAACCCCGGTCTTTCGCTTGAAAGGCGGATGTGCTAAGCCCTACACTACCAAGAAACACGAAATCTGAGAAATCATAGGTTTTACCCTGTCGTTTCAATGACATTTCCGCCTGATGGTGGATGTTGTCTGCTGACATATAGGTGCGGCCAGGCTCAAGATAATTGATTGTAATTTTGTCTGCGCTTATATCATTTGAGTTGATAATATAAACAAGGAAACTCAGACACCACCAATTTTTTTTTGACTAGAGCAGTTCTCAAGCCAGAGTAAAATGGATGTTACCTTTTTTTTTGTTTTTGGAGAAGCATAAAAGGCACAACTATATATCCTCTGGGTCTCTTCCGCTTATGCCCTCATGCCAAAGAACTGCAAATGACTTTCTTTCCCAGCGGCACAAACATCTCATTGTATACGCGAGTCTTTTGGTCTTTCTTGAATATATCCAATCCCAAATAGCACACGACGCGACGTCCTGAAGACGAACCATTTATGTCCCAGTCACGTCGATACGTCCCGGGACGTATGGGAGACATTTGAAGAACGTACATTTCCGGATGTTTCATGTATCTACTATATAGACGTCCCATGTAGGTACATATTTGGTCCCGTTCCAATCGGAATGTAATAAAAACGTACATGCTTGGAAGTACTATGTACGTACTGTAGTAAGTGTCCTGGGTACGTTCATAATAACTCCTTTTCAGGTACGTACATTTCGGAACGAGTTAGGGACATACCAATGACGTGCTTTTTTGATAATTCCTTGTACGTACTGTTTATAAGTATCATTGAGGTACATGTTTGGAAGGACTATGCACGTACTGTTTGGACCTTCCAGGTGCGTACATATTGGGTCCCTTTCAAAATCGTATCTTTTGAAACTTTTGAGGATCATAGTGATGACGTACATTTTTGGGAATCGTATGTATTTGGACGTCTCCTTGACGTACGCGAAGAAACCTACTTTGTACATTCAGTTAGATCCCCTCAAGTCTAGTGTGGGCCGAAAAAGTACGAACTAGAAACGTTCCACATACGTACATTACCGTCCCTGTCAGGTAGGCCCAACGCGCTATCCCAAGTAGCACATCATATGGTGACTTCAAGTTAGTTACCTATGTTCGAGACAACATTAAATTGTTTTTAGGAAGTTCAGTAACAATGAAAATATATTTGAAAAAACACTGAAGGATCACTGTCTTATATGCGATGGCGATGTGGAATATCACACTTGCTGTGCAAAAAGTTCTGGCCGTATTTTCTGGTATTGAAATTCACCACGTCGATATTTCAATTTTTCCAAATTTTTTCAGGAATAATTCATCATGAATATTGCATTACCAATATTGGTATATGTTCGAATATTTTAAAGTCATCACTCTCAAAATCCCGATACCCCTTTCAGTTGTTATTCGAAAATGACGAGTTGAATATTTTCATTTTACTTTGAAAACGATATTCAAGCATTATCAGAATTTGCATATCTATATTGCAGTATTATGCCAATATGCCACCTAATGTGATAATTCAATATTTTATTCTACGCTCCCAATGTCGAATACATCTATACCACACAACTCTTCTTTAGAAACAAGTCTCTCCGTACCGTAGAGCGTTGTAGTGATAAACAGTGAAATATTCAAAGTGAAGGTCCGGGTTCAAGTCCCGCAGCAGCCAGAGTTTTTTCCAGGTTAGTATTCGATGAGTACATGTGCATGAGTGAAATTTTCAAGTTGACTCTAATTGGTAAAGAAGAAATGAATAATTCCGAATATGAGAACTGAGAATTGAGAAGTGACTTCAATTGAATTTATTTTTTTCGTCGATATATCATTAACAAGAAGGTACGTTTTCGGAATGTCCCAAACAGTTCCCCTTTCTGTACATTACAGGTCCTGTGTGGACTAGAAAAGTACGTACCTGGGATTACCGACTATGCGGAAACGGTAAGTTCCAGGGAGGTCTTATGTACGTCTGTCGGAGACTAAAGTACGTCCCAAATACGTACAATACATCCTCACCGTACATATGCAGTACGTCCACTGGACGTACTTGTGCTATCTGGGATGTAGGCAGCATAATTATCTTTTCTAGATCAGCGGAAAAATATGAATCATTTTGGATACTTTCATTAGGTTGTCATCGGTAAAGATCACGCAACTCTTAGCTAAAAGAACATTCCCGATTTTCTTCGAAAACTATACACTTCTCATTTCTATACCTACTCATGGAGGTATGAAATTACCCGAATTTCAAATCGATATATCTTTTTGTTCGAGCGCTATCCTCCAGAGAGAATATTTCGAAAAATTTTTTTTTTTTTTATGGGGATCATTTCGCCCAAAGCAACCATATAGGTCTATCTCCTCAAACAAAACAGTTGGGGTTCGCTCCGAGGACCATAGAAATACAACGACAATAGGTCGCTGTATAAAACGATAAAGAAAAAAATACAGATTAAACTTTAATCTCTCAAAGCTGTTAAGTTATTCAATCCGCATGTACATTTGAAACACAGAAACTTTCTATAGAGTTCAATCACCCTAACACCAAAATGATATTATTCTCACTCGACGAGTGTCTTGCGAACGATTGTCCATAAGTTTTGTTCTTCTGAAGATTTGTCTTGTTAGCGAAATGCGCATGGAGTGAAAATAATATCAGCTTAGTGTTAGGGCAATCGATCTATCTCTACAAAATGTTTCAACTTCTACAGCGAAGTTTCCTATCTCATCCTTCACAAAAACCAGATTTGAAGTAACCTCTGGGAAAAAAAATACTCAAATTCTATTACCTTACAACATACCGCAAGGAGAAACTTTCGCTCGTGAAACTTAACACAATTAAACTTTAATATATCTGACATAAGGTTGCAGAGTAGGGAAAACGTGTTCGAAATATTCAATACAGAATAACCAATTGAAAGTTATATGGAAGCTGGAACTCTTATTGAATATTTCTGCTGGGGCAGTCAGCTCGATATTTTTACACTACTACCGTTTGTTATTATACTATTTACGTTCTTGACACAATATATGAGTGTGAAAATTCAACTTGAATAACTCTTCTCCTTTATATTAGGTATTATACAGAAATATAAATGAGTAATAGGCTTGTCGGACCATACAGGAAAAAAGTTGTTTGAGCTCTTTTTCATATCTCTATGATATACAGGATGTCAAAACGGAAACAATTCGCCCTGAATATTTTTAACTCATAACTGAAGATGTGCAATATACCCCCGAATATTCTCGAACTGAATGAAAATATTGAGAAATATCGAAAGCAGATATTTATACTTCACAGAGGAGCAAGTTTCAGCGTCTGAACGACACGAGACACCTCACTCACTCATCTACACACTCTTAGGACATCACTTACCCTCCAATTCTTCAAAAGGTATTGGGTATATGAAATGTGACACCGTTCGAAGGTTCTCACCAAGTAGAATATTCTCCAGAAATTCTGAATATTTTGTCAAACAAACAAACAAATATTCGATTCGGTTTTTTCACTGCTGGTTCAGTCCGCGGTCAGAGTAGAACTTTTCTTGGAGGCTCGGTGCGATAGGCTCGTTATTATCTAGTGCGTAGTCGCATACCTCAACCTAAATATATTTTTTTAAATCGATATATTGCCAATTCGCAATAAGTTCACAACATATGAATTGCTACTCCATTTTATTTATGTTTCAATTGAAACCAAATTTTTATACGAAGTTTCAACAGTTATTTTAGTGAAAAATGGAACCTGGGATCGAAAAATTTTGTTCCTGAAATACCGATTCCGGTCGGGGATTACATTTCCTAACACCAACCGATCCGGTAGCACTGTGGGTTTTTTTGGACTTCCCCAGAGTTGAAATAGCAAATATGCTACCGTGAAATTTGGTAAGATGTCCCAGAGCGCTTCGACACCCAAAACCAATAGCAGACCCTTGCCCGCACAATGCTCTGCCTTATGGGCGCACTCGAAAGCGTGTTTGATAAAGGGGAAGTGAGAAATAAAGAAACATGTTTCAGGCAATGTTATAATATTGTTCATGGATGAAATTGAAATCACGTCATAAAATTGATCAATATAGATAGCTTCATTATTTGATGAACACAATGCAGCATTTTATATTTGTTTTGGAGACCAAGCAATACCGAATTAATTGAAGAGAAGCAAAAACAATTTATCTGCAAAAATATTCACGTGATGCAGGGTTTTTCATGTGAAACGAGAAACCCAGAATTTGCGTTTGATAGAACACACTGTATAGCTCCAAACAACATGCCTCTTTGATGTTCTTCAATCTCACGCGATGAAACTATACCAAGTTGTAATGGGTATCCCAAGTAGCATGAAAATCTTAGAAACATTAATGAAATATGTGAATATTTATCATTTCTCTATATATTTTGAACATAGTTTCAAAATTTACCTAATTTATCCATTCTGAAATATTTTGAAGATGTTTTGATCCATCTCCAAATCAGTTTTGAATCTTCATTGTTTATTTACCGATTCTTCATTTCTGAAATTATTTTGAGGATATTTCCAAACTCAATAGAATCAATTTTGAATTTTCATCGCAAACTCATAATATGTTGAATAATGAATTTAAAATATTTCGTGGATGTTATAAAGCACTTCTTTCGATGAACTCCAGATCTTTTCCAAATCGATTTCGAATATTATTCATTCAAAAACATATTTCTAATGAGCATTCTTCGAATATTGCCTATTACTCAAAGTACGATACTCGCGCGGAGTTCACATTATGTCCGTAAGGTAACGAGGCCTCACCTCTCAACGGGTGAATCTCAGCAGGGTGGTCCGGCGGAGCGGGGAATCAAATCCCTGATCTTCCACTTGATAGGCGGACGTGCTTATTTTTACACTACCGTGTTGTCCTGGTACTGATGAGTATGTGAAAAAGAAGGTTGTAGCCTTCAAAAATTCGTGTCAATTATGAGCTATATCGTTACTTTCTTGGATTTTCAGAATTGTTGGAGTATGAGAAATGTAGAGAGTATTATTTCCCCCAGTTTCTATGCTATCAACTGCCCTCAATTCATAGAATTTTCATCCTCTATTGAAGGATTTCAAATTGAGATTGCAGCGCCACTTTAGAATAAACTTCAACTGATTTGCACTACTTTCACAACTATTCCAAATCATGGTTAGAACTTTGACATTATCTGAGAATTTCAAACCGTTGGTATTTGTGTGAGCGACTACTATCACTTGTAATGGGTACCGCACTAGTGCTCGAATTATTTCCAGATATTTTTTTGAGATCAGGAATATTTTGAAAATTATTCCGAGCTGACACCGAGATATAATTTTCTTGAAATATACTTGAGAGGAAAAAATTACCAAAGATGATTCAAGCACTCGTGGTATTCTTGTAAAACATTTCAATCAATATGGAAGAGATGCACAGTTAAAAAAAAACTACCAATTATGAAATCTAATCACAAGTATGACTTGATAAGTAAGTTTATTAGTTCACCAATGAGCACTCGGAATAATTATTGAAGTAATTCCGACTTAACACCTTATTTTGATCCAAAACTTAATTTTTCAAACATAAAGAACATGATTTTCTGTTCCCTGATATGTGATCAGCCATTACATCGCCATCTATGAATGAGTAGTAGAACTACTTAGTGTTGGCATTTGCACAAACCACAAACTATTGATCAGGATTATTAAAACAAATTTGAAGCTGGTTACTTTATTTTACAAAACAATAAAAAATAACTTAAATCCAGTGAAAACTCACTTCAAGTCAAGCTTGTTAGCGCAGGAAATGGATTCTGCTTACTAACCACAACTTTTCTGTGCTGATGTGAAATATATCCTTTTATTTTCCCCTCATATATCAAATTTGCCACAATACACTGGGTTTCATCCAAATCTACATCTTGTCCCAAACTTTCCAGAGCTGACTGCAAAGCTTCCACAGGAATTTGATGCGTATTCAGGATCAGATAGACTTTCTTGAATAAATTCCGATATGCTATGATTTTCAGTTTGTCCACAATCAAATAGATTCCACACTTAATGAAGAATGTTTCATGTTTTTCCATGAGGTCATCAAATAATTTCAAATTTCCTTGGCAAACTGCTTGTACCAAGTCCCAAAATTGAATGACATCATATTTCTCTAACACTTTTCTGCTAGGAATATAGCCAAGTAACATTTTCACTGGTACAAGATAAATAAGAATAAGTCTTTTATTTTTTCTGCTTGACTTATGACAGTTTTCAAAAGCATAGGTCAAGTATTCATCTGCTGCCTTATAATTGCTGTCATACATGGCTTTGCGACCAACAAAATACCTAGAAAAAATTACTCATGATAAATTGATGAAATTGCAATGCTATAAAATCATTGATTGTACAATGATTTTCATAAAAGCAAGTTGTGTTATAGGTTGCCTGATAGCATCGGTACAAGAATATTCAATTCTCTACCATCCTATATGAAAAAGTCGAGCACCGTTGACAAAAACGCATAAAATGTATTCATTACATATGTGTACATGTAGATATTTTAATAATTTTTCTTTTTTTAGACGTACATCAGTATGTACTACTTATAGTAATTCAATAGTGACTCTGACTACTCCTATACATGTATCATGTCCGTGAGGAGCATAAACTTATTAATTTATAACAGAAATAATTACAAGATATATCAAGAGTAGCCTCAATTCAATTACATTATTCATACTAAGAAGTTGTGGACATTCAACTTTTCATTATTTATATTCTTGGTGAAAACATGGAAGTATGAAATGATAATTATTATACAAAAATTTAAATGTTCAAGTTATAGGCTTTGCTGATATTTATTGATAACAATCATAGACATTAAGCAAATACCTATACGTTTTGAAGGACGAGGTGCCATTTCCAAACTCGGAATGCCTCAGTCTCAAATTTTGCAAAATAGATGCACATAAAACTGAAAATTTTTAGTAGTGTCGATAGTAGATACTATATATTATAGGTATATTAAAGTTGAACTAAATTCAAGATCCGCCTTAACTCAACATATCCACTTTTTTTTTCAGAAACCAGGACTCAACACCTTACATAGGTATTTTGCATTTATTTTCTACATGCATCTCAGAGAAAAGAAGCATTCTATGAGATATAAGTATTCAGACAATTTTCTCAATTATATTGATTATCTGCCCAAGTATATCAACTTTTACCAAGTATATATAAACATGAAAAATTTTACCTGTATGTTACTTGTTGTCCCAATGGAAAACTCTCCTTGAACGGAGAAGACTCAATTGCTCTTATTAGAGGTTTACACAGATGAAGCTTATTTATTCTGAAATACACCTTGAACAGCTGATTAACAAGAGCCAACATTCCAATTCTTTTAGTGTCTTCCTCTGCAGACCTATTATCAGCAGCACATACTCGAAAACATGCCATCAGACATTCTGCAGCTTTCTCTAGAATCTCTCCTGGGTTTTCAGTTGCACCCATCCTCTGCTTCTCTGCCTGTTGAGCTATCAGTCTCAGATCAGAACACACTGTATACATAATCGGCAAACACCAATTCTCCTCCTTCTGTAACTGTAATGTCTTCGTGAACGATTGAATGAGAGCACTTTGATGTTTGTAAGCTTCTGAGAAATTGTTTCTTGAAATACTGTATAGACATTTCAAATGGAGAATAACAAGTTCGTCTAAAGGAGATGTGAGGAACCTATCTACCAGCCCTTCGGGCTTTTCAACTTGATAGTTTGCATATTTGGAGTGATCATGCCGTAAGGATATGAATTGTGCTATTTTGTTTCCATCTTGACTACGCCAACTCCTATCTAGGATTTGCAAGTAGTGGGCTAGAGTCATAAAAGACATTTCTCTGAAAATTCAAATATTTTGATCAGAAAGTAGGGTTACCACCATCAACATTTTCTTATCAAACTTAAACAGTGCGAAATATACAACTTCATAGACGTACCTGAAAGTTTTGATTTTCTGAATACTGAATATTATACGCAGCAATACCAAAACATCATTACCAATATTTGTGTTTATAATTTTCTATTTTGTTTGACTAGTTCTAGTAATGTTCCTACACTTCGTCTCTGTACTCCTACCTACATCTATGGAATAGGAACATGAATCATGAAGTCATGAATGGGCATGTGCCATCTTGTGGCGATGAGCTGCAGCTATTTCCAAGAAGCAGTTTTTTGGTTAATAAGTATAATTATGTGATGATATGTGATACAATCATTGTCTACCTTAGACAATGATACAGTGGTACATCCAGTTTGTATCAGATTATCTTTTGTATTTTTTATGCCAAAATATCAATGGATCAATACACATGACCAATGAAAAATGTAGTCAGTTTTCTATCGATCTATTTCATGTTTCCCAATGAGCAAATTTCTGAAACCAATGATATTTCTTTGATTAATTGCTTCAACAGATGTGGACTTCCATTGAATTGATCGGTTGAATAACCAATGAATGAAAACAATTTGCCATATTCGAGAGTAGCAGCATTACGATCTCACTACCATCTAGCCGGGAAAAGCCACAAACACATAAGCAAAAGCAGTTTCCATCTAGAATAAATGCAGTTCCTCACATATTCCACAATAGAATTGGTCTTGTAATTTGTAGATGACGCAGTCTTAGTGAATCGATTTGTTCAAAATTCACATTTCAAAATGAGATTTACTGAGTATGTGCACAAAATATATCGAAATTATCATCTCCTCATCTAATTGATCTCAATGAGATAAACACAAGCAGATTTGTTATTCTCCGAGGGCACGTACAAGTATCTGGCGAGGACCGTTTACATAATGATTAATTTTTTGGTATGAGTTATAGTATTTTTACGAGGGACGCTAAGATAAAAATGGTGCTCAATTCTGACTATACGAGGGTGTGCAACCCGTATTCATGCAAAGCCTGGTCACAGAATAATTAAACTACTATTCGAATCGGTAACCTAACGCAATTGTCCCAGAAATATTTGATCTTGATCAAACTTTGTCACTTTCACCGACACCCAGAAATCTGACAATATACCAAGAATGGGAAACTACTCTGAGAAAATTTAAGTGATATGCGTGAAATTAATAATAGCCATTGGTGCACTGTGGTCTTGGCTTTTACCGAATATGTCATTGGACTCGCTTCTGTACAGTAATTTAATTATTCTGTGGCCTAGTTGGGAAAATATTTTGGGAGCTTGAACTTGAATATATCGAATGGAGAAAACGATTTTATGAACCTGGATTCTCACCGATTGATGGCATATGTCAATTTTGATTGAAATTTTGGCATGTTTCACAGAATTCAAAATTCGATACGTCTCTTGAATTTATTCAATATTTCGTTACTAGCCGAAATATTCAGGTAGAACCACCCCCAATTGAAATCCCCTTGACTATGGCCCTCTGCTTATGATTAAAAAGTTTCCACAAATAAAGTTTGCTGTTCTGCTGCTCTCCAGACAAGGTCTTCTTGAGAGTCTGTCTCCGTTTCCATGACTCCGTCCTTTGCGATGGAGTGAATCCAACTCAATCAGCAAAATTGTTTTATGATTTCATGGTGCTACAACAGATTTATTTCGTTGGTATTTTATAATTACTTCAAAAATGCTAATTGATTATATTAGACGTGCCGTCAACACAATAGATTTGTAGGCAATGAATGTTCCATTAATTTGTCATAGAAACGTTTATGAAATAAAATTCAAAAACCTTCATAAAATGGCCACGAAATTATCACAGAAACGTTTTTACAACCCACTTATAAAACATATGTTCATTTTAAAGTAAATTGTTTCGTAGCATTTTTATAGCACTTTTCTGTAAGTTTTTTTTATTTTTATGAAACTATTTTAAGCTTATTTTATAACTGCTTCCTGAAGCTTTTATGAAATTATTCCATTGGAATGCTTTCAGACACAATTTTGTTTTTATCACCATATTGTCACGTTAATGATAATTTCCCGAATATTTTATAATATGGTATATTTACGACAATTCCCAAACAATAAAATAACGGTTATAAAATCAAATTGATTCCGAAATTATATATTTGCTGTCTCCAAGAATGGGATGCAGCATTGGAGAGGAACCAGTTGACATGGATTTTTAGAGTTCGTGTTATAATTTGTCAGGTTTATTTGACTAGCGTCCAAATAACTGTATACCCCATTATGTCGTGTAATATTGGTCATTGGAAAAAATAAAATACTTCAAACTCTCCCACGTGACCTAGTGCTTCCAAGTTTTTTTTCAGAATGCAGGAAAATATATACCATCAAACCTAAACCACTAGGTCTAAATTGTTTCAAAATTCACCCATTATAATCGATGGAAGAAGTTTCTTAGCCAAAACATCCCGATGGATAACAGTTTTCCTTATAGGGGTAATATAGTAGCTGGAATACGTTGAAGTGGTTGCTATTGATACTAAATTTTTTTATAGAAAGACGCCATTTTGAAATGATAGCAATCCGAAACACAAAATTTCATTCTCAGTGAAAATATAAATCTTTGATGCACAAGTAATGTCTTCAATAGTTTCATGAGTACAAAAGTAAAATTATTAAAATGGCTACAACCTTTCTATTTGTTTGTGTTTGAAGATAGTTGTTGACATTACATTTTTCTAGTGTTCATTAGAAAATTACTTCTTGCGCCTTCAAGAAAACGTTTTTAACACTTTTCTGTTTTAAATATTTTGTAAGTATCGCTTGGATATGTTGCAAAAGTGCACTGAGAGGAGTCTTTATAAAATTACTTTTAAGAGTGTTAGAAAAATTTTATAGCAACTGCCGAAATGTTTATGAAACTGTTCTGTAGTGTTTGCGAAATGCCTTACAAAATATTAAAAAAGACTATAATGTTTTATAAAACGGTGCAAATTTCCTACTTATAGCTGTTTTACAAACACATTGAAAACATTTCTGAGAATAATGCAGTTTTGTTATTTGTTTCTTTACATATTAGCAACCAAGATAAAATATGAAATTGCTAGTTGGCAGTTTTTCCGGACCTCTATGTTCTTGTTTGGGTCCTTCCTTTCTCGGACCCTGACCGACCCGGACATTCGCGTTCCAGATGCTTCTCTTTGCCACGATTGTAACATTTCCGTCCCTTTCGGTCGTTGAAGGGTACTCCCGTTGCGTTTCTCCAAGGCGTCCAGCTTTTTGACTAGACCGGCTAGGGCTTCATCAGACTCTCTTCGTCTTGTTCAGTGATGGTCCTGACCTGATGATCTTGTAGAAAATGTCGGTGTCATTCCCGTAGGCTTCGAACTACTCAAAAGCATCTCTCAGGGTGCGGTGACATCCCAGCCTCAGCAGCTGCTGCATTCCGCCGTTGTTCTTAACACCGATGAAGCTGTTAACTCAAAACTGATGGATGAATAATTACTAAAGTGCTTCCGGGTTGTCGAGTTTGACCAGTCTTTCAATGTCAGCCCCATATTCTTGTAGAGTCTCCGATGTTCCTTGTGTTCTTGACCTGAGCTGGATCTGGCATATATGCTTCAGGTACTCTGCTTTTAAATTTGGATGATTCGAAGTATTTCGGATGATTCGAAGTATTTCGGATGATTTTCCATCCAAGGCCAGCATGAGGGCTGTCGCTTTTGCTTCCTTAACCTGCCATTGCTATGTGTATCCTCCTCAAATTGCCTCGTGTAGATGTTCCAGTAAGTTTCGCCATTGAATGTTGGGGTTTGATGACGCCTTGGTTGGAAAGAGCCATAGTCAGCGATACAATATAGGTATTTTTCGCCTTCTGCCCTTCGAAGCGGAAAATGGCTCAGTTCATTCGGAGTAGAAGGTCTTCCTCCGTTTCTTCGATCTGCCCCTGGGGTGATTATGTCTTTTTTTTTGCAGTTTTTCTTTCTCTTCCTTGACATGTTCTCGAAGCTCTTTTTTTTCTACGAGTCCTTTTTTTCTGACTGGTTTCTTTCAATTCGTGGAATATTGACAGCAATAAATCTCTATCTTTTCTTTCCTATGCTGTTCCTCTGCTACGTCTTTCTTCATCTTATTTTTCTTCCCGGCGTAGTTGCTCTTCAACCTCTTTTCATTTCTGACGTCGTTATTCTTCAGCCTCTTTTTCTTCACGGGGTCGATGTTTTTAATCTTTTTTTTTTACTGGCGTCGTTGTTCTTCTGCCTCTATTTCTTCCCCCGGCGTTATTGTTCTAGCCGCAACTCCATGGTCTCCAACAATTTTGCGAGTTCCTCCTCTTTTTACTATGAAATGTATCTTCCTGTCCAGTCAGTTATCATGCTTTTCTGACACCAATTGTCACGTTTTTACTTGGGGTTCGGAAATAAGTGACTGTCACGGCAAAATCAAACAACATTATTAAAACAAATTCAACAAATCACCATGAACAACTAATCGTTAGCAAAGAATGATTGAACTACTATAAAGAAGCGAATCCAATGACATATTCGGTAAAAGCCACGCCTTCCCAAACTGAACCAATGAGAGCGTACCAAAATATTCTATTGCTTTTGCTTCAGTGAGTCAGATGAAGAGAACTAATGAATTTGACGCATGTCACTTGAATTTTCCCAATGTGTTTTTCTATTGTTGGTATATATTCTCGGTGTAGCAGATAACAAAATGTGGTATTTAAAAAGAGTTGCGTTCGCGACTTATATCGAGGATATGTTTCATAGGATTCAAATATTAAAAGATCAAACTTTACAACGGTTTTTATGGCCCTATGAAAATTGTATAGCTGAACTTAATGTCTATGTCATGAACGTTATGATATTTGGATCTATTTCATCTCCATTTTTATGCTCAATAAGTTGAAAATAGAAATGTCATTGACTTCGAATAAGAATTTCCAGATGCTTGCAATGCCGTTATAAATCAATATTTCATGGACAATTACCTGGATATTGTTGATATAGATGAAAAGGCACTTTCTCTAGTCAATCAAGTTATCAACATCCATGAAAAAAATGAATTTTCTTCAAGAAATTGGACGAGCATTTCCAAAACGCCATCAAGAAATATTCCAGAACATCTTCGAATTGCAGAGAAGAATGTTACTAATGGAACACCAAATTCCCAAAGAATTGTAGGTTTGAAATGGATAACAGATGACAACACTTTTGGATTCACACTTATGGTAGGACTTCGAAATCACTGGGATTCTATACTGGTTGGAGAGATACAAGATAATACCAAAATTAAGATTGATTCTGGATTCCTAGAAACATAAATGTTGCAGACAACGCTACAAAAAACAGCAAATATATTGATTTGTCTCCAAAAAAGAAGGTGGTTTAAAGGTCTCGAATTTTTGTATTCGTCTATGAAAGAATGACTTTCAGGAGCTGAAAATCATCATCAGTATTTATGAAGATGAATTGTTCAAAACTGAACTGAAACCTGAACATGTTTTGATTAAAATGACACAACACAACTCAGACGCCCTTACCTGATGTCAGAAGATTTTCAGAATGGAATACAAACAGATCGACACCATACTTCAAGGGATTCGTAGTTAATTGGCAATATGTGCTGAAGAAAAAGAAAAGAGACAAGTGAAAGAAACAGGCAAATTTACTTAAGATGCATTGAAGGCAGCAGTGGAATATTATGGTGCATCCGGTGTCAATAATCAGAGCTTCTCTGAACTGTACTGTACTGTGGAAAAAAGCAAGAAATATCATAGACAAAGCCTCACCCTAGCGGAAGAACAAACTCTAAACAAAAACTTTCAGATGAAGTGAGGAAACCGATCATTCTGGATAGAAAACATCCCTATACAATATTTTAAGTGATACATTCCTATCATAGTGGTCTCGGTAGTGTAGTGGTTAGCATACTACTGAGGGTTGATGTTCGTCAGCTGGTTAACGGAACGAACGATTTTAGAATAACAACAATAACAAGATACACAGAGGAAACGAAAGTATTCTGAATGAAATTAGGCAACAGTATTGGATACTCCAGGCAAGAAAGGCTGTAAGAATGGCCACAGCGGATCGTAATCGCTGTAAGAACAGGAAGGCTGAACCTTGTTTTTCTACAATGGGACAGCTTCCTGATTTCAGATTCACGAAACCACGCAGATATTTCACATACGTGGGTAAGGACTACTTTGGTTCGCTCGCCAGCGCCGTAGCTATTGGACAACGAAATGAAAAACGTTATGGTGTTCTCTCCAGCTGTTTATCAATAGTGTGTCATTTATTTTGGATTAGAGGATACTTCGAATGCCGATTCGACAATACTGGCCTTACGTCGATTTTTAGCCAGAAGAGTTGAACCAAGATGATCATAAGCGACAATTTGAAATGTGCAGCCAGAGAATTGAAGAAAGAAGACATCATGAAAATTGACTATGATATCATCGAGCAAAAACTAGTGAATCGGAAAAAGGAATTCAAATACATTTCACAAGCAGCTTCTCATATGAGGGGGCAAGGGATCGGATCGTTCACTCCGTGAGAGAGCCCCTATATAACATTAAAGAAAATACGTCCACGACCTGAAGTCCTACACACCCTGATGCAAGAAGCAGAAAATATTGTCAACAGTAGACCCTTGACCTAGGTCTCCGATCACCATGACGACCCTG
The DNA here is from genome assembly GCA_032362365.1 of Zygogramma bicolorata. Classification (NCBI taxonomy): domain Eukaryota; kingdom Metazoa; phylum Arthropoda; class Insecta; order Coleoptera; family Chrysomelidae; genus Zygogramma; species Zygogramma bicolorata. The sequence continues at coordinate 80,916 of JAVJAQ010004434.1, read as the reverse complement.
AAAGCATAACCCCGAACCACTTTCTAATAGGAACAGCAAGATCGGCTCAATCTCCAGTTCAGTGTAATCGACCTTGTGACCTTAGAATAAAATCAAGCCACCGCCTTGCTGACAATTTTTGGAACTGGTAAATTGGGATTTGCTTGAATGTGGTTGACAATGTTCCTTGTTGAATGGTAATGGTTCGGACTTCCATTGTCTATATTATTAACTCTATTTAGAGCTGTTGCTCAGAACGAAAGGATATAAATACAAATCAAATAAGGTTATCAAATTCAAACAATAATATAAAATGAATTTTTTCGTTGAAAGTAAAATTGGAAGAAATTCTTAAACACCCATTAATTTACCTTCACCTATTTCGAAGAGGCCCTTCGTTAATGGCCACGTAAGAAAAAGTCAGTGCAATCGGCTGTTAGTTTATTACAGTTTTAGAAGGTTTTATTTCTCACTGCAGACGAGTCTGAGGTGATCAGGAAACAGGAGACAATGAAATCTCAGCTACTGCCCAAGATGATGTATGTACAGGCTGTATTCTACCTGATTGTTCTTCAATTCATTGTTATGTTTATGATTCTGATGAGAAGCTATCAAACTATATATTATCAATACTGCACTTTGCAATATGCAGTTTGAATTCACAATATCGAACCCTTATTCATATATTGTAATATCTTTTTTTCTATATCAATCCTTATTAGTCCAACAATGACCAATGCCAGACAGCTGTTTCGACACACCGTAGGTGTCTTCAGATTTTGCGAACACAAAATATCATAGTCGTATGTTCCTCACGAAAAAAATGTCTGAGTTTGGTGTAGTTCTTCAAGGATTGAAGTATATATATTTTACTGTTTTCCACGTATTTGAAATAAATGTTCAATGTGAGGTGGTGTATAAGGAATATATATAGGTGAAGGTAAAGGAAAGAAGGACATTTCAACAGGCTTCTGCAGCTCTTAGTGACGCAGATTCAATAGAGGATGAGTTACGACGGTTGTTCAGCGTTATTCAACAGTTTACTTTGGTTTGAGGGAGATCCACTTCCAGGGTTTGTTAGCGACTTGATCAGCGAAGTCCCTGGTAAGTCGATTATAATGAACTCTGTTTTGAATGTGTTTGGTTCAAATAACAAATCCAAGCTTTATTGTTGAAGGAACTGATGCAGAGGATAATAAAAATAACTTTCATGATGAGGAAAGCTTCTAAGATGATGAGTGAGCAGAAAATAAATGATATGATCGAAGATGTATATATGTCCACTTAATACTGGTAAATTTTGCCTCAAACAAAAAATATACAAAATTTGTTATAATTATTATATCCTACTATTCATCAAGATCTACTTCAAAGCTAAAATAATACATTCATAAATCTTTCAAACTCTAGCATTTACATAAAAAGCATTCATGATGTCATTGCATTTATAATTGATTTATCCAATTATTTGGACATTGAATAGCCAAAAAAAGTTTCAGTCACCACAAGTGGTATTTCTATCCTACATATATTGTTTCCTAAAATAATAACAAGGTTCATAAACATAATAAATAATATAACAGGCAGAATAAATAAATGTGAGACATTATGCAGCCTGTACGTAACGTACATCTTCTTGGGCAGTAGATACGATTTTATTGTCTCCTGTTGTCTGATCACCAAAAACTCGTCTGCTGTGAAAAATAAAACCTTCTAATTATAATAGACAAAATATATCAATGGCAGATTTGATCAAACGATTTCAAAATTGCATATCTTTTGGCAAGTTGAAAGTATTCAGCCACGATGTTAATCACGCATAATGATCTGCCATTCTTCATTAATATAAACAATGTATTTTTGATTTTTCAAATTGGAGACGTGGACAAATACATTTAATTTTGTACATTTTTTGATACCTGGCCTACCTCTGAGCTCCAGCCTTAGCGAGTCCCCACTTTATGTAGGGCCTGGTCAAACACAACTGAAATGTTCCGAAATTATTAATTTAACAGAAGAGATCAAGGAGAGGAGTTCCATCAATGCGGCAACGAATCAACAACAAGACGATTGGAAAAAAGTAAAACAATACAACAGTACAGAAAGAATACCAAAAAACAAATCATAACAGAAAATAACAAAATGACATCCATTAAAGAAGTAAAAAAATTAATCACTACACGTCTCGAGGATTGACTATGCGACAACAGCGGATACACCGTAGCCGACCACTGGCTCTTGGACTATTTCGTTTTTGGTTCATTCCTAGCTTACAGGAAAGTCAAAAGAAAAAATTTCTGAACGCTGAAATTTCAGTGAAACCTGAAACAAAGTGTCAATTGTTTCCAAACGTTACCGATACGTTTTTCAAGTGCTGATTAGGTTGTAATGGATAAAAAATAAAAATTTAAATATAAAAGTTCCGAATTCAGGACACAATCTAAAATTCAAAATAATCTAGAATGTAAGGAGAAAGAATACAGATTCAACATTCCTAATGACCATATTTCAGAATATACATGTCAATATAGATGAAAAACAGGTTTGAAAAATCAAAAATATAACAATATAGTTTCAGGACATGAACCGATAATAATTCAAGTAGCTATTCGTTTCAATAAAGGCCCTGTTCCGTTTTCCTGTCTGGTTAACCAAACTGGTAATCCAAGATGGTGATCACTGTGGTAACCAGTACAACGGAACGGCTAACGGAAACGGAACGCGGCCATAGTTTGGTAATTTATTGAATACCCTGGGTGCCATAGATAGAGGAGAGTTGAAAGATACCGTGTATTCATTGAAAAATATATCAAGGTCATTTTTAGTTCTTGTATTATGTTAATGCTTGCCCTCGTTGTCACTGAGTAGAGCTCTTTTATTCTCGAGTTTGAAAATAACTAACGAAGGACTGTTGAAATTATTTAGTTCTGAAAAACATTTCTGCAACTTCTACGGACCGATATTTACACAAGTAAGCGCAAAAACGCTTTTGAGCAATGGAAACATCATACCAGGACTCAGATAAGCCCACAGACCAAGTTGATCAATTTCTAATATTTTCCTAATGGTTCTGAGTTGATACGACAATGAGTTCAATTTGGATATCAGTGACTTGAATGATTTTGCCAGTTCATGCATGAGTCGATATGGAAACTAAGTAATGTCACACAATTACTATCACTGGAAAGATTTGTCTTCGAAGAACCAAATGAGTTGATTGTAATTTCTGCACATGATTTTTGAAGATTATGGATCCTCATTCGTTTTGTTTTTTCTACTATTGAAAAAATCACCTATATGAATTCGTCTATCTTGGTGAAATGCCAGTCTCTGATATATGGGTGTTGTCGAAAGATAAATACTATTCGAGTAGAAGTTGAATCTTAGTTGGTTTTAGATCAAACTGAAAATACTGAAGAATTCAACTTGAAGAGAGACAAGTTTTTGAAAGTGCATTGATTTTTTTCATTTGTTTGACAACAGGTCAGTGAACGTTTCTTCTGGATAAGCATTTTTGTATGTTGGTAGTACAATAGTCAGAAACACCAAAATTGTACCCTGTTTCGTTCGAAAGACGGATAGAAAAAAATAAGAGTCAAATTTGACAGAAGATAGGTTGTTATTTCACAAAAAAAATGGAAACCCACCAAACAACTATTTGTGAACATTTTCAGAGTATTTATTTTTCACTCATTTTCCAAACGAATCAACTGCTAATTTGAATTTACTGATATAACTCACATATTCCATCCGTGAATCATGAACTGGTGTGCAGTGTGAATAGTCAAAATAGGTATATTATAAGTGAAATGTGGTAAATAACTACAAATTATAAAACACTTCATTGTGGAAACAGTAAAAATCATATTTCTACCCTCAATTATCACAATTTCCTATGCGGAACTGACATAAATATTACATGAATTCTGCCATTGTGACGAATGCCCTATATTTATGAGTCTGTTCAGAAGTTCTTCAAATTTCACTGATTCCATCGTGACTTTCCATAACCTAATTACAAAGGAACTTTAACAAGTTTTCGAAGTTCCTTTAATTGCTCTAATTGACTAATATGACATTCGAATAGACTTTTCATTCAAATTTTACGGATTGTTTGGTTTCTGGTCTCCTTAGGAACTCACAGGAGTGAACTAGCTGGCTGGAATAGTAAAGGAAGAATTTTTTTTTTCAAATGACACTTGCCCAGAGAAGCCAGAAACAATCGTGCTGCCCAGAGTATTACAAAGTGGTACAACTGGTTCATCCATATTCTGAAATTTCAAATTGATTTAGACTTACTATTGCACCTTTCCGAAACTGACCATATATTCTTGTTATGCTGCCGTGTATATTCTCATAATACAAACCTGCATATGTAGAGGGGGGAGGCTTTTATTACCACAATTCCCCAATTAATTCAGCTCAGTCTGGTCGGGATGAAGCGCCCAAATTTAGTTGAAGATTCTTTCAAGTATCACTTAATCGTCATGAAACTGTTGGGACTCTATCCTACCGAAGCATTTCCTAAGCTGTATCGTTCTTACGCATACTTCCTCTACTTTTTCTTCACGATACCCTCGCCTCTGTTACCAACCATCAAACTGATAGTTCTAAGAGAAAGAGATATGGGGAAAATGTGCGACAGCCTGTCTCTCATCGTGGAAATTGGAGTTCTGGTGTTGAAACTACTGCCTTTCAAATACAAGCCAGATGTCATTAAACGCACCATCTTCAATCTAAACAACAGGATTTTCAACGAAGTGTCACCAGAACAATTGCATATTGCTCTTGAAACGGTAACAACTTGCAGAAAAATTTTCTTGGTATTTCTGAGCAGCTGTCTAACAAGTTTGTTCACTTGGCCACTAAAGGTATTTTTTTACGAAAAGAGAATGTTTCCTATCGATATTTGGTTGCCATTCGACCCATTCAGGAATATCTGGATCTACTTGGCTGTCTATTTATTCATATTTGTCGGTAAGATTTATCACTGTAATACTGTAATGAACACAATCGTTTCATTCGTAAACCAGATGAAAAGATTATATCAAAATGTGACACATTATCCGCAGAAGTATTCGATGTATGGTCCGTATGAACGATTTGTTACTTTGAAATAATATGATTTTAAAGTCATTAGTTTTATGCAATTTATCATTGCTTGATCTGTACCTAATGTGACCACTTTTTGGATCTATGTTTCTTTAAAATTGTATAACTTTGGGAAAGGGGAGATCGGTTGAATAGGAAAAAGTTGCAAATTTCAAAGCCCTGTCCATTTAGGAATTGACGATTTCATAGACCAAAAATGGTAGTTTTTGTATTTTTTGCTTTCGTCTGGGAAAATATCAAAAAATGTTTTCTGTTCAATTAAAAGTTTTTAAAATAGACCATTCTAATTGAAATTATAAACTACTACCTTTATTCATTTGTTGAGTTTTGGTGTATATCTATTGAAAATGTTTCTGCGTATGCAAATTATAAACAATGACTAAGTTCATCCTCAATCCAATTCAATAAAACCTTCCTCGATATATTTTTCTGTCTATTGCCTTGAGACAGAGATTAGAGTACCTTCTTTTTCATTTTTTTTATATGCAGATTCACACGAAAGGGAAGCCCTGTAATCTTCAAAGAACACCGCGTGAATCAGAGGACAGGAGATACGAATCAACATTCATTTTGAAGTTTGTAGGCCTCAGAAAAAACCTCTTTCGGCAAGGAATTCCAAAGCTCAGCTGTTCTATTGAAAAAAGATCCCTGAGCAAGAGAGGTTCGACAGGTCTCCAAATTCACAACAAGGGGTGGGAATTCTGTACTCGTCGAGTCATCCGTGTAGATATTGCCAAGGGTGGAATGATTGATAACAATTTAGCAGAGCATCGACCGTGAAAATATTTATAGAAGAGAGACAAGTCTCCGACCCTTCTACGATGTTCCAATGAAGTGAGCGAGTCTGTGAGCGAAGAATCACCAACAAGACGGATTTCCTTTTTGTGAATAGAACCGAGGAGCCTCAATGGATGTTTCGATGCCGAACTCTACACATGAGAACTATATTCCAAGACAGGTCGCATCTGAGCCTTGTAGATCATTAGAAGCTGACGAGAAGTGAAATGAATCCAAGCTTCTGGGAAGCACCTTTAGCGATCGATGTCACATGGTTTTTCCATGAAAGATTATCACTGATCGTAATTCGCAACGAGATACTTGACTTTGTAGGAATAGTCGCTCCTGACATCTGAATACTAGATAATGATAGATTGGCTTTCCCTGAGAAGAGATATGCCTGGGTTTTCTCAGCATTGAATTCCACCAAGTTTATGTTACCCCATTCTATTATTTTTACCAAGTCATCGATAATTTTATTGACGTGAATGTTTCTTTGAATTTTTGTTTCTCGAGCTGCTATGGGGACTCTGGAAGAGAAACTAGTATGAAGAGTACTGTCGTCCGCAAAACTATGTACTGAACAAGATTTTATTCTCGAGCAAATCATTGATATGAAGCAGAAACAAAGTGGGCGCCAGAACTGAACCCTGTGGAACACCTGCATTTATCGGGAGAATATCAGATCATACTTTTGAAATATCAAGAATGAATTTTTCGATTGATTGCTGCCAAATATGAGAAACATAAGCCAATAAATCACTGGTTAATCGTTGATGGCGAAATCCGTATTCTCGATAATTAATTATTCTTGATTTCTCTAGATATTTGATAAGATTCATATTGATTGCCTTTTCCATGACTTTGGAAATGATAGGAACCAATGGTATTGATCTGTAATTACAAGGTAAAGTTTTCTTCCCTTTTATAGGAACTGGCTGAACTCTTGCTGTCCTCCAGGACTCAGGAAAAACCCCCAAGTTATATGAAAGGTTGAATAATTCGCAAAGTACTGGTGTCATCGGGGGCACATACTTTCAGAAAAATTGCTGGAATTCCATTAGATCCGCAAGCCTTATTTGTCTTCAGGTCCATTGAAATATTTCTTATATTTGTTTGGTGAAAAATGATCTCAGGCATATGACTGCCGACTGGCGTGATATTCGGAGGATCTTTTCCAGATGAGTCCAAATCAGAATTTCCAGCAAACATATTTGCAAATATATTTGCTTTTTATTGGGAGGTAGTGGCTTGTGATCCATCTTCTTTGGTTAAAGGGGGAAATGAGCTAACAGTGAAATTTTTGGTGACAGCTTTAGCAAATGATCAAAATGAACGAGAACCGTTTGTACGTTCAAAAAGTTTTGAACGAATTTTATGATTATGTGCTTCTTTAGCAGCCTTAATTGTTGCACTCAACCTATTCCTTGCGGTAACATACTCTGCATACTCAGATCTCGTCTCCAAACTAGGGTCTTGACGCCTGAGATTGAATACCGCTTGTTTGGATGTGACAGCCTTTATTGAACCATTGTTTCTCAGACTGTGGTCTCTTTGTACTACATTCCCAGAATAATGGTATCAGAGATTTCTCGGGCACAAAGAGTGGGATCACCAGATGAAAAACAGACCCTTCTCCAAGAAAAATCAGAGTAAAGCTGTCGAAGACTATCCCAGTCTGCTGACTTGTAATGCCAGACGCGACGTGCGGGTAACTTACCATTCATTGGAGCCAAATATGAACAAGTTGTTGAAATCAAAGTATGATCAGAATTACCCAAGGAGGGGAGGGTGAATTTTGATCTGATAAAAATCAGGATAAGTAGTAAGAAACAAGTCCAGTGTGATAAGAGTGGGTTGATCTATGAGTTGTTCCAGATCATTAGTAATAGCAAATGCCTCTGCCTGTTGTCCTCTTTCATCTGTTCTATTCGAGAATTTAAGCCATGCAGAATTATGTACATTTAAATCACCCAATATGTTGACCTCAGCAGTTGGATGGTTTTCTTTGATAAAGTCGATTTTTTCCGATAGAAAATCGAATAGTCTGCCAAAAGAGTCATTGTTAGGTGATAAATGAAGACAACAGACAAATTTGGTTTGTTGATGATTGACAAGCTTAAACCACATCACGTCAAAATCTTTCGATTACAGCCCTTCTTCGCGTTGGCACAATATATCATTCATTGAGTATAGACAAACACCACCTTTGAAACGAAAGTGAGAATAGAATCGAGTAGGATGACAAGAAGTTGAGTCCTTTTGTCCGAGTCCGAAATAATGACTCCAAGAATACACATAACATACCAATGGTTTTTGCCAGACGCAATCTGGGATATTGTTTATATTAAATACTAAATCTTTGTTTCATGAAGACGTCATACCGTTAATGTTCATAGGATAAAAATCAAATTGATTTATCAGTCCTCAGAACACGAAACAAAAACAACCAATCATGAAGATCCTTATGCGAAATGTTGATGAGTTTCCTTATGGGTGCATTCCACTCTATTTTACAGGTGTTGGAAATGCAGCTTTAGGTACTGCGTCCATTGATCCTCTCATGGCAGGTCTTATCAACCACGCAGCTGGCCAAATCAAGCTTCTCAAAAACACTCTCGAACATCTTGGACGTAGAACTGACGAAAAATTACGAAAATATGAACACTTACCTTCGAGTCAGATTGAAACACTCAGAGCGGACCTGATTTATAGACAGATATGTAAAAGCGTCGTTCATTTTGATGCTATTCATGAGTAAGTATGCGATTCGTGTAAATATTTCAAACAATATTACTGCACAACTAATTGTAAATAGGGCAGATATTGATCTTTTGAGAAGTTCCTGGTCATATTCGTGAATGAGTCTACCACGTATCACGGTTTACGGCACAGGGAGTGAGCAATAAGGTCTACTCCCGAAGGAATTTGGTCGAGGTCGATGGTATTTGGTATCGACTACTACTGTCTCTGATAGTTAAATATACTGATTTGTTCCAGTTTCATTGAACCATGTGCCATTTTCGAATAATATCCTAGAAAAGTAAAATTGTTTTTGTTTTCAGTTTTTCGAAAAATTGATCTAACAATGGAAACTTGATTAAAAATGTCAGACTTCTCATTTTCCTTCTGATACGAAAAAACACGACATTCGTCGTCAACCTCATAGATGAATTTCCATAAAAATTAATTTTAGTAGATTTTTTACCTTGATTTATTCTCTTTTCTAAAACTTTTTCAAGGTTTTCTAATCGTTATATTATCGCATTGAAGGATGACCTGGTGAATCGATATCGACACAAATTTCCAATAAAAATGAGTATGAAAATTACAGCTCTACATTACTTAAAAAAAGTTTTAACATTTGTTGCTTTTCCCGAACAGAAATAGTTCCTATATCCGACAAATGTTGACATGGATTCTCAAAATGAAAAACTCAAAAAATCTCAAACATTTTTTTCTTTTACGGTTCATCTGATTTCCACACATAATATCAAACTGAGATAGTTCATATTGTACAGTAAATAAAAAAAAACGTTCTTATGAGTAAGTGAGGGTGAGCAATACATAAATTATGTCTACCACTGCGCATTGAATTTCAAGGTGAATTGCTGGTCATTCACCATCATTCACAATTCGATTTGAGTGTGAGAGGTTTCCGATTTCTTAAGTAATGATTGGATTTCAAGAAAGAAAAATCAATACCGATATATTAGCCTTCATTTTCTGAGATTTCTATCCCATGAAAAATAGAAAAGACTTGTTGAATTCCTATTTGAAAGCAAATTGCTTCAATTACGTAGGTACCTTATTTTGATGAATCTGAATTATGAACGAAAAAATTATATCTCAAAAAAATATTTCTCGTCGGGCAATATTTTGACAGCTAGTCTGTACCCTTTCTCTTCAGAGCAAGGTCAGAAAATAAAACAAAATATATTCACATCCTTTCCTCTTCAGAAAAAAAATGAGACGATATTCACAATTACGATAATTTGTAGTTTGTGAATCGCCCGATGGGAATGCGGTACATACAAAATACAAAGTCATACTACTTTGGTTTTGCATCTACAATATGAATATTTGAAAAACTTTTACAACAGTTTCATTCCATGAATGTAGATGCTATCGTTGCTGTCAAACTGAAATCAAAACGCAGAAAAGTTTTGTTATTTTATGCCCAAGCGGACATAAAGTACTCTATTATGCATCTGGTGACTTTGACAGAAAAACAAAATGATGAACTACTATGCCATCAAATATAATATTGATTCATTTTCAAATTTCAGATTCGTCAAAGATGTTGAAAATACATTCTCCTCCATTATTTTCGCACAGTTCGCAGCAAGTGTTTTGGTTATATGCATATCTTGCCTTCAAATACTATTGGTGAGTGATTTGTAATTCTCAAAAGTATATCTCAAAGAACTCCCTCGTATAAAAACATTCAACTTAGTATGGTTATCGAATGAATTGTCGGTTGAGTTTTATCTCAGGAATGCCGAATTTCTCCTCTATCTCTATATAAAGTAACGGTCTTTTATTTTTGGTAAAAACGTAACAGTCATTCCGAAAGGATCCGCATGTCAGCAAATGATATATTTTCCTTTTTACAGGTCGAACCGCTGTCTATAACCTTTTTCGCCATGGTGAGTTATGTCCTTACCATGCTTGCAGAAATATTCCTATATTGTTATTACGGAACGATCTTGTATAAAGAAGTAAGTATAGTCCAGTTAACATGTTGCATACATTTTAATCGAAGCATTGGTGTTCCGAAACATGTCAAATTGTCTATTTGATGTTCTGAAGAAGGTAGCATGAAACATAAAACATACTTAGTTATTTAAAAGAAATACACATGAAGCGTGCGGATCGAAAAAAAGGAATGTCAATTTTGCAGCATTTTGAGCTAGGAATTTCATCGGAAATCAACTGAAGTTAAGTATATCGCAAGTATATCGCATGATAACATAATACAGGCTAAACATGGGAATAGTCGATAGATGTTATGAATTTAAATTCCACTATATAAACTAAAAAATGGAAAAGATTTGCGCTCTACATGTTAAGAATTGGGAACGTCAGCAAATCCACGTTACTGACTGACGTGACTCAACACAGCAGTTTAACATTTTTTTGAAGCTCAGTATGATTGAATATATCAAAATTCATGAAGATCATTTCAATAATATCTTAATAGAAAGTAATGATTCGTAATATGATATAATACAAAATTATGGCAATATGAGAAATACCCGATCCTAACTTTGAGAACACTCTTCATTGGATTCATCACAACCCCAATGTGAAAGGCGTAAAACCCCCCACAATATTCGAAAATATTCCAGGAGAATAACTTGTTCGCCAATAATTGACAAGTCTGTCGGACACTCTTCCATAAAAAAGCATGAAACTTCATTTCTATGTTGGTTGAACAGAAAATATTATCTTGGGAGATATAACAGGAACGGGTGAAGGGAGAAGTTTTTCCCTTGCAAAAATTCTGTTTATTCCGCCAGACCATTATTCTATCAGACGTTTGTCAGATTCTCATTGAAACTTTCCATACTGAATTTTCGAATATTCCCCAGAACCATTGTATTACTAGACATAAGACAGGTCGTGTAATAGTTCAAATCACACTGCTCCTCTGAACGAAATGGTAAAAAAATGGTGTGGATTGGAAAAATTTCCTTAGATAATTCACTGCAAACAAATTCTCAAGATTTCAAAGTGACTCCCTTAGGGCTGATACTTTACGACCTGATTAACACTTAATTGAAATAATCGGTACTGTGAATAGACACCGTCTGAGCACCAACTGTTATCTCAACTGACTGTTGATCAGGTCGTAAAGTACCAGCCCTTAATGACTTCCATTGATAAAGTGAGTCGAATTTGGACAAAACACGACATCAGGACAGTTTTGACAGCAAACCACTAAAATCCCCCCTCCTGCGCTCACCCAAAAATTTAATACGCAACGATTTCCAAAGAATATAAGAAATTTCTTGCCGTGACGGCCCGAAAACATACATAGGACAGACAAACAGAAGAAACTAAACAGATGAAAACCCCGTAAAGACAATCTTCTATAAACGAAGATCCCTGTAACATACATTCCTACATAACACCTGAACGGGCAGAACACACCCTTAGAGAGCGATGAGTGATATAATCATCGGTGTTCTCGTAGTAGATTCTAGAGTGGGATAAAATTTGAGAAGTATTATAAATACCGATATCTTTCAAAACTCAAATCCAAATTAGGAAGAATAGTTATTCCGATTAAACTTTATACATTATAAATCATTGAATTTCGCATATGCATGTGTTATATTATAAGATTTCTTCGTAAGATATTAATCAAATTTGTAAGCATTTCTTTCCCCTATCCTTCAATTGAATGGTAAATCATTACTTGAGTGAGTTATAGTACAACTGTGAAATGATTTTTTCGACAATGGATGAGTTCACAAAAAAAGGAAGGAAAAGCCTCTGAGAAATGTTCAAGTAGAACTCTCAGAGAATATTTTTCATGCAAGAATGGTAGAAGAGCTTTTGTAGATGTGGAGACATGAATTTTTGAACGATTTTTTGTAATTTTTTAAAAATCAATGACTTATATATCTTGAAGAAGTGGTATTTATTTTTGCTCCATTAACACTAGAATGACATTAATGACCAACAAATATTTTTTTCATACAAATCTGACGACAACTCGAATAAAATTAATTTTATTATATTTCTTATCGACGAAAGAATCGATCGAAATGGGTTTTATACCAGTGCTCCTTTCTGGTCGATCAAGCTTCATTTTCGGGCAATTTTTGAGGAAGGCTCAACTTGATTCACAATCAGTTCAAGCGGGGTCATTTTGAGACACAGATATGGGTGATTATTGCGTCCATTCCTTAACTGATTCCAATGCGTAGTCTATATAATTAGATTTTCTCCTCCCATGAATTTGGAACTCAAATCGAGCTCTCTAACACTCAATTTTCTGATACAAATATTGAGTCAATTACCCTAACCTGTTTAGAAATATCGACATACTATGCGCTCCTAAGTCAAAAAAAGTAGTAGGTTAACATGAATACCTAAGCCCACTTTCGGAGCGCTGAATGAGCATGTAAATATAGTGTTTCCAGGTAAGTACAATGAAAATTATTTTTATAGGTCCCTCACTATTCGTTTACACTTTCGATGTTATGTATTTTTGCGTCTTTGAGTTTCAAATATATGGTATTGGATGCAAGAATGTTTCACAAAGGGAAATGGTGGAAAAGTTCCTAGGAAATCCCTCAGAAGCTCATTTTAAAGCTTGTGCGAGCAAGGAATGCACGGGACCTACAGTTTATGAAGTGGAATCCGAACCACTTTGGTGTCATGAATGGACAGCAAATAACAGATCTGAAAAATTCTGATACCCCCAGTATTCGAATCTGGGTCGTGCGGCTGATAGCCCGAGCTCTTTAAAGCACGACCAAGACAGCACTAATAACCCAGGAAAAATAAATCTCGCTGTCAAATCTGAATTATTTCCATCTGTGATTTCCAATACGCCTAATGGCAATATTTCGAATCGATCCTGAATATTGAAGACACACCTGTGATTTTTTCATTATATTGGAAACAGAAAAAACTTTTTGAGATTTGAACAAATTTGAGTATCCCTAGAATTTCTCAGAAGAATTGTCACATCCCCGCAGGAAGTTGAATACAAATAGATGACGTGAATGACTGCTCAATTGCAATTCTCTATATGATTTATCAACATATTTCTTCATCTTTTCCTTCTCATATCCTGTTGAATTGTGATACAGCTTATATGATTCTATTTTTCTTGTATTTCACTTCATTCATATGTTGCAGAACTTCATATTACATTCATACCCATTTTCACCCCTCTTCCGCTTTCTTTGCTTTTTCCATATCGAATGAGATATTTTCTATTTGTGAAAATTCAAGTAAACCGTATTTCATGTTCGATTCCATGTAACATCCGGGAATTCTACGGATTATCATATCATTATAAAAGTTTCAAGGCGATTATCCAAATCCGAATGAAAATTATATTACCCATCACTTATTTATTTTTCTCAATGAATCTGAATAATTTCGTAACAGCTCCGATAAAAGTGAAGAAATTAACATGTAAATTATATTTTGCTCTCAAATAAACACATTTTATTACCTGTCTACAAAAAGATTGATCAACTCTATTTTCTTCAATACATAACAAAACCAGATTATAATTACGAAATTGATTCAGAATTTATTGGACAACATTAAAAGATAACTACTGAAATAAGAAACGCAAGAATGTCAATGATGAAACTCAATGATATCATCTCGATTAGATCTATCTCTTTCAATACGGTTTTTATTGCAGATAAGAAAACGAAAACGTTACTGAAATGTTATACTCACGGGCAACTCAATTGGAAATATACTAGGAGAGAATATCATTCATTTACATGGTTTGCGATCCCCCTCGAAGCATTTTAGTCATGTTAAAGAGCAATTCTTTACAAGAATAGTATGAAGTCTGCGAGTAACATTTTTCAACCTACTTTTTGATACGAATTGGGACTTCTAGGAAAATAAGGCAAATTATTCAAGTGTAAAGTTTTCTGTATGCTTTACCAAGGAAATGTACACATGGCTTTTATTTTTTACAGTGGAAAATGCTCCTTTGGAGAGTCTATGAGCATTGCCAATTCATATTATTAAATCCACGAAAATCACTAATATTAGAATGGGAAGTCTAGCGAAAAAATTAAAATTTCACTTCCTTTTCAACGTTTACTGACCCATATCACAAGTAACAATAGAGAATGTTAGGATTTTTGTTCCTTCAAGTATTCCATAAATTTTTATCAATAATATTCAGGTTGAAAGGTAATAGCTTTGGTTATAAAAAACAAGAATTGCAAATGTGAACGTAATCGATTCTGTTGGTGACATTACTCAAAAACCTGCTATTATTCACTTAACTGATGATATAGTTGGAGCAGCAGAGCTTCGTACTGAATTTTTTTCATTAAACAACTAAAGTTTGATCCGAATGAGGTATATATGTAGGAAAACTAAAACTAGAAATCCTATCCAGGGTGATCCAGGAAATATACACCTGAAAAATCAATTGCGTCCTGTATTCTAAAATTCTTCCAACCAAATTTTCTAATAGTTTGACCGTTCATACTGTGTTCCGAAAATTGATATGAAAAGAAAATAAGAGATAATTCATGAGTAAATTTTCCATTTATGATCAAGGGAACCACGTATTCATAATATTTGAATCCATTATCAGGTATTGCGGTGGATATGTGTTATCGAAAAACGTTGTGATTCCTTGTATAGAGAGAGCAGTGAAACGTCCTATTATGATAGAGGGCGAGTCGAAATAAATCCATTACTATGTTTTCATTCAGGATGAATTGAAAACAAAAGTCAAATTCAAATCATGTTGTTTTTAACCCGATGAATTTTCACGACTATTCGAAAGAGATGTATGGATTTCATTCGAAAATATAACCTTGTTTTCACTCAGTTCTAGAAATAAATTATTCTGCTCTGAGACCCCATTTGATATGGGTTCTTCGAATAATTGAATGTTACCTCCATGAATCGTACAGAATCGCACAAAAGTAAGGAATTCGATCTTCCAATTATTTCTTTCAATCTTTTTAAGATAAATCGTCAGAAGTCAGGGCTTTTCTTAAAACTTTTTCACACCAGATGTTAAATTCAATCTCTGATTTGAAATTCATTCTGAATCTACCGAATAGTATAAGCAAAAAAGTCAAGAAAACAAAAAACGGTGGGATTCCGCTTCTTTTCACTGAATACATTAATTATCGAATGCAAATGGAATGAGGTGAATTCAAATACACACGAATAATGGGTGAATCACGCAGTATATGTTCTCGACATTAATTTTATTAAATAGCATTCATTATGCACGAAAAATCCGTCGAGTGAAAAAATTCATGTTGAAATGAATTGTTTATTTTCATTTTCAATTCGCCCTGTTTGGAAAAATGAATCACAAAATGTGAAAAGTTAGGACGCAGTTTCTTAAAAATTACATTTTTCACCGCAAAGTCATATTCTCAATCGACTTCAACAGTATGACTATGTGGGAGATCAAGCATTTCAAATGGAACATTCTTGAACTCTTGTTTTGAAAAATTCATCATACCACCATGGAATACAAAAAATCAGATAATTTGACCGTGTCAGTTTTTTTATTCCTGTAAATAGGGGTATATTTCTCGAATAACCCCGTACATTTCTTCTGATTTTTATGACTGATGGAATAGGGTGAATTCGATGAAAATTCATTGTGTGTTTTTCACTATATATATATATGACAAGTAAATCTTTCCAGACGCGGATCAACCGGAAGTTCCAGCCAGCACATTTCTAACCGCGGAAGCCTAGCCGGACAAATATATATATATATATATATATATATATATATATATATATATATATATATATATATAGAGTAGAAGTATAGTGAAACATGTGTAGCGGTACAATGAAACTATGAACTGAAAGTAGTGAATTTATGTGAAGCGATATCTGTTGTAATGGTAATTGTGAACTACTCTATAGAAAACAGTACATTCAACATTTCTGGGTTTTGTTGATACAGCTGGATTCAATTTACAATCGTATTTCTGAATTTCAATTGACTACATCCTTACGCAGCACAAATAAAACAATTCCCAAGTGTGACAGTTTTCCTCAAAATCTGTCGTTAGTGGCGAGGCGTACATTCTATTTTATGAACAGGAAGGCACTAATGAACAGGATGAAACAAAATTTCCCATTTGAGATTGTTTTACTTTTTATTCTATTTCATTAATTTCTATTCATTTATATTTTTATTTGTTATAATTCATACAACTGTATTTTTTATTCATTATTAATTATAATGTTAATTAACAAAAAAATTACCTAAAAGACATAATGATCCAACCTGTATATTATACATCAAAATATAGGACATATCTTCTAGATCAGTACCACAGAAAATAAGTTTTTATCCACGATATTCTTCCTTGTATTCAAACAATATTTTGTATGAGGAATATACGTGGTCCTGTATATGAAGAAACTAAAGAATTCTAATGGTGTCATTCGAATAAGATTCAGCTACTTGATTTGAATATCAAATTGTTTAGTGAAGAACAGAGTATGTCAAAAAAAGCGCTTGAAAATGTGGAACTTTTCCAACGATTACGCACTTGTAGGTTCACTTTCATTTTTTGTTGCCGAATACGCTTCATAAAGGTCTTATGTTGCTCATTTCTGTAGAAAAAATCGGGAAATACAACTAATGCTTACCTCCCCTTTCAACTGATTTGAACAATTTTCATTTTCTACGTAGACGATAGGAGCTTTTTGCTCATTTATTATAAATTTCGAACTCTGGTAATTTTGAAAAATTGGACTGAGTGAAAATTGCAAGTTCGATGAATACGAGTTCCACTCACTGCATGTTCGATGAAAACAACGACATTCGATAGGTTTTCCTGAAAATATAAACTTGAAATTCATTGTTACATTCAGCTAATGTGAAATTAATTCTGTTTTTCCTAAAGAAATTCCAGATCTCTCGAGATCCAAAGCGGATGCGAAGCCTCCAGCCATATACTCTTGGTGCGGAATTCGTGATTTATCGAGTTGATTGAACCTTATGAAAATTTAATATATGTAATCCCCTCGCATTAGTGTTGATATTTCAAAATTTATTGGAATGATTTTATGAACGATTGATGATAATAATATTAACATTTATTCATTTCGCAGGAAACTTTCAAGTAGGTATAGGAGACAATGGAAACAATTTCAATTTTCAATTAGATCAATTAATTGCTTGTTACAAACTAGATTGATATAAATCTCGTCCTCATATCTACATTTAATAACATACATACAAAGAAGAAACGCACATTTCAGTTTGAAATTTCCATAATAACAATTTCTGCAAAATTATTAGTAAATCATTGTTATAACATTTTGTAGAGATCAATTGTACCAACACCAAAGTGATATTATTTGCATTCGACGCGCGTTCCGCAACGAGGTTAGCATTGTTTTTTTTATATGCAGAATCACACGAAAGGGAAGACATGTGGTGTTCAAAGAACACCGCGCGAATCAAGGGACAGGAGATACGAATTAACATTTACTTTGAATTTCTGAAGTTTGTGAGCCTCAGGAAAAACCTCTCTTGGCAAGGAGTTCCAAACCTCAGCTGTTCTATTCAAAGAATAGAGCAAGCAAGGTTCGACAGGTTTCCAAATTCACAACAAAGGGGTGGGAATATCGCAAGGTTTTCGGGCTTGAGGGCCGTGTATTGGAATTTTTAATTCCGTATTAAAAATTAATAATTAATAAAATTATTAATAAATAAAATTAATTAAAAATTCCAATACACGGCCCTCAAGCCCGAAAACCTTGCGATATTACAACACCGGCCGTGAAAGCCTACATTCTTTCAAAAGGGGTGGGAATTCTGTACTCGTCGAGTCATCCGTGTAGATATTGCCAAGCGGCGAACGATTGATAACATTTCGGAAGAGCATCTACCGTGAGTTTGTGAGCGAAGAATCACCAACAAGACCATTTGTCTTTCTCTGAATGGAATCGAGAAGCCTCAATGAATGTTTTGGTGCCGGACTCCACACATGAGAACTGTATTCCATGACAGGTATCTGAGCCTTGTAGATCAGTAGAAGCTGACGAGAAGTGAAGTATTTCTTCGCACGAAATAGAAATCCAAGTTTCTGTGGAGCACTTTCAGCGATCGATCTCACACGGTTTTCCCATGAGAGATTATCACTGATCGTAATTCCTAACATCCAGATATTTGATTTTGTAGGAATAGTTACTCCTGACATCTGAATATTTGATGATGATAGATCAGCTGTTCTTGAGAAGTAACATGCCTAGGTTTTCGTAGCATTAAATTCCACCAAGTTCATGTTATCCCATTCTATTATTTTTGCCAAGTCGTCGTTAATTTTATAGACGTGAATGTTTCTTTGAATTTTCATTTCTCGAGTTGGTATGGGGACTCTGGAAGAGAAACTGGTATGAAGAGTACTGTCGTCCGCAAAACTATGCATTGAACAAGATGTTTTATCGAGCAAATCATTGATATTAAGCAGAAACAAAGTAGGCGCTAGAACTGAACCCTGTGGGACACTTGCATTTATTGGGGGAATATCAGATGATACCCCATCAACAACCACATACAGAGACCTATCAGACAAGAAACTCTTCAACAAAGCACACAACTGAGGAGGCAAACTATAAGACGGCAGCTTAGAAAGGAAACCCCGATGCCAAACTCGATCAAACACTTTTGAAATATCGAGTAAAACAGCTATCGTTTCTCCGAATTTCTTGATTGATTGCTGCCAAATATGAGAAACATAAGTCAATAAGTCATCAGATCATATTGATTGCTTTTTCCACGACTTTGGAGATGATAGAAATACAATAAAGACAAGGTAAAGTTTTCTTCCCCTTTTCAGGAACTAGCTGAACTCTTGCTGTCCTCCAGGTCTTAGGAAAAATCCCCAGGTTATATGAAAGGTTGAATAATTCGCAAAGAACTGGTGTCAATTCGGGGGCACATACTTTCAGAACAATTGCTGGGATTCCATCAGATCCACAATCCTCATTCGTCTTCAGGTCCATTAAAATATTTTTTATAGTTTGTTGATGAAAAATTATCTCAGGCATATGACTGTCGACAGGTGTGATATTCGGAGTATCTTTTCATGATGAATCCAGAGTAGAATTTCCAGCAAACATATTTGCAAATAAATTGGATTTGTTGGGCAGTGGTGGCTTGTGATCCATCTTCGTTGGTTAAAGGGGGAAATGAACTAAAAGTGAAATTTTTGGCAACAGCTCTAGCGAATGACCTATTGTTGCACAACACCTATTTCTTGCTTTAACATACTCAGATCTCGTCTCCAAACTGGGGTCTTGGCGCCAGCGATTGAATATCCTGAAGACTAACCTTGTGAGCGAAAATAGCGTCGAATGCAAATAATATCACTTCGGTAATGTATCTTAACAAAAAGTTTCAACTTCCACACCAAAAGTTCCAATCTCATCGTTAATTCATTGTTATGTCGAAGTAGTAGTAACTGTTGATTACAGTATTTTTCATACCAAACGCCATCGACTAAGATCGAACTATTTCAGCAAGTAGGTCTTATTTCTGACAAGACCTACGCCAAATTCCAGGAGCAGCATGGTTATTGAGGGCCTGTCAACCACGAAACGTCATTCCCCATTTTGACAGATATAACTCTGAAATGAATTGATTGTTGACCTTAATTTTTTCTCGATTTCATAACTGATAAATTTTCCAGTGTTGAGTATTTATGTTCATGGCAAACTATAGTACTCATTTTTAACGTACATTACGAAAAATAAATTCATTGAATTCAATAATGGGAATAAATATCCCATAAGTCGGTGTATGCACTCATACAGTAGGTGTTTGTTGGTACTTGGGATATCCTAGACATGAAGAGGGCCTATATAACTACATTTATCACTGCAGTCTATATTTGATGCTCCAAATAGGCACGCGAGTCAATGCCCCAAAGAGTTTGAGTAATAGTCCATTTCAGACACCCTAATAAAGAACGTTTTTTCATCTGAATCAAAATAGTATCGATAGTAACAGTTAGAAGTGTTAGCGCACTCAAGGAGCTGAGTTCCCAGAATAGGGTTACTCTAGCATGGGTACCCGGACATGAGGGTCACAAGGGCAACGAGGAGGCCGATGCTCTAGCCCGTGAAGGCGCATCTAAGGCTATAATCGGCGCAGAACCCTTCTGCGGGGTAGCGAAAGCAAGTATAAAGACATCCATGAACTCATGGATGCAAAATGAATAGAAAGATTGGTGGAATAGGCTCCCTGGAATGAGGCAGGTGAAAGAGTTCATAAAGGAACCAGCACCCAGATTCACGGAAGACCTGTTGAACCACAACCGCGAGGTTGTAAAGGTAGTGGTGGATCTACTAACGTGGCATAGCCGGCTCGGAAAACATATGAGCAACATTGGTCTGACAGAAGAAACCCAATGCAGGTTCTGTCAAGAAGAGGAAGAAACCGCACTGCATGTGCTCTGTGAATGCGAAGCGATAGCAAGGCTGAGACACGCAAGATGCGGGGAGGAGAAACCAGAGGCTTCTAGCTATATGAAGGGGTCAGTGTCAAGGCTATGGAGTCTCATCAAAAATATCAAGCTAGACAACGAGCTCTAACGGCCAAGGAGCATCACGATAGATCTGAAAAGGTTGCAGTGAATCAGGCCATGGGCCAGCTCCCCGATAATCTAACCTAATCTACAGTGAGAAGTGCAGGTTTTCAAGTTGGGTTTTTTATTTCAAAATATATTTTTGGATGTTGGATACCCTGTACAATAATGGATATATATGTTTTGTTACTCTTGCTTATGCATACGAGTGTATTATGTCTGAGGGCTGACGTTTGTCAGCTGGTTAACGGAAACAAAAAATTTAGGAACAATTTCAGAACTTCTGATCAGTTTCAAATATGATCAACTTAGTGAAGAAATGTATATATTTCCAGAGTAAGCAGTTTCACTTTCCTCCACTAGAGACTTTCCGATTTTCCAATCATTGGCGGTATACTTCGAAAACTCTGTGAACGAGTGACCAGTCTGTTGTATTTTCATTAATTTAATTGCAATTCTTTAGTCATGTCATTCATTAGAGTGTATTGATCCCGAACCTATTTATTATTTCACCCACTTCACTGCTTGTAGTTATTCAAATTATTGAGTTTACAAAAAATGTATATATGTAAAATACCAAACAATGCATTTTGAATTATTTAACTTTATCGCCCTCTAGCGGCTCTCCTAATCATACGATCCTCTCATAACTTGCCAGAATTGAGTAGGATCCTAAGACCGAACAAAATATCAAAATATTTCCAAAATTTGCTGGAAGCCATTTTCATAGGATTTGGTGCCCTGTCCTTTGAGTGCTTGAGATCATTTTTGAGCGGATGGACAAAACTACGAATTTTCAAGGTGAAAAGTGAATGTATATATGCAAGAGTTGTTTCGGTTTATATAGATTCCCTGTTGGTTTCTTGTAATCCAGTTCGAAAATGCATGTAATGATTTTGTTTTGAGGTTTTTACTGGTTTGAGTACACATTCTGTGAGTGACCCCACATTGAGACTAACTACTGAAGTTTTGGATAAAGAATGGAT
Source organism: Zygogramma bicolorata (assembly GCA_032362365.1). NCBI lineage: Eukaryota > Metazoa > Arthropoda > Insecta > Coleoptera > Chrysomelidae > Zygogramma > Zygogramma bicolorata. The sequence continues at coordinate 58,751 of JAVJAQ010004434.1, read as the reverse complement.
TTCAAATATTTCATTGGTGAAATGTTTCTGATTTTGAAAGGAATTTCCATAACTGCGGTTATTTTCTCCCCCAATATTCCAATATGTTTGTAGCAAGGCAAGTTGTCATCAATATGCAGGTCGGGAATCTTCAAAGTAGAAGAATACGTGATGATTTCATTTTCAAATTTGATTGGATCTTTCGAAACGTTCAATTGGTTTCAATATAAAGACAATGGGAGTCCGAACCAATACCAGTCAGGATCGACGGAAGTGGATCTTTCTATCACAAATATGAAAGATGTCATTTGGTAATTCAATATGAGCTTGTGGTTAACTAACCGAGATGTTCCTTCTCAAGGTTTCTCAACATGTTTTTCCTTGGATATTTTCGTTTCATATTATGACTGTATCATCTGCAAACATCTTGACTTTTCCAACCAGCTCCACCTCAGCTAGTGACTTGATGCATGAAATAATTATAATAATATAAAGTTGGAATCCACTGTGTCGAAAGATTGCTAAAAACCAAGTAGCAGAATACCAAATTTTTCACCCCAGTCTAGGTTGAGTTGAAATTGACTAATGACATCAAACGCTGCAGATTTTGTATCACTAGATATTCGAAAACATTCAAGTAATCTTGAGTGCACTGCTTTTTGAATTGAATTGTACGAAGGCGCGGAAAGGACACAGCTTTTCTATCATTTTATTTTTGCTAATTTCGAGATACTAGTCCGAATTCTAACTGAGTATTTCAGAATTGACTAATACCGACATATTCATTCGGAATTTCAACTTAGCACCTGGGTATTAACTGAATCCGACTTCGATATCTCAGAATTAGCTGATTTTAACCTATTGATCACAGAGTGGACTTCAATTCTTGACATTCTCAGGAATTCTTACCAAGGTTTATGTTATGAGCAAGAATCGGGGAGAGCAAAAAACGGATGATCCATTGCTCGCATAAGTTTCGAATTCTGAGGGTTGACGTTCGTCAGCTGATTAACGGAACGAACAATTTTAGAAACAACAAACACTAAACTCATAGTGGTGAATGGCAAGGGAACGTTATTTTCCCCTCGTGTGATAAGTCATTAATTATATTCCATGTGCGCCATATTTCAATTCTTCCAGAACGTTTAGTTCAAGGAGTTCCCACGTTTATTGATAGGGAACATACGAAATCTCTGATACCATCATTCTGGGAATGGTAACATTCATTCCAAGTAGTACAAAGAGACCACAGTCTGAAAAAATGGTTCAATGAAAGCTGCTCTAACGCTGTCACATCCAAAGAGAGAGCATTCAATCGCTGGCGCCAAAACCCCAGTTTGAAGAAGAGATCTGAGTATGTTAACGCGAGATATATGTATAGTGCAACAATTGAAGCTGCTAAAGAAGCAGATAATCATAAAATACGTTCAAAACTTGTTTAATGTCCAAACAGTTCTCGTTCGTTTTGGCCATTTACTAAAGCTGTCGCCAAAAATTTTACTTCTAGTTCATCATCCCCTTCAAGCAAAGAAGATACAAATATATTTGCAAATATGTTTGCTGGAAGTTCTACTCTCGACTCATCGGGAAAAGATCCCCCGAATATCACCCATGTAGACAGTTATATGCTTGAAATGATTGAGTAGCTAATTTCAAAATAATAAGTCAGAATTCCTACTTAGTAGGTCGGAATTATCGAAAACAAAAAAAGTGGTGGCCTTTCAACGCCTTCGTAGAATTGAGATTGGTCTATTAATTTCCATTGAATCCTCTTGATCTTCTTTTGAGAATTGGTGAAGCTTTTTTAATATGGCCGTTTTGACAGTCTGAATTGTTGAATCTCGATCAACCCCTTTTTCAAAATGAAATGAAACCCTTAAGTCGATTGAATTCACAATTATCTCGTCGATCTTTGCTTCCAAATATTTCAATATTTCAAAGAAACCATCTTTGAATTTTTTTTCCAAAATAACATTTTTGAATGTCATTGGGATTATCATACTCATTTACGATTTCATCCAGTGAAGTTCCTCTAGGTCTATTTTCATTGAAAACAATAATATATATAGTAGTCTTTCGTGAATTGATCCTTATGCGAAATGACGAATTGCTCGACGTTGCGACCCCCAATTTGGCGTCATCATCAAGAACTTATAGACATGTCTCTATCAATACAGCAATCTTATTAATAAACCCCCTTTCGAACCGACCTGCCGAACTACTAACTTAAACATCCCGTTCCGCCTTTGAGTTTTGGCATATAAAATACTTCTCTCACAATGAGGTCTGACTGTTGATTAAACCCATCAAAATTCCATTGGTCAGAAGGCATTGATTTAGATGACGGATCGAAGGTTTCAATTCTGTTATTCGACTTTGACAAACTATCCATTATACTATCTTTATTCAATATGTTTGGTAACAAAAAACCATAATCCAGCTGCAAATATTAATTTTTATTTTGTAATCAGTCCATAATTCCCTCTTTTCTCTTCATCAAAAACAAATCAAACGTAATACGTGAGAAGGACCGAACAGTTTTTCAAAAGGCTTCGGTAACCGGATATAATAATACTGACAAAAAGTGTAGAGTAGCAACAAAATGTTCGTTTACTATTTCTAAACCAACATATTTGCAGCTTTCTCCTCAATTCATATACTTATTCATTTACGAAATTCAGTCGCGACATCTCGGTGACCCAATATTAAATTTTCAAGGATGAACTGGTGAAGAAAAAGTGATAGTCGCTTCATCTAACACACAACCATAACTCAATGGATAATGAATAATTTTAATACGCAACCCAAAAAGTTGACACATATCCAAAGAAAACCATTTATTCGATTCCTTATTCTTGGCAGAATTTATATCCCATTGCCTTGAATTTGCTACCTCTCAACGTTCAGGTATGTGATATTCACAAATTGAGCATAGAAAAAAAAGCAGATATATACGTTAACGGCAATGCTGCAGCAATTTATAATGACATAAAATTACTTTCACAGTTATTTCTCGCGATTATTTGAAATAGATTGTTCTAAAAAATTAGAGATTCACAATGAGAAATAGATGGAGTTTCCCCACTCAAAAGAAAATTATGAATTGTGAATACTATGAATTGTGGTTTATCCATTGAACTATAGCTATATAATCGCAAAACCAACCTCACCGGCCTTCAATGATAAGATTGAGATTTTCAGTTCTACCCGTCGTTTTGGTTTTCCTAGTAAACCGTTTTCGTGGATGCCCTAATTTTTTTTAATTTTGTCAGACATCAGTTTGCATATTGGATAACTCCTATTTCCGAGCGACTGAGAAATTCATAATTTCATGTGCGTATGAAATGAATTGGTTCCCGAATCCAAATCAAATAACTTTATCTTCAAACTCTTTCAGTAGATATCTGTTCAATTATATTCGTTGATATTCAAATGTATTCGCATCAAAACAGAAAATAGTACTACAAAAGAATAGTTTCTTCTAAGAATGACTATCAAACCGAATACGCGATTTCAGAATGGGGAACACACGGTGCTGATCCCAAACGAATACCAATTATTCAACTATCACAAAAACTACGAAATGATTGTTGATATCCAAAATAATATGTTTTCATAATATGAAAACGTATAGCTAACAATGAAGAATCGAATTCATGAAATAATCGATTTGTATTTCAATATAGACATGAGAGCAAGAAACAAAGGGCTACGATAAAGAATTTCGCAATTACTCACCTGATTTGTTAGATAAATCAAAAAATAAGACGACCATACATTTGTAAGTTGCAAAAGTCACTTTTTATTCACTTCAATATTACTGCAAAACATTTTTAATATTTCTCAAGAAGTTGAACAGAGAATTCAAAATAATTCAATTTGAGTCAGTGGCGAATAACATGAAGGAAGTGGGTGAAATATCACTTTATGAAAACACCAGTATAGCAAGAATAATATGAGGAGCTTTTATAGTCTGAACTTTTCTTGTGAAGCTTCATTCAATAAAATAAATATTCATCTGAAAAAACAATCACAGCATTTTTATTTTGCAATTTCAACACGTTTTATGTCAACAGTCGCTCATTTCAGAAGGTTCAAACGCATTCTCTATCATTTCATGAGAGAAACCTAGTTTGGCTATGTAATTCCTATGAATTTACTTTACTGAAATTTTCAACCCTATTTTGTTTGAAGCCCATCAAATATCTCCTACAGTCGAACGGCGAAAATATATGTAATTCTGATCAGTTTCATGATAATATCTCTCAACGAAGGTCATCATTCAGTAAGAATCCGTGTAACTACATCATCTACGAGTTCATAACCACTGTAAGCATATATTAGGTTTTCCTTTCACAAGGTCTGTTGTTCCGGAATCGTCAGTTCTCGTTTTGGACCCATCCGTACAATGACCTCTCCATCGCATGTTGAACAGGATGGTTACTAAAAAAAACAATCCATCGTTCAATGTATCATACTCCAAAATTACGCAATACGAATATCTATTCGATCTGATTATGAAACCTTTAACCTTTTTCTTATATACAAAACTGGAACTGAACAACCGTGCTTTCAATAAACATTCGACTATATCTGCTTTCTTCAGAAATTTGAGAACTTTCTGAGGGACATTTTCACGACTACTGTGTTAACAAAAAAACTTTGATATAAGTTGCTTGTACACAGCATCGCTACATCGTTAGATAACAAGAGAACGAAGAGAACAAAGAGAATAAATGACTCCCAATCCTGGTTTGTATTCGAAATATATGAAGAGTTTATTCGAAAATACGATTTGGATGCCATTTCAAGAAACGAAAAACTGAATTATTTTCCATTACAACTTTGAGTTATTTCCTGAGACTCATAGGGAACAGCCAGACTTCAAGCAGTTCCAAGAGATGTTAAAAAATCAATTCCAGCTAATATTGTTTTAGAATAAAATAAGGATAATAAGGCCGCTCATTCGTGCAGATATTCATAATGTATATTTAGCCAAAATCGCCTTTATAACCAAATTTTTGCAAATATATTTGCTGGAAATTGTACTCTGGACTCATCGGGAAAAGATCCCCCAAATATCATGCCTGTTGATAGTCATATGCCTGAAATAATTTTCCACCAACAATATATAAGAAATATTTCAATGGACTTGAAGACGAATAAGGCTTACTGATCTGATGGAATCCAAGCAATTGTTCTTAAAGCGTGTGCCCCCGAATTGACACCAGTACTTTGCGAATAATTCAATCTTCCATATAACTTTGGGGTTTTTCCTGAGCCCTGGAGGACAGCAAAAGTTCAGCCATTTCCCAAAAAGGAAAGAAAACTTTACCTTGTAACGAAGGACCAATTACATTGCTTTCTTCACTTTCCAAAGTCATGAAAAAGGGATCATTATGAAGCTTATCAAATATCTAGATGTATCAGGAATAGTTAATGATCGACAATACGGATTTCGCCATCAAAGATCAACCAGTGACTTATTGGCTCAAGTTTCTCATATTTCATAGTTCAAAAGCGTTTGATCGAGTTTGGCATCGGGGTCTCCTTTCTGAACTGCCGTCGTATGGTTTGCCTTCTGAGTTGTGTGCTCTGTTGAAAAGTTTTTTGTCTGATAGGTCTCTGTATGTGGTTGTTGATGGAGTATCATCTAATATTCTCCCAATAAATGCAGGTGTTCCACAGGGTTCAGTTCTGGCGCCCATTTTGTTTCTGGTTCATATCAATGATTTGCTCCCCATACCAGCTCGAGAAACAAAAATTAAAAAAAACATTCACGTCGACATTGGAGCTTCTCGATTTTATTCAGAGAAAGGCAATCCGTCTTGTTGGTGATTCTTCGCTCACAGACTCGCTCACTTCATTGGAGTATCGTAGAAGACTTGTCTTTCTTCTATAGGTATTTTCTCGGTCGGTGCTCTTCCGAATTGTTATCAATCGTTTTGCCCTTGGCAATATCTACACGGATGACTCGACGAATACAGAATTCCCACCCTCTGTTGTGAAATTGGAGACCTGTCGAACCTCTCTTGCTCAGGGATCTTTTTTCAATAGAACAGCTGAACTTTGGAACTCTATGCCGAGAGAGGTTTGTCCTGAGGCTTACAAACTTCAAAAATTCAAAGTTAATGTCAATTCGTATTTACTGTCCCTCGATTTACGCGGTGTTCTTTGAACATTACGGGGCTTCCTTTTCGTGTGAATCTGCATATAGAAAAAATTCTGTGTGTTCTGTTATCAAAATGTGTTGTATATATTATATCAATCAATTCCACATCATTCGAGACAAATCAGGTGGAAAATAAATAAAAACAAAGGTTACCTCCATCAGTCACAAAACTTCGGATTTCCAGGGGTAAACAGGTATATTTTGCACTGAACTGTTTAGATAAGAGTTATGCTGAATGGAAGGAGTTTTTGCATTGCATATATTTGTCTATATCAATTGACATGGAGACAACATTTACCCGTTTCGACCATTTTTCGAAAGACAACCCTGTGTTACCATGTAGAAGAGAAAAAATTCTTTCAAATTTGTTTCATGTCAACGAATTGTTAGGAGTGTTTTTTCAGTGCATAGTTTTGCAGAAGACAATAGTTTTACAAATTTGTTTCTCTTCTAGAGATCCAATATCTGCTGTTGAAAACATCACATCCTTGGTGTACAAAAAATTATTTTATGACAGACGCACTTTCCAAATATCAACTTTCGTTCTACCTATTGCATTTTCATTGAGAGGCACTCTTACTCCTTTTGGTGAAACATAGGAACTGTCAAATATATTTATTGGTCATTGCTAAGGACAAGATGGCCTAGCTGAAGAACTCTTTGCCAAATAAAACATTTCCTTCAGTTTTCATGTTTTCATCACGAAATGTTTATATGGGCCTGGTAATATTTTCACAGCATTAACTTTGTTCTGATATTTTCTCCACTGATTTCTAGAGTGAAACCATAGTTGAAGCAGTTTACATGAGCGATTGGTATACCTACGATATGAAATCCAAAAAAGCTTTACTTATTCTGATGGAAAGAGCGAAGCGACCGATGAGAGTGACGGCTGGAAAACTTCTGGATCTTTCTTTGGATACGTTCATGATGGTGAGTATAGTTGTCAGATATGGTAGAAGGAAGTTTTAACGTGAAATACTTCACTTGGGACAGGGCAGCGTAATGTCCCAGAGTGATGAAACCCGTGATAAAATGCTGAGTTGCGAGCAATAAGTAGAGATAAGTGATGAGTAAGTTATGCAAGAGGTTTGTTGCAACACGGTGAAAATGAAAGGCAATATTTATTCATATTTTGATTTCTGATTACATGAAAAAGAATATACAGAAAATCGTGAGAACTATCATAGTTCAGGAAATGAAGCATTTTGGCTCGCAATTTTTTCGTCCACCATGGATTTATCTGAAATTTTCACAGAAGGTAGGGAATAGCTCAAGGATCATTTTCTATGTCATGACGCTGTACGCTAGAGCCTTGGGTTACCACCCCATCACAGGGGTGGAAATTTTTTATTACATTTCAACTGTAGGAATCGACGGAAAAGGTAATTCTAAGAAAAAAATGCTCCATACGTTTTTTTCGTAAAAGTAATATTTTTTGAGTTATTCAAAGTTGAAAGTAACAGTTTTTTTACGGAAAAATCGACTTTTTCAAATGTTTTTTTTTGTAAATAACTTCAACACTATACATTTCTTCAAAAAAAGTGTGGAAAGGCAAATTGTAGCTTTTGAAAAAACAAAAACAATGCTCTCTTTATAATTTTCCCCCGCATATACGAACTGAGATACAGCGAATTAATGCTTAGCTTTCTTCGTCAAATAAATAAATTGGAAGATTTAAAGCGGAATAACGAGAAAAAATTTGCATTTTTCGAGGAAAGCTCATAGAATTTTTTTTTTGGTCTTCAATTAGAGCTTTCAAACAAATGAAAAAATGTCTTCCTAGCTTGAAAATTGACCGACTTATGATCAGAATGACATCGGTATCCGCTTTCTTCTACGAAAAAAATCTGAGAAAACAACCTTCAAAGTACCCCCTAACTAAAATTGATCGCCACCCTTCTGTGATTCTCTTTATATATGTACTATTAATACACTCACGAAGTTTAACCAATTTAAAATGCCTAATTTTAGAAAAATTGGAGTTTAAAGAGATTTTTCTCAATTTCGTGTACTAGATTGTAGCTTTTTTAATGACAAAAATTTCCCTGTATGTAGATTTTTTGTAAAGTGAATATTCGGCGAGATATAGCCGTTTAACACCTAAATTTACGATCGAACATCACCTTAGTCAAGCGCTTCAAACTCTCCCATTTAAAAATTGAAGGATCTCCAGTAAATTCATCCACATAGTCTCATAGCTCTTGAAAAATTCTACAAAATCGTTTCCGAAAAAAAAATTCTATCACCAAAAATGAAGGAGCTATGCTTAAAAAACTAAAAAATCTATTTTTTTTTTTGAAAAATTTGAATTACCCGCTTTGGAGCATAGTATTCTACATACCCGATATATTCGGCCGTTATACGTTATGTGTCCCACTTTTTCCATTCATATTGGAAGACAGAGGAGAAAAAAAATCTGCTCGCGTGTGTGAGTGTATATTTCGTTGATTTCTCACCAAGTTCGAAGACATATTATAAAAATTTCAATGTTTTCAAGGATATTTTATAACAAGGGTAGGTTGAAAGATTATGAAATTATAATATATCCTAAAGCATGAAACAATCATTATTTAACTGTTTTTACCCATATTTAGGTTTTTAATGTTATTTTATAATTTTTGACAATTAGGGGTAGTTTTCACCCCCTAAAAAACAAAAAGCGTACAACGGCACAATATAGAAAATGGACTGGAGGGTTTAATAAGCCTAATACCAAATTTTTGAACAAATTGGTGCTGGACGAAAAAATTGCGAGGTGTTACCATTTTTTCAGCTTCATTTTCTGAACTATCAAGTTTAGCCTTCGTTTCATTATTTTCAATTATAACTATATTTTTCAGTGTTATCTTCATTTTTAGTACATAATCTAATGACACAAGGCAATATCCTGTTAATTCGTTTTTGACCAACATCAAACCATTTTGATTAATTCCATAGTGTTGAATAATGCAGACAGTGAAGTTCGAGCCACCACTACTGAATGTTACCAGAAAGTTACTAGCTGGCTCGGTGTGATAGACATAATAGCTTTTCCTGATACCGATCCTAGTAGGTGGGAATCGACCTGGTTTCCCTACAGTTGAAACAGCAACTGCGCTACCGCCTCAAGCGTATGGGCACAGAACACCCTAACTACACAGAAGCGTCAGTGAAAGGCGGCACTTTGATCTTCAAGGGGCGATTTTTCGTGTCCTTCCCCCTCTCCTTAGTATTACATCTGTCACTTTTGTAAGCGGCAAATTTGAATTGAATGAAATTGATGTAGTTCTGGGCGCACCTTCGCACCTACTTCAGCATATTTTTCAGTCATTCGATTCGATTGGTAAATATAATCAGGGATTTCTTCTCAGCTGACATATAACTTTTGAATCTAGAGACTTTAGGTAAGCTCGGTGGCGGATTTATATTTTTACGAGTGTAGGCCACTTCATTTCCGCCGCCCCATGTACCTTTATAAAATAATAATTTTCCAAGTGTAGTAAAAATGCCGCCTCGCTAGGACACTACCTCCTTTAGGCCGCGGCCTATATATGGCTTATTTATCGACAAATCCAGGACTGTGTAAGCTGCTTATATAATGAACAGCAAAATGCGCGTCGAGTGCATAAATTATCAGTTTGGTGTTAGGGTAATTGATCTCTTAAAACAGTTCGGACAAATATCAATACGATTTTACTGTAGGAATAAAATTTTCATTGACAAAGCATACTGTCAAAGTTATGATGTCAAACAATAAAACTAAATATGTATATCATTATACTAGAGTATTAAACCCACGACCTTCTAAACCTATAGCATTCTCTTAAAAAAAACGCAGTATATATAATTGTAGAAAAATGTTGAGTATCAGCCACACTATAAAAAAATGAAATGTATATTTTACTAAGGACAATGTCATATCAAAACTGAATTACATAATCGTTTTTTTTTCTTTTTGTAGGTCGTTCGGAATAAAGAATGATTAGGTATCAATTTTTGGATTTATTCATTCATGAACACTAGGATCACCAATCTTCGATTTGGATAGGAATAATTTGGAGGGGAATAAAATGGCACATTTTGACATTTGTTTTTAATTTTTCTCCAAGCATAAACAATAGACAAAAATTAAAGGGTATCAACAAATACTTAACAAGGAAGTGATAACAAAATATGTTATTCGAAAGGAAGCAAGAATACAAATATATAATACAATCATACATTAGAAAACTGATTGTTCAGAGAACCCACAAATGGAAAAAAAACTGTAACAAAGAACAATGAAATCTTGGTATGAAAAATCACAAATGAGAAAGAATGGCTATTTTTCTCTTCTTCTTTCCCTTTTCATTTCTAAATTCTCTATTAGCAAATTTCAAACAATAAAATATTCGTAGCCTGAGAAAGAGAGTAACAACATATTTTTTTGGGAACTCAGGACATGGATGGTTTAGCGGTACAGATATCAGTTTTTCAAAAAGATCATGAGACACTCTGTTTCCCAAACACACGTTCCTGAAGCTGGAACTGAACAATACTTCTAGATTGTAAATGAATTCAATGAACATATCATTCGGCGTTTTAAGACCACCAGAAATACTTATTTTGTTATCATATGCTTTGAAATGAGTAAATAATTTTGCAGAATCCAATTCTTCACAGTCTTTGGAAATTTTTTGACAAACAGAACAAGAATGAATATTCAGGACTTTTTTAATCAAATATCCACAAACATATGTGAAGGCATTCTGAATTGGTAGCTTCTCATTACGATAGCTATATTCCCCAACAGTAAGTGCACTGTAGATTGGTTGCTCTGGCAGGACAGCTTGGGCGTTGTTATCAAATTCAGATTGCTTCAACTCAGTCAAGAGAATATCCAAATCATCCATACAGTTTGTGTTACCATTGTTGAAATAACTCTGACAGAACAGTTTTTTGAAAGCCCTTTCAAATTGTATGGGAGTAGGGTTCACAGAGTTACCTCCTTGTTGGCGTACACTTCCAAAGAAGTTCTCGATACAATCCTGGTTAACTCTCCTTGTTTTCAAATATTTGAATACAGACAGTTCCAATGTATCCCACAGTTTCAGTATTCCATTCATAGTGATCTGCCAACAATTTATGAAGTTCATGGTGGAGGTTATATCATCCCCTTTTTGATTCAAAATAACCAGTTTTTTCAGAAATATCTTCATTTCTCCAAGAAACTTTTTTTGATAGTCTGCTCCTTCAAATACATTTTTCCAAGCATTTGGTGAATTTTTTAATGATGAATTCAGTATATCAAAGAGATTATTGAATTTTTCAATAACTTGAATGGTATGCATTGCGTCACCAGAAAGTGCACCTAAACTCACATGAGTATTCATACCACTAGCAACTGTGTTGCTCAATACTTGTGCAGCAAATTTCACTTTCATTCTCTCAAAATTATTTGGAGAAATATGTGAATCGGTAAGTTTAGGTGCACATCTATAGGTTTGTTGCTTATCTTTTTCATAAAACGATTTGATATATGACCAGGAGGTTTTATTTCCATCAAAATAAAAACTATATTTCATGAGATTATTTCTCGTAGCCTTCAATATATGTGGAGTATCGAATATATAAATGATTTCCTTATTCGCTACAGTGAAAACAGGCTCATCTGGAGTTATGCCAAATTCTCTGGACAGTTTTGTGAAATTTGATCCCATATCTGTAATTAAAGCATCGACTCTCAATCCTATATCCAGAAGTTTTTTTATACATTGTTCAATGACATTCTTCAATTGTTCAGATTTGAAAGCCTCATCTACAAAATAATAGGCAAGGGGCTGCTTCCAATTAGAATAAAGTCTTCTTATCATGAACACTGTGGCATGATTTGCAGGAGAAAAATATTTGCCATTTTCCCCAAGATCAGTGAAACCAATGATCTCATCTCTTCCTGTTTGGTAGAATAGATCACATTTGAGAGACATCTCATCAATACACAGAAAACAATGTTTTTCTTGTTCTAACATTGAACCGACCTTTATTTGTAGGGTCTTGAAAAGAGACTCATTTCCCAAACCTGTCTTGCAGATTATTTTTTCTGTTATCCTTTGCAGTGATCTTTTAGTTGGCTAATATAATAATTTCCTGAGAAAGTTATATGCACGGGGACCAAGAAAATAAAGTGTCAAAGCAAACTGTTTGTATTCTGCAGTATATCTACGTCCTTTTGCTTTCCTAGTGTGCAGTCTTGCTTGAATCTTCACAATGTTTGACAGATGGGGAGAGAGAAATTTATCACACATCTGATCAAAATCTTCAAGAGTCGACTCTTTCAAATCTTTGATAGACTTTCTTTCACATGCAAGTTTTCTTCTAACATTTTTCAACTTCTCCCTCAACTTATTTTTTCTTGGACTGTGACAACTCAAATGTGCAGGAGTCTGTGTTGAAGCAGATGGAGATATCAAACAACTATCTTCTTGTTCCTTGTTGTCTACGATAATGGTAAGAGTGTCTGAAACTGAAAACAAAAACATATCAAAGGCCTTGGAAATATCAACAAGTATGTTGAAATGAATAATGCAGCATATTTTAGGCAATGTTCTATACTATTGTATAATTTAGAGGAAATATTGACGAACTTTTTTGTAGAAAAGCTTGGAAATGAATAATTTTTGAAAGGAAAACTTCTCAATTGAGAAATATGTTTTTTCAATAATAATATGTATTCACGTAGAATAAAAGAATACAGAACAATGTAATGAGAAGAAAAGGTTGAATAAATAATTGGTCTCGATGAGTGTTTTTCATACTTGTTTCGGGAAATACAATGCAATAAAACTTAGAAATAATGAACATGCTGGCCGACAACTGCGGAAATATGAAAAAATCCAATGAATATTAAACTGATCTAAATCTAAAGACAAATAATTACAAACACATTCGTACATGCACCCATACGCTTATACTCGTGTAACTATAATTAATACAAGATTGATGTATGTCAATGATATAAGATTGTATGATATTTGAATGACACAATGTTATAAAAGTTAAGCGGTATATTAGAATTTGCAATCTCTTGATAGATATAGACACTTAGAAACAAAATGCTCACCTGATGATGTTATTGTGGATGCTTGTTCTCTGGATGTGTTAGGATCATTTACAATGATCTTCGGCTTTAGGGATGACAATAGAGAAAGTGCTGTTGATTGGGATGCAGGAACTATTTTAATGTCTGAAAAATTAGAGAAATTGAACCCACAATCACATTTGTTAATTATTGCTGAGTCTCTTACCTGATAAAATGTTGATTTTTTTTTTCGGAATCATATTTTCCCCAATTTCAAGATTCCTTTTCAAGGAATGGGGAAAAATAGTGGGGACAGCATGCTGATTCAACTGCTTTCTAAAACCACTTTTGTTCCTGAACATAGAATCTTCGAAGTGGAGTTCACATAAGCGATAACTTTTATGTAATGCTTCAGGGGTTAAATTACTCAAGTCATCTCTTTTGCTCGCTGCTATCCATTTTTGAGCTCTGAAAAGAAAAGGTTCACAAAATCTACCACAGCGAAAGTTCAAGAAGAATACCTTTCGAGATCCTTTGGGAACCTGAAAAACGATGAATTCTTCGCTATTGTCCTAGAGGAACATCCTCTGAAAGCACACCCAGTTCCTCCTCTGGTGAACATCTCTGACAGCCACTATGGGTCTATGTAACAATCGCACTGGTAACTTAATTTTACCTAATCAATATATACCACAAGAATAAAAGGAACTTCAAAAAACCAAAGCTCACAAACGGAATCACACAATTGTTAACAATTTTAAAGACAATTTACACGACACACTGTCAACTGTCAATTGCAAAAACAAAACACGAATAGAACCAGCGGGAAGTTTGAAGTTCAAATTTGACATTGACAAATGTAACACTGAGCATAGCACAAGCGCTCTCAGATAAAGTTTGGGCGGGAAGGCGGTGTTACGCTTCTGTGTAGTTAGGGTGTTCTGTGGTATGGGACCCAACTCATGAGAGTGTTCAACGTAGGGATCATATAAATAAAATATTATCCGTTCTGAATAAGACATATGACCTATTGATCAGCAACTTTTTGTATAACCCAAAATTGACTATCAGATGTTCTCCACCTCGAAACTGATTGTAAAATTGGATATTTACAATCTTTCTTCGTGATAATCTATCAAAGATCTTGTAATGGTTTTATCTTCAGAAGGAAAACTGTATATCCACTGACACTGCGTTAAACATTGAAATGCATGTATGTATGTATGTAAGTACGTTCGTCTATCAAGCGGAAGACCGAGATTCATTTCCCGGCTGGTATTCATTTTGAACGAACTGAAGAACAATAAAGAGTTTTTAAGGATGAAATATTTGTTAATGATTTACAATTACAAATGGGAAAACCTGTCAAACCTGATGAGACAGTGCTGTGTACATGAGTTGCAAAAGTCAAATTGTTATCGAATTATAAGCCTAAATCCTCAACTCCTACACAAACTGAAAGAGGTATATTATCGAACATGGAAGAAAAATGCACTAGAACGACTGAATGTACAGACTCCGCATCCCGCTACATTCATATGAAGTTTATTATTGGAACACCAACTCTCAACAATTTCCAGTTGGGACTGCAGAAACTCGCAATATTGCAATGAGATGACGCAATAGTAGATTATAAGGTTATCTGCGAATAATAAGGGACCACATTCCAAATTATTAGTCAAATCGTTAATAAACAATTTAAACAAAAATGGTCCCAAATTCGACCCGTGCGGAACTCCTGACGTAGCGATGAATGAAACCGAAGAAAAACCAGTGTACGAAACATAATTGACGCTCAAGATATGAAGATAGGAGAGTCGTGAGTGCGTGACTGAATAGGAAACTGGGTAACTTATCCAATACAATTGAATGATCGATGCGATCTAGAAGCCAAATTTTCAATCAGTTTTGAAACTTCAAGTCCTGAAACAATCTGAATAAGATTATATATATATATATATATGTATGTTACAGTGAGGGTTTTCACGGATGCTCGAGTATGCGAAATTGGTTTTCTGGGAGTTTATCCGTTGGTTTGTCGGTATTGACTTTCGACGTTTCGCCAAAATCTCAGTTGGCATTTTCAAGAATATTACTGCTCCTACTTGGTTGCTAGCACCAAGTAGGAGCAGTCAACCTTATGGAAGTATCATTTGAAGGGATAGATACTGCGAGTAGATGGCAATGGGTAGTGAATTCGTTTCTAAGTCATATTGTTTCTTTATCAATCTTTTTTCATTTTTTCTTACGGAAGCCGTAGCTTGAATTACTTTTTGAATTTATAATACACTAGCTGACCCGGCCACGCGTTGCTGTGGCTAAAGTTTTTGTTATACTACATTATAGTAAACAATCTAAGAGGAACAATAAGAGAACATCAGTCACGGAGTCCACTATGCTTTTTCACACAGATGGTATTTGTAAAAAAATATGGTGATCTCCTTATTTGACTTTCTACTACTATAACCCTTTAGTACAACAAAGACGAAAATGTTGATGTTGGTATACAAATTCACTTGATTGAGATTTGAAGGGGAAGTACGTTGAACACAAATAATTAAAATGTTCTTACACTTGATATTAAGCAGAAATCAATAGGTACAAAATAAAAATTTATTAGATTTATTATTTCCATTTAATTTTATAACAAATATAAGTATATTACAGTATAATACAGTAAATAACATGTGACGCTTAAACTCATGAATGAGGTAGGCAAGGCAGACAGCTTCAAACTTTTAAACATTAATATCTATTTTGTTGAATTATGAATACTATCAATTTCAATTTAATTTAACACCAATCGGTGCACAATGTTTTTGGTTAACCTGTCTTTAGCTAACACAAATAGATTCAACGGTTTCCCAACACGTGAACACGCAACATATAGTTGCCCATGAGAAAAACATGGATTTTCCAAATCTAAACCATTTGTGGTTGTGCATGACCTTCTGCTGTCCTGATTCTTTGAGCTGGATTTCTTGATTCAATTTGTTCTGCCAACTGCCAACTGATGGGCTCAGCAGCGCCATCTATTGAATACTTACTCAACCCAGTCGAAAGGTATCGACATCTGTTAGAATCATTTGGAGTTAACAGATAATTGTGACTGTCAAATAATAACAGACAAATAATAAGCAATAAATAAAAATTGCGACTATAATTTGAGATTTAAACTATCCTATCTCTCAAGTTGGATCGAACTGCACATGGTGTGCGAATTTCATTATAATCGGTTAAGTGGTTTAGGAGTCCATTGAGGTCAAACATTGTGACACGAGATTTATATATATATGGATAATGCCAGAAGATTGCAATCAATTTAGAAAGGGAAGTAGAATTTTTTGTCAATACCGTAGATCATTCATTCGCTGAGGATTATTTTGATGCCTTATCTTTCATTTCCTTCATAAACGTTTATAGTCAACTCTATTTTGAAGCTTCGTTATCTCTTTTCCAACATTTCAGTCAAACTGACAGACAGAACTCTCCAAATATTCTTCCCTCCAGAGTAGGAAACATTGACGTGCATTTGATTATAAGTGGGCATATTGAGAGTTCACGAAAGATTGCACATGATTCTATGTCAGAACTGTGTGGTTATGTAGATATTTCCAGAAAGATTAACCGAATGAGAAAATTGAAAATTTGGTCGATAGTCAAACTCCAATTTGCTTCCTAATTAGCTACAGCTTGCCGAATAGATGAAGAGACCTGAGATTTTGCATGAAAAAGTAGATCAGTTCTCTTCCGATATTAGGCGAGCTATATTATTTTTTTATATTGCCATGTTAATATGACATACCCATTTAACTTTTAAGACCGCACCGCCTACGTAAAAATGTATGTACTCTGTTTCCAATTATATTCCACTTCTTCTCTGAATCCGCCTTGAAAATATATTTGCCATTAAGACGAAAAGTTACCATGATATTTTTTTTTCAGATAATCAAACGCTCATACTCTCTGTTAGCCGTACTGCGGAACTATTGAAAGAGTCAAAGAGTTGTATCTTCAGTAGGAAATGATTGTGAAAGTAGATAGCAAGGCTTTTAGGAAACTGTAGCTCAATTGAAACAATATTATTCAATGGTCTCTTTCGTCTGTTTTATTTTCCCCACTGAAATGATATTCATATTGAAACACTACTCAATTCAGTTTTTACAGCTCTACATTGAGTTGAAAGATATCAAAATATCTTGGATAGTGTAACGTTTTATTTTTCACCATGGTTCACTTGAAAATTTTATGGAAATGAATTATAAATAACTGAAATATTCCATAAGATCCACGAGATTAAAAACATAAATGTGAAATTGAAATTTTGGGAAGAATATTCCGGATTAATTTTTTTCAGGGTATATACTCAAATTGAAGAATATGAAAATTGATAGAATTTTATTTTATAAGCATCTGCGAGTATTTGACAAAACAATATTGAAAAAAGATTCCACCAGTGCATTTTCTGTAGGGTGTTGCAAATGATGATATTAGCATATATAAAATCGATATCCAGTTACCGCTGAGATTTTTATTACAATAAGGTTTACAAATTTTTTCCAACAATTGATCAATTATGTTATTCGAAATCGAGTTGTTGCTTGGATATCTCTGAAACAGTAAAAGATAGAGAGTTGGTCAAATTGGGACAGAGTTATTTATTTTGATGTCCAATCGAATGATGAGAAAACATGAATTCCAGCATCACTATTAGTTTCAGAGATAAAGTTCCGGAAAGATGGAAAAAACTCAAAATTATTTTTCATACATCTCTATCACTCATATCACAAAAAATGAGTTTGATAAAGATAGGTACAAAGTGATGAATGGATGTGGTGTGGTGGGAAGCGCAACAATACCAATAGCAACAAAAATATTTTCCAGTTTTCAACAGCAACGAAATTGATACTATCAATTTTCTTCTCCTGAAGATGCTTACCTTCTTAGTACAAAAATATCGGTTTGCTGTTAGAGTAATTGATCTCTAGGAAAAGTTTTCAACTTTTACACGAAAGGTTCCAATCTCATCGTTTTTTAGCAACGAAACTGTCGAGTGAAGTTTCGAAATGTGTCAACTAACACCAATAGCTATCTTCAAAAATGCCTACAAGATGTCTCGGCGGCACTGCTTTAGATAAATTCATGGAAGAAATGTGTGAAAATGATGAATCTCGAGAAAAACAAAGAAATTGTTGAGAACGATGAGGGCTTGATAGAAGACGCCTTAAAAATCCACTAATTGTTGACCAGCTGGAACTATCCAGTGATTCATGGATTGAGCACGCTCCTGAAATGCACCCCGAAATTACTCCTGAAGATCTCACTTTTGTCTTGAACCCAATTTTCCCAGAGATCAAATGTGAAAAATTCAAAGTTTCCACATTTTTATGCGTTCATTTGAAGTAACTATTTATAATATAATATAATAATAATAATATTTATTTCCAGGTAAGTTACCTGTACCTTCATTGTTTCAATTTCATACTACGGAAATGAATAGAGTACCTCTCCCACTGAAATCATGGAAATGATTTGTGTGTGGGTGCTTCTCCATTTATTTTCATGTATTAGTATAAACAAAGAGCAAAAGTTTTTCAATAGAGAGCTTATTTCCAATTAAATTACTAACTAAATACACTCATACACACTTTCATACACACATATGCCTACATATTCATATACATACTTTAAATCACAATAATATAATAGATACAAACATATTTTGAGGATTTGTGGATTTGTTCGAGCAAGAAATGAGCTGAGGTCGAGTTGTTCTGGTAAGTACGTTATTCATTGGTCTATATCAATATATTTATGCAAAGTGTTTTCTCTATCACTTTAGCAACGCTAGAAATAAGCGTAATCGGACGATAGTTCTCTACTCTGCATTTTTTTCCTTTTTTGTATAATGGTCTTATAACACCAACTTTGAAACATGAAGGAAATTGTCCAGATTCGAAAATTTTATTTATAATAAAACTTAGTGGTTAACTGAGTATGTCAGCGTTAGTTTTCAATATTTCTGATGTAATTCCATCATATCCTGGTGCTTTATTTATTTTTAGTTCATTTATACAATACTTCATTTTTCGACGTTGGACAAAAAAAAAGTGATTTGGATGCGGTAGTTTGTTTTTCCATTCCACTTTTTTTTGTAACTATGATTTTGTCCGCTATTTTTTTCCCACTGATGTGTAATGTTTGTTGAAACAGTTTGCAATATCTTTATCATTTTTTATTTTCTCACCATTATATTCAACTTCTCTGATCAGGGTACTCGATTGTTTTTTATTTGTAAAACTATTTACTACTTTCCATATATTTTTACTATCTTTCCCATTTGTTATTTGATTTTTAAAATAGTCATTTTTTGCTTTTTTTAATAGCCTACGGATGCGTGATTTATAAGATTTATATTCATTTTCAATTTGAATATTATTAGGATTGCTCAATAAGCTTCGATACAGTTTTTTTTTTTCGATTGACGTGACGGTACCTTCTGTGATCCAGGGGTGTCTTTTTTTCAGATGAGTAGTCTTCAATAATATTTTGCTGGAATCTTTCATTAATTTCTTTATTTTATTCAAAAACATCTCAGCTGCTGTATCAACATTATCCTCTATATAAATTTCATCCCATTTTTCTTCTCTCAGTAACTTTTGTAATTTCATTTTATTTAATATTTCACGTTTTATTATTTCAGGTACATGCTTAGGATTTTCTGATTTCAGCTCTATCATAGCAATTACAGGGTAGTGATCGGTTATATCGTTATTCAATATAAATGATTTGCATTCTGTTAAGTTCATACTCTTCATGAATATATGATCTATACATGATTTACAATTTTTTTGGACCCTTGCATATGCATTTATTAAAGATTTGTATCCTAACTCGCCTAAATTATTGAGGTATTCCTGACAGTGTTTTTCATCTGACTTGATGTCAATATTGATATCACCAACTATAAAATAGGTATCATTGGTTTTATCATAAGCTAAATATTCTTGTAAACTGTTGATGAAATCAGTAGGACATGAATTTGGAGATCTGTATACTGCATTTACCAATATATTATGTTCATTTACTCTTATTTTAATTTTTATTGTTTTTATACTACCTATGTTTTCAATATCGTAAGTGAGACAGTTTAAATATTCATTTTTGACATAAACTACAGTTCCATCATTTCTATTATAATCGCCGTTGTTATAAATAATGTGGTATCCATCTATTTTAAAGAAGTCGATATCGTGGATTTGTAGTGTCTCGGTAAAAACTATAATATCAAAAAGGTACTGAAAGCTGTGTAGTAATGTACATACCTCATCAAAATTCTTCGAGATACTCCTAATATTTGCATGGAATATAGAGAAATATTTTGCTCTGTTTATTTTCACAGATAGCAGCTCATTTCCGCTCCACAATGTTTTTGTTTCCACCTCCGGGTCTTGAAAGTCCCTTATATATTGATCCATATTATGGAGATATACTTAGAAAAAAAAAATATTGATACCTTACAATTAATGAATATTAACTATTGGAAATTGTTAACACTATGACGAAGAAAAATAATGAACAAGACAAGTGTATTGTTTCCATCAGCAGAAATGTCTATTTTTGAAATTTCGTCTTTAGTTTTTCCTGTATTCTTGCGCTCTGCTTTTTTTCTGTACTGTTATTATCCTCGGGAGTTTCTCCTGAGTTCTTTGTTTGTTTGGTGTCGTTTTCTTCAATTTTTTTCGTCGATAGAATGCGTTGGAATGTTGACGTAGTGAGAGTCAGCGGGGCACTATTAGGTTTGATTTGATTTTTTGATTTGTTTTCTAGGTGTAGTAAATCTTTTATATCATATATAACTTCGTTTACGTGTAGCCGATTTTTTCTTATGAAACATTCATTACCTTCTTCTTGTTGTGCTAATGTTAGATATTTCCGAAGTATTTTATATTCCCCTCTTTGTTGTGTTGTAAGGTCATCGACAATGCTTATATGTCTACCTTGAAGTTGTTTTTTATTTTGAAACACCAATTTCTTCTTCAAGAATGAACAGAATTCTATCTTCAAGGGACTCCTGTCGGTATTGCCAAGAAAGTAAGTTCCTTGAGATTAATGGAAAATAAGGTGTTTATTTTAGAACAAAGTGATTGTGGATTCAGATTTTCACTCCTTTCGGCCAATCCAAAAATAGGTATATTATTTTTTTTCTCCACTCTCTTCACAGTTTCAAGTTCTTCTTTAAGGGTTTGGTTTTCTTGCTCGAGACTGTCTACCTTTTTTCTCAGTTCTTCAATTTTAATAAGGAGTCTAGATTCACTCGCTTCAATACAATTCTTTATTTCACTTCTATTTTTCTTTATTTCATCCAGTAGAATTTGAACTGGGATCTCTGACATCTTATTGAACGGCTACTGGTTAAAATTTGAATTTATCGTGTATGGTTTCCTTTATTCACGTGCTATGGATATTCCAACTGATGAGGTTTTTAGTTGTTTCTTTGCTCTGTTTATGTTGTTCTACGTTGGGTGTTATTGATCAAATCTCTTATTTCTATTGATTATTCACTTTATTTAAGTAACACAACAGTAGCCTAAATTATCATGCATTTCACTGTTAAGAGTTTTGAATTTATAATTTGGTTATGTATGAAATAATGAGGATTTACTGCGGAAAGTATTGTTGTTGAAGCGAGGGATCCTACTATCAGGCCAAAAGGAACTCGAGTCAATAAGTTTTTTCCATGAATACAAATAATGGTCTCGGTAGTGTAGTGGTAAGCATATCTGCCTATCAAGCGGAAGGCCGGGGTTCGAATGCTCGCCGGGCCACCGTACTGGGTAATCGCACGTTAAAAGGTAAGGCCTCGTTGATCCATTGCTCGCACAAGTTTCGACTTCTGAGGGTTGACGTTCGTCAGCTGGTTAACGGAACGAACAATTATAGAACAATTTTTTAGAACAATGTACTCTAGAAATATTGAGAATGAAGAAGAAATTTCAGTTGTGACTCCTCCTTCCACTATAAATATGGCCAATTACCAATTGGAAACATCATACTGTCAAAGAGAACATCATCATGATGGTGTATGTATATTTATTAGAAACGGTCTCTACTTCAAAGTACTAGACCAACGGAAGTATTGTGTGGAGTTGCATGCCGAGTTTTGTTGAGTAATCTTGATTCTTTCCAATGTTGTTAATATTACTGGATATAGGTAAGGAGCTGAAAGTAATTTTGAAAATTTCCTCGTCAGGTTCAGTGAAATAATGGATTTCCTGAGTGATAACGATATTATTATTTCTTGGGACTTTAATATAAATCTTTATGAAGTAACAACTCTAACAAAAATCGAACTGATTTATTATGGACTACATGTGAATATAAATAATTTTGATTAATATGTGAGTATCATACTTATGTTTTCTGCAGTATGTTGCCATATATCATTCCCTTAGGGAATAATGGCGAGGGATTATTAGTAATAGTCCTTATTCCCACTCTAGTCCTATCACTAGATTTTCCGAATTGAATATCACCATGGAAACGATATAACCAAAATCCAAAGTGTTAGTTCAAACGCGTAGGTGTTTCTCTATTTGTATTGAGATGAATGTTCTGACAAATATGTCAAGAGTAATATTCCCCTTAGCTAAATCACGGCCTATCACTCAGGACGGCCCGATAAAGATTGACTGAGGAAAAACTTGGAAGCTGGGGCATGTTATCATCGAATGTTATGAATTTCAAAGATCGAACGGAGGCGATCCATGAGTTGTAATGGAGGTGAGATGGAACTGAGTAGGTGAGAAACTTGGTGGAGTTCGACTGTAAGTTTCTCACCTATCCACTTCAATTTCCAAGATGATAATCACCTGGCTAGAATTATGATGAAATTCCTCAGTGAGAAAGAGGCTTGTGGCTCCTTTATATACAATTTAAACAATACATTCAAAGACTCAAGAAATAACTCAGATATAATATCACCTGATGATTTAATCATTTCATTAATGATTATTTTTATGTACAGTGGGTGAAAAGATCGTAATGAACCTGTAAACCATCAATTACTGTGCTTCTGAATTTTTGAATCCGAAATTGAAACTCAAAAATGCCTTGTTCTCAGAACCAGTAGTGACTATTGGTGACTATTGAAGGAATGAAATTATCATAAAACATCTGAAAAAATCACCATCACTCAATATATACTATCTCAACAGTGAAATTGTCGATATCCTAGCCGAACCTTCAACAAAGATCACAAATATCTGTTTCAGTGAGGACATTTTTCTAATGAGTTTCAAAATCAGCAGGGTCATCCCTTAAAAATGGTATCAATAATCGAAATCATTATATAAATCATCTAAATCAGAATTTCCATGTTCGAAATATATGATGGTTCTGATTGGAATGGATTTCGGAGTAACAGCTGAGTTGAAGACTTTTTATGAAATTGCATGGACACATTCATCGAGTGGGGTATCGTTAAATTGTCGATCCCCCAGTAATAGTCCACAACATCTTCACTCGGTGAAAGTGTTCATGCAATTTTATCAACAGGCTTCAACCTCTCTGTTAGCCAAAAGAAAAGTTCAAACAAACCATCAAACCCATAGGAAACGAGATATTTGTAATGTGTAAAAAGTTGATTTTTCGAAGTTTGACCTTGAAATATCTGTAGTCGAGGACACCCTACGATATGTAGGTGTCAAAGAAGTTCCAAGGCGTCGAAAAGGAGGTTGATCCAAGTTTATAGCTGACTATCTTCCATTCCGAGGTGAAACCCTCATTTTCCTAGGGTATACCGAAAGCTCGGTTTATAGTCATGTAAATGTATGTGTCATCGAAATGTCTATATATTCAGAGCAGGTTAGCTCAAAATTAACTCTTTCGTCTTTGGTGTATCACGTTGGAAAATTCCATAATTTATCCATATGCCCAGTGATTAAATCAAGGAAAATTCTTCACCTAGCGTAATAGGCTTGCCTGGGTTTGAAAATGAAATGTTATTCCGATGAATGATTTCCTTCTGCAAAGTATTCTCTATTTCTATCGAATGATTCCATAAATGGTATCTGTTTGATTCAAGTTTCGAGTGATTGGTATACAAATTGAGCAGAAGTAACTTCTATGTGATCCAGCGCTGTCGCGCCATATAGACTGAGGGGGAGCTGTTTATACTCTTTCTTCGTGTTTGTAAAGAAGTTTGTGAAGAAGTTTTCTATTCTTTTTGAAATGACTTGAAGAAGAGAAAGCCAAAAAAACATTTCATCAAAGGCACACTTGAAGAATGATATAAAAAAAGTATCCAAAGGAACAACTTGTACAGGCCACTCTCAACATACTAACACAGTACACCTGTAGGAATGATGAAATAATACCACTGACTAATTATATCCGACAGGTGCTAGTGCGGGATTCTTCACAAAATATATTCCTGCATATGCTTTCGAAGATACAACTGCCGGAAATAATCTTCAAATATTGGGACGGGAACATTTGTAGGAGGGTTTAGTGGTAATATATGGATTTTCGTCAGTACAAGGTAGTCCTCACCTGGAAGTCGATAGTTTCTCATAATTGAAAATATTTTTCTCTCAAGGGTAGCATGCCTATGATATGAATAATAACCGCTTATTTTGTTTGTTGCTATTTACTCGACAAATACAATATGAAGGTCGAAAATTTTATCATTAGGGTGCTTCCTATGGTTTGGTGGTTTGAATCACTGGATCCAAATACGGAAAATATCCAAAATCTAGGATATTTTTGGAAAAACAATGACATTTCCATCTATATTTCAAAAAAATGCAACACAACTTAAAAAAAGTTCTCAGTCAAAATACATGCAAAACTTATGCTTCCCAGTAATCGAAGTTTCAAAATAGCGTTTGCATGTCAAATCGGCGTCAATATACAATGTATTGTCACCATCATAAAAAACTTCATTTTAGAAGATACACTCTCAGTCTGGATGAAATTGCCAACATCAACGCCTTCGGTTGCTTGCTAACAAGGTTAGCATGAGAGAGAGAGAGAGAAAGAGAGAGAGAGGGGGGAAAGGGAGGGGGAGAGGGGGGAGAGAGGGAGAGGGAGGGAGAGAAGGAGAGAGAGAGAGATTATCGCCTAGGCCGCTCCGGTCGAGGCAAGATAATCTCGAGGTCGCAAAAACATATTGCGGTCATAGTATACACAAAATTTCTCGTGCAAAATTATTTGATTCCAATAAATACTATGTCGTTTCAAGAAGGCAGCGTTTCAACTAGAATTAAGAAAAGTAGACTGCTGGCCTCAATATCACCGTATTTATATGGAAATGAAATATTTACCAATTTAACATTTCAAAATACATTTTTATTGTTATATTTCAGAAATGTCAAATGCTGTAGTAACGTTCAATTTGAGGACGGTTACTCTGGGCAACGGCTGTTAAAAAAATTACCGGCCGTCACCATGGGTAGTGGCCGCAAAATAATATTTTGCAGCTCTGTTGCGGCTGCAAAATATTAGTTTCGCGTCCGGTTGCACAAAAATTGTCTTCTTAGAACACTATATTAGCGTTCACAAGATATAAAAAACTGTCCGAATAACCTCAGAATCACATGCACTATACTGACCTCCGTTCAACGAATAGGCGTTTAGTCTCTGAATAGAAGCCATCAATACGTACCTGAAAAGAAAAATAGTTTTAAAGAACATTTCAACTGATAAATTGCTGAATCAATTATAATTAATAATTATTACATGGATTTTTTGACAAGAGATCTTGAAGCTTTGATCAAAATGATGGATGAACAGCTTATGTGTTAATAAATAAGGAATCAATTCATAGAGAAATGAATCACTATTGATTTATTATCAGGAAACATGTATAGGCATAAAAAACAGTTCATTAGGTGTATACTCTGATTCGATATATATGTAATAGCAATGTTGAACCAAAATGTGGAGATTCGAATCCTCCAAGAGCCAATTGCACGAATTCCAGTGAACAATGTTTCGAGTGAACCAGGATCAGTTGTCCAGCAACAAACGAATTGATTGGCTGATGCATAACAACTAAACCGAGCTAACTTAACTGAACATGACACTGATTCATACAACGACACAGGACCTAACATACGAAGTACGAGTTGTACAGACTCCAGTGGCCTGTGCTTCAAGTGACCTGATATCAACAAACGATCTCATTGGTTGATGCTTGACAACTAAACCGACTTCACTTGAACTTGATATACACCTGGTTGGTTCCACTGGACCTAAGGGTCCGTTGATCTCTGCAGATGTGAGAGTAACTGGCAGTTCCATCCTTGTCTGTACCAAATATTATTTTCCTCAGAACCCATAGTACCACTTGATCTTGCTCATGTCTCTTGGGTCGGATAGAGAAAGCATGTGAATTACAGGAATGCCTGATTCATAAGGTTTTTTGAGGAGGTATAAATACAGTAACAACTTCAGGTTTCATAAGATTCGAATGTTGAATGTTGAATACCACCCTGATTTACTTCCTTTGAAAATTGATAGAAAAGCAAATTTCTAATGTAGGTATTCAATTTGAGGTTGTGGCTTTGCTAGAAGGTATTTGGATTCATCAAGTTTATGTGGAACTAGCTCAGCCGTGCCCACTTCGTTGGGCGTTAAAAATTTTTGTGATGCAATCATATTATGTAGTTCTTAGTACAGGTTCATCAGAGCTCTGTCATCTGAACGCACTCGAAAATGTTATGAACCTCTTTCAATAAAATACGAAACACAACTTTCATCAAATCTGTTACAGAAAATTAAGGCAATTTGAAGTAGATTGGACCTAGGAACCACGTTGTTCCATACGAAGTGTGACCCCGTTTTTGACCCCCTCAGGGGTGGTAATTTGGAAAACCATTTCAAATCGGACGCCTACCTCATACAAGAAACATACCTTTCAAGTTCCAGATCTTTACGATCAACGGTTTAGGCTGTGCGTTGATTCACCGCCAAAATAACTTTATTTCCTTTTTCAACCCCATCACCATAGGCGATGAATTAATTTCATTATAATGCGAAACACTTCTTCCATCAATTTTGTGGAAGAATGTTTATGAAAGATTTGAAGTAGTTTGGCCCTCGGAATCACATTGTGGGGGTGGCATTTCGGAAAACCCTTTTTATCAGATGCCTACGTCATACAAAGAACACACCCTTCAAGTTACAGGTCTCTTGACAAAAAACAATCTACGAACATGATAGCTTCCTATTTTTTTATAGGGGGCGTTATATTAGCATTTTCAAAAATCTGGCAAGTGTTGGTTTCAGACTGACGTAAGTTTGATGTAAGATGTCTAGAAGGATGGTGCTGGGACCGATGCGATATTGTTTACAATTTTAAGGAGACACTTTTCTGTCATTAGTGTCATTTTCACGTATCGTGGTGTGTTTCTCAATTTCACCGCTAGTTGACGCTAATTGGAAGTGCATAGTCAACCGATCGATCAACAAACTATATTCTTTGATTCGAGCAGTCAACAAAATAAGCAAAATCTAAAGTCATACTCATAAAAAGCAGAATCGAATGAAAGGAACACAATTATAGGGAATTTGGCCAGTATTCTAAACAAATAATATAGGTTGTTGATCATTCAGCACGCAGCGTCCAAAAGTAAAAGTATAGCCAGCCGTCAGGTCGATCGTTTATACATTTCCTAGGAAATTTGTAACTCTTTTCGTTGCAAACGCCATCTGAACTGATTTGATTTCGAAAAGCCACGATGCTTATTATTATAGTAGGCATGTGTCACCAAGTATACCCCAAAAAGCCCAGGTATAACTCAGTACACCATCCTTCTAGACATCTTAGTTTGATGTTATTGTTGTCGCTCTTTGTTCGAATTCTTGTTCATATCACTATTTAAAAATATCTGATATTGAGATTGAAAATTGAAAGACTGGGTGCTCCTGGAGCGCATTATACATTGTGTAAAAGTACTCCAGTGAATTGATTTACCTTACGATGAGATGCTAATGAATAAGATGTATATGGATTTCAACGTGGAAATATTATTTAGGATTATATGAGAAAAACATTTAATTTCTACCCACATTTCATGAGGTAAATTATTGTCTTCACTGACAATGGGGCCCGAAGATTCATACAATTCTCCTCTTTTTCACAGAGAATCCATACATATTTTCATTTGTATTTGCCGTCAATGATTCAATATAAGAGCCTTCAAGTCACATTCATTGAAAGTGATAGAAAAATGGTATCATTTTTATGCATTCATAAATTGTTTCAAACTTGAGTGAAAATCCAAAATTATCTTATTAATCTTATCAGTAAAAGATTGAAACGAAGTGATCCGTATTTTGAACCAAGACACTGTATCTATCACTTTCAGTACACTAGCTTTTTTTAAAGGAAACTTTGTCGTACATGCTCAAGTGAACGGATTAAGTATATTTTTTTCGTATTGAATTCCAGTGTTACAAACGGAAATGAAAACATTAAAAAGTAGCAGTTGACAATGACATGTTGTTAACAGTACATTTTCACGTTACATACGCATTTTCTGAAATGCATTCGATTGGCTGTCACGACTGTCAAAATCTCACTAGCTAAATAATAAACAGTACTGCATAATTAGCTTGCACATTCTTGTCTAGTGGAAATTCAGGTTCATATCATACATGAAGGAACGCCATCTACAATAGCGATCTGAAGTTTTTACTATCGGTTATAATTGCACGAGTGCATAAAAATTACCAATAATTTTGCAAGAAAGGGTGATATCTAAAAATTGCAAGTTTATTTTCATATTTTGGCGAAAGTGCCCGAGATATCACGCTTTCTTGCAAAATTATCCGAACATTTTTATGCACGAATGTAATTCATTGGAATATTTCACGAATAAAGAAATTCTCAAGGAAATGTTTTTTTTTTGTTCATTTATACTTTCCTCTATAGATTGTATGGAGCACTCACAAAAACGCGAAATGTTTTTATATTTTTGAAGTCTATCTGACATTTCTTTGTGTTGTTTACTGACGTCTAGCGATACGGTTTCAAATGTGTTGTTATGGTGACTTGATACAATGCAATTACCGCTGTAAGTTTTCGATAATTGCATTGCTCTTATGGGACATTGTATATATGAGGGAAATTTTCTCAGAAATCAAGCAATCAGTTGTCGCTAAGTTAATCCTGAAATTATACAGGTATGAGTCGATACACCAGGGTTTCTAGAATTCTTATTCACTACAAAGCATTTTGTATGTATAGAAACAAAAAAACCCTTTGTAGTGATTAAAATATGGAAGGTAGCTAAATAGTACCAAAACTTTTTTGTAGAACTGATAGAGACAAACATTTTTGTTGAGCATTATGTTTGTCTATACTGCACCGTTTAGTCAGCGCACACCGTTAAAGAATAACATCTCGTCCGCTTTTCTCCAACTTAATTTACATATACTATTATTTATCACCATTTTTTTTTCGATCATAATAAAATAAAGCCTTTATATCACTCCTGCATAGTGCAGCTTTCCGTTAGTGAAAACATTTTCATAATCGGATTAGCATTTCCGAAGATTACCCCATGCAAATATACATATAAAGAAACAAAGTCAGAAAGGAACCTCTTAATAATATTGGTATAGATTGATGTCGACTTATTTTTATTCTTAGGGAATAATCGTAATTCATATTATTTGTGAGTTGCTAACTCTGAACTATTCATTGCATTGAATAATCTTCATGAATTTGATATATACAAGGTGAATTGTTTGACATCTGAATTGAATCACTGATTCCCGAAATAATTTGCTGCAAGCATGATGAGCTCCATTAAACGCCGACATGAGTTTGATATATACAAGGTGAATTCTTTGACATCTGAATTGAATCACTGATTCCCGAAATAATTTGATGCAAGCAAGATGAGCTCCATTAAACGCCGATTTTCCTCCATTTAACCCTCATTGCACCCCTCTAACTGTTTCCGGGATCCCCATGCATCAACTCACTCATTCATTCACCTGCTTTAAGGTCCACATATTTGTTTGCATTACGAGCGAAACCTATACTATACCTAAATTTTTACCTACTTCTATTATCCGAATTTGCTGTACAAACTATCTCTTGCTGAAGACGGAAAATTTCGATGATTATTTTTCAAAAATACCGATTGCACCAACTCTTTCTTATGAGACCATTAACAAAGGGACTTCTTGAGATAGGAAAGGGTTCATCAATGGGTGTTTGATAATCTCTCAAACTATGGTGCAATCACTGCAATGCGTTAAATGACCTTCAATGGCCTATTAGCTTAGTACTCCAATAAAAATAAGTCGATGCAATCGGCTATCAGACTTTTCACACAAAGCATTTGTTTGTTCAACCTGTCCATATCACACCTGATCAGAATCTCATTGTACTTGGAAATGATCTTTCATATGGTAGAGCGTCTGATTATTATAATCAGTATATTTTGATGACAACTTTATGAATTAATCCTTTGTGGTGTCATCGAATGAACTCTCAATGGTTAGTAGATTCGAAAAACACGGAGGCGAAAATTACATTTTCATCCTTGGAGAATTTTAATTAATGAGACGGATCGAATACATCCCAATACAATTTCCTGACAATCTCTTGGTTATTATGAAATGAAATAAATTAGACTAGGATTCGACTATTGGAATAGAACTGTTTGATAACAAGGACGAAGAAGATCCGTCTGGTGATAAAAAATTCCATTAGTAGCATTCCATATATCACATTCCTAAGGTTCCGAATCCAAAAATATTTCAACGAAAGCCGGTTTTGACAAATAATATCATGATGGGTGGAATGTATTTCTAGCAGTCTTGAATAATTTATACCCTCGATGGGCATTAACATTCGATCTCTACGTTTTGTGAATAACGTAAATTCAATTTTGAGCAATATTACAGCCGTGTACTATTGTTAATAATCATTTTGGTGAAAAAATCATTGTAATTGTTCGCTATTGAAGCTATTCTTTGTCGCTTCGAAATGTCACCACCAAATTGTGTTGTTTAATCTGTGGCATTAAGGGAGAACAAAATATGTTGAAACTGTGCTCTGTGGACACTAGGCATTATTGCTTTCTTCAGATGACCTCAAGATATTAATCTCGATACTGATTACTACGAAAGCGTAGAGAGGACATGCAATATTTCACATCTTAATTTCGAGTTACAACTCGAAATTAGCTTAATAATGTGCAATAATAACAAACAGCACCAAAATCAATTATCTCCACCTACTTTTACAATAAATTGAGTTTTTCTAATATCATATATATGTGATATGGGAGCCTCCCTATAACCTTCACAAATCTCAACTGCGAAGAATTCAAAATGAGTTCGTTACGTTCTTCTCCGCCAGAGCAAAAGATGTTCATAAGATGGAAAATATTGATGAAATATCGTTCCATATTGGTTCTCAAGAGTGAAAAATAATCCGAATGAACCTAATAGAAACATTATGTTTGGAATTTACCACTATTCTCTCATTGTTATAGTCGCGTTGCTTCTGAATCTACGAACAGAAATTTTCTAAGTGTACACGGTCTTTACAGATTCAGGAGTGCTTCTTATCTGCTCCTTTGTCATTACTATTAGTACAATTTAGGTAATATCAGTTTGATATTTCTTTTGCATTACTTCATTTCAGACTAATAAATTTATGCAATAAGCAACTGTCGGTTGCCTAGATACTAGATACCAATCTTAATAGGTGAGATCTGTGGATCGAATGCACCAACCCACACGGTAGAACTGTGAGATTTTCTAGATTTCCCTATAATTGAAATGCACCACAGAAAAATCAGTAAGACGCACCAGAGCGTTACGGCACTCAAGAATATTAGTCGTCTCTTGCCCTCACAAGGCTGTGCCTTCTCTTCGCACCGTATATATTTTATCAATGAAAACAAAAAACGTTCCAATTGAATCAAAAATATAAATCTTTTTGTCACGACTGCGATAATCCACAATTGAAAAAAGAATCCAGGTATATTGTAATTTCCTACATGGGAAAGTTGACTCTCAAATATTTCAGTGGAGTGAACAAAGTTTTAAGGAACTACATTTTTGCTCCCTGTTCGCCGAATCAAAAGAAAAGAATGAAATTCAATACTTCAAGAAAATCAACAAACTCCCTGCTGATATCTATCAGAGATAATTTCTTGATGTTACTTCTATGAAAGTTTTCCTCCATTTCCTTCTATAATAGCATCCTATCAAACATGTTTCCTAATATTATTATAAGAACCGAAAATGATGCTAAATCATTACTTCAGCTCGAATATACACTGTGAATATTCCATTTGTTGATAAACATTATATTTCTAGAAACACGATTATTTGGGAGATTATTTCTGTCTTTTTTCTTCAAATCAAATTTAAAAAAGTATACGGAACTTTTATGTTATTTCTATCATAGCAATTTTGAATTCACCATTGCTTCTTTGGCAAAGCCAATTCAATCAAAAACTATGTTCAATTTCAACATCCGTTTCTGTGAGAAAAAGGATCTACTGAAATTAGGCCTCATTGGGTCTATTCTGTTAACGCTTGTCTATCTTTTTGGCTTCAATTGAGGAAATTATCGAGTAATCAACTAATCACATGAGTTACAGCAGTAAAGGAATCCACAGGTTCTTTGATGGGCTCTGTTCAAAGCGTAGCCTAGCTTCGTGAACAGCTATCCCTATACGCGACGTCTGCTACCATTGATGACAGGTCGTATACCTATTTTTATTTTAATATGATAGGTATCATTGACATGAATTTGATGTATAGACAGATTGAAAATAATTCACAACTGGAGGGAATGATCATGATACAATCTTGAATTATTATAATCAATTATATATCTGTTTGAACCAATGTTCATATGACTATAGTTCATTCGAAAAAATGATATCAGATTTTTTGCATCCATTTGCAATCTTTGTGGTCAGCAGTACGTTTCGATCACGAGATGAAGTTTCAGATAAATGTAATCTTTAAAACAATGACTCCATTTCTCCAACAATGATTCATTTTTTCAAAACGAAGATATTGTCCAGTTAATATTGAGTAGTTAAGCGTATCATATATAATTGAATATATTGAAGAAAAAAAAATCTTTATGAGTCATAAATCATGTTAATTTTGAATTGAACTCAAATAAGTAATAAGACTAGCAGTCGCTCGCCAGAAAACACTTCCCTGGCAAATACCACGAAGGACGTTGGATTATGATGGTACTCCCAACATTTTCTTTCATATCTATTATATCTGACTAAGGTCTATACAAGACTTGCCACTGGCACTGTTGCTATTCTTCAAGAGTGCTCATTAAATTACGATTCAAATTGGACCATTCAAATATTATAATGGAAATATCGACCCCGCGATCATGAAAAGTTTTCCTATTTTCAGGAGGAATTCGAAATAATTCTTGAGGCGGAATGAGTTTGAAATATAATGTTTTCAGGTAAAAATCATAGTTTTTTCGAAATGCTTGTTTCACAGGTAAGAAATCATACGACAAAAACGTTCCATTCTCAGAGTAATACAAAACAACATATGGAGAACTAGATCAAATTGATTCCAGTGTTTTGCGTAATATTATTGTAACTTACCTACAGAGTGAATATTCGTATTGTTTGTTTCAATGATAGATAAACTTATGCTCATTATTGGTAATAAAAATGGAGTGGCTTCGAGTGACGAGTACTGAATCCTATACTCGAGAAAATGGCTGTTGAAACGGTAACGTGCCATTTGTAAAACTAGTGGGTTGATTATTGAAGAAGTTTGTGCTTTTTAAGGAAAAACTAAGTACCTTTATCTTTTCTGAACGTTTGGTACTGAGATAAAATATGATGACTGTAATATTAAAATGTTTTTCCACACCCGTACTATGATAATACACTTTTACCAATACTCGTACTCTGATAATACACTTATATGCCCACAACCCGTTTTATAATGAAATCCATTACGATACAGATTTTCAACCAATAGAAACCCATTATTTTTCAATCAAGCATGATGTGCATGCTCTGCATTTGACGTTTGTCGAAATCGGTATAGGTATTGAATTTTTGAAGAATATAGCCAAACTTCGATGATCATAACAAACTGTCTGATACCAGCGATATGGGAGAATCACCTTCGACACCTTCACCGGCAGAAATACAGTTAGAATGATTAAATTTTTCATTTGACAAAAACATGATTTATTTCTTTATTTTTTCAATTAAATTTTCTGAGCTCTCCGTAGGTGAGCAGTCTAAGGCTTTGAGATTATATTAGATAGAAGAGACATGGATTCGATTCCGGCCTCGAGTAATCTTTTTTCATTTTTAATTTTTGCTCTTCCCTTCATTTCTCATCGTTTAATTTCTCGAAGTAATACCATTAATTACAATTTTGTAGAATTCCTCAAAGAAATTCGTTCAATCAGTATTATTATGTGCAATACAAATATGAATATAATATTTGTAGTTCTTCACTATTTATCGGATGTAGATAAAAAAGCGTATGCAACTCTCATGTAATGGTTATTACATGATCGTTGCATGATATACTACTATGCCCATAATCTGTATTATAATGAGATCCAATATGGAACGGATCGAAAATATGTATCGTAATGAAATTGTACATTAAAAATTGGGTTCAGCAAAAAATCAGCATTTCCAATATAAACGTTCAGTTTGCCAGCAGTTACTCTGGGAAGTGGCCGTCAAAATTTCTGCCGGCCATTATCCTAGGAGCGGCCGCAAAATATAATTTTGCGACTTCTGTTGCGACTGCAAAATACTTGCTTTACCTCCACACTGGCGACCTCTTTGAACTTTCCCTACTCCTTTTATTCGAAACTTCATTCTGCCCATCGGAATTTCTGAAGTGCTCAAGATCCTTGCTTACGTGTACAAGCCAGCTCAAGTAAAAAATAGTATATTATGCAACGATCGTGTAATGATGGTTATTTATAGGCGAGTATTAACTCGGATACGAAACGAACCGACTTTTTCTACACCCGATAAATGATGTGTGTGATTGTTTTTTTTGGCTTTGGGCCGATAAATGATGAAGAACACTATAAATATTATATATTATATTCATAGTGTGGGTCCCATTGATTTGTAATTGGAAAGAATATCGACATTCATTTCATTATTGCTGGTGTCAATAGAGTTCAATATTGTAATGGAAATGCTGATTTTTTGCTGAACCCAATTTTTAATGTACAATTTCATTACGATACATATTTTCGATCCGTTCCATATTGGATCTCATTATAATACAGATTATGGGCATAGTAGTATATCATGCAACGATCATGTAATAACCATTACATGAGAGTTGCATACGCTTTTTTATCTACATCCGATAAATAGTGAAGAACTACAAATATTATATTCATATTTGTATTGCACATAATAATACTGATTGAACGAATTTCTTTGAGGAATTCTACAAAATTGTAATTAATGGTATTACTTCGAGAAATTAAACGATGAGAAATGAAGGGAAGAGCAAAAATTAAAAATGAAAAAAGATTACTCGAGGCCGGAATCGAATCCATGTCTCTTCTATCTAATATAATCTCAAAGCCTTAGACTGCTCACCTACGGAAAGCTCAGAAAATTTAATTGAAAAAATAAAGAAATAAATCATGTTTTTGTCAAATGAAAAATTTAATCATTCTAACTGTATTTCTGCCGGTGAAGGTGTCGAACGTGATTCTCCCATATCGCTGGTATCAGACAGTTTGTTATGATCATCGAAGTTTGGCTATATTCTTCAAAAATTCAATACCTATACCGATTTCGACAAACGTCAAATGCAGAGCATGCACATCATGCTTGATTGAAAAATAATGGGTTTCTATTGGTTGAAAATCTGTATCGTAATGGATTTCATTATAAAACGGGTTGTGGGCATATAAGTGTATTATCAGAGTACGAGTATTGGTAAAAGTGTATTATCATAGTACGGGTGTGGAAAAACATTTTAATATTACAGTCATCATATTTTATCTCAGTACCAAACGTTCAGAAAAGATAAAGGTACTTAGTTTTTCCTTAAAAAGCACAAACTTCTTCAATAATCAACCCACTAGTTTTAAAAATGGCACGTTACCGTTTCAACAGCCATTTTCTCGAGTATAGGATTCAGTACTCGTCACTCGAAGCCACTCCATTTTTATTACCAATAATGAGCATAAGTTTATCTATCATTGAAACAAACAATACGAATATTCACTCTGTAGGTAAGTTACAATAATATTACGCAAAACACTGGAATCAATTTGATCTAGTTCTCCATATGTTGTTTTGTATTACTCTGAGAATGGAAAGTTTTTGTCGTATGATTTCTTACCTGTGAAACAAGCATTTCGAAAAAACTATGATTTTTACCTGAAAACATTATATTTCAAACTCATTCCGCCTCAAGAATTATTTCGAATTCCTCCTGAAAATAGGAAAACTTTTCATGATTGCGGGGTCGATATTTCCATTATAATATTTGAATGGTCCAATTTGAATCGTAATTTAATGAGCACTCTTGAAGAATAGCAACAGTGCCAGTGGCAAGTCTTGTATAGACCTTAGTCAGATATAATAGATATGAAAGAAAATGTTGGGAGTACCATCATAATCCAACGTCCTTCGTGGTATTTGCCAGGGAAGTGTTTTCTGGCGAGCGACTGCTAGTCTTATTACTTATTTGAGTTCAATTCAAAATTAACATGATTTATGACTCATAAAGATTTTTTTTTCTTCAATATATTCAATTATATATGATACGCTTAACTACTCAATATTAACTGGACAATATCTTCGTTTTGAAAAAATGAATCATTGTTGGAGAAATGGAGTCATTGTTTTAACGATTACATTTATCTGAAACTTCATCTCGTGATCGAAACGTACTGCTGACCACAAAGATTGCAAATGGATGCAAAAAATCTGATATCATTTTTTCGAATGAACTATAGTCATATGAACATTGGTTCAAACAGATATATAATTGATTATAATAATTCAAGATTGTATCATGATCATTCCCTCCAGTTGTGAATTATTTTCAATCTGTCTATACATCAAATTCATGTCAATGATACCTATCATATTAAAATAAAAATAGGTATACGACCTGTCATCAATGGTAGCAGACGTCGCGTATAGGGATAGCTGTTCACGAAGCTAGGCTACGCTTTGAACAGAGCCCATCAAAGAACCTGTGGATTCCTTTACTGCTGTAACTCATGTGATTAGTTGATTAC
The DNA here is from genome assembly GCA_032362365.1 of Zygogramma bicolorata. Classification (NCBI taxonomy): domain Eukaryota; kingdom Metazoa; phylum Arthropoda; class Insecta; order Coleoptera; family Chrysomelidae; genus Zygogramma; species Zygogramma bicolorata. The sequence continues at coordinate 21,272 of JAVJAQ010004434.1, read as the reverse complement.
TCGATAATTTCCTCAATTGAAGCCAAAAAGATAGACAAGCGTTAACAGAATAGACCCAATGAGGCCTAATTTCAGTAGATCCTTTTTCTCACAGAAACGGATGTTGAAATTGAACATAGTTTTTGATTGAATTGGCTTTGCCAAAGAAGCAATGGTGAATTCAAAATTGCTATGATAGAAATAACATAAAAGTTCCGTATACTTTTTTAAATTTGATTTGAAGAAAAAAGACAGAAATAATCTCCCAAATAATCGTGTTTCTAGAAATATAATGTTTATCAACAAATGGAATATTCACAGTGTATATTCGAGCTGAAGTAATGATTTAGCATCATTTTCGGTTCTTATAATAATATTAGGAAACATGTTTGATAGGATGCTATTATAGAAGGAAATGGAGGAAAACTTTCATAGAAGTAACATCAAGAAATTATCTCTGATAGATATCAGCAGGGAGTTTGTTGATTTTCTTGAAGTATTGAATTTCATTCTTTTCTTTTGATTCGGCGAACAGGGAGCAAAAATGTAGTTCCTTAAAACTTTGTTCACTCCACTGAAATATTTGAGAGTCAACTTTCCCATGTAGGAAATTACAATATACCTGGATTCTTTTTTCAATTGTGGATTATCGCAGTCGTGACAAAAAGATTTATATTTTTGATTCAATTGGAACGTTTTTTGTTTTCATTGATAAAATATATACGGTGCGAAGAGAAGGCACAGCCTTGTGAGGGCAAGAGACGACTAATATTCTTGAGTGCCGTAACGCTCTGGTGCGTCTTACTGATTTTTCTGTGGTGCATTTCAATTATAGGGAAATCTAGAAAATCTCACAGTTCTACCGTGTGGGTTGGTGCATTCGATCCACAGATCTCACCTATTAAGATTGGTATCTAGTATCTAGGCAACCGACAGTTGCTTATTGCATAAATTTATTAGTCTGAAATGAAGTAATGCAAAAGAAATATCAAACTGATATTACCTAAATTGTACTAATAGTAATGACAAAGGAGCAGATAAGAAGCACTCCTGAATCTGTAAAGACCGTGTACACTTAGAAAATTTCTGTTCGTAGATTCAGAAGCAACGCGACTATAACAATGAGAGAATAGTGGTAAATTCCAAACATAATGTTTCTATTAGGTTCATTCGGATTATTTTTCACTCTTGAGAACCAATATGGAACGATATTTCATCAATATTTTCCATCTTATGAACATCTTTTGCTCTGGCGGAGAAGAACGTAACGAACTCATTTTGAATTCTTCGCAGTTGAGATTTGTGAAGGTTATAGGGAGGCTCCCATATCACATATATATGATATTAGAAAAACTCAATTTATTGTAAAAGTAGGTGGAGATAATTGATTTTGGTGCTGTTTGTTATTATTGCACATTATTAAGCTAATTTCGAGTTGTAACTCGAAATTAAGATGTGAAATATTGCATGTCCTCTCTACGCTTTCGTAGTAATCAGTATCGAGATTAATATCTTGAGGTCATCTGAAGAAAGCAATAATGCCTAGTGTCCACAGAGCACAGTTTCAACATATTTTGTTCTCCCTTAATGCCACAGATTAAACAACACAATTTGGTGGTGACATTTCGAAGCGACAAAGAATAGCTTCAATAGCGAACAATTACAATGATTTTTTCACCAAAATGATTATTAACAATAGTACACGGCTGTAATATTGCTCAAAATTGAATTTACGTTATTCACAAAACGTAGAGATCGAATGTTAATGCCCATCGAGGGTATAAATTATTCAAGACTGCTAGAAATACATTCCACCCATCATGATATTATTTGTCAAAACCGGCTTTCGTTGAAATATTTTTGGATTCGGAACCTTAGGAATGTGATATATGGAATGCTACTAATGGAATTTTTTATCACCAGACGGATCTTCTTCGTCCTTGTTATCAAACAGTTCTATTCCAATAGTCGAATCCTAGTCTAATTTATTTCATTTCATAATAACCAAGAGATTGTCAGGAAATTGTATTGGGATGTATTCGATCCGTCTCATTAATTAAAATTCTCCAAGGATGAAAATGTAATTTTCGCCTCCGTGTTTTTCGAATCTACTAACCATTGAGAGTTCATTCGATGACACCACAAAGGATTAATTCATAAAGTTGTCATCAAAATATACTGATTATAATAATCAGACGCTCTACCATATGAAAGATCATTTCCAAGTACAATGAGATTCTGATCAGGTGTGATATGGACAGGTTGAACAAACAAATGCTTTGTGTGAAAAGTCTGATAGCCGATTGCATCGACTTATTTTTATTGGAGTACTAAGCTAATAGGCCATTGAAGGTCATTTAACGCATTGCAGTGATTGCACCATAGTTTGAGAGATTATCAAACACCCATTGATGAACCCTTTCCTATCTCAAGAAGTCCCTTTGTTAATGGTCTCATAAGAAAGAGTTGGTGCAATCGGTATTTTTGAAAAATAATCATCGAAATTTTCCGTCTTCAGCAAGAGATAGTTTGTACAGCAAATTCGGATAATAGAAGTAGGTAAAAATTTAGGTATAGTATAGGTTTCGCTCGTAATGCAAACAAATATGTGGACCTTAAAGCAGGTGAATGAATGAGTGAGTTGATGCATGGGGATCCCGGAAACAGTTAGAGGGGTGCAATGAGGGTTAAATGGAGGAAAATCGGCGTTTAATGGAGCTCATCTTGCTTGCATCAAATTATTTCGGGAATCAGTGATTCAATTCAGATGTCAAAGAATTCACCTTGTATATATCAAACTCATGTCGGCGTTTAATGGAGCTCATCATGCTTGCAGCAAATTATTTCGGGAATCAGTGATTCAATTCAGATGTCAAACAATTCACCTTGTATATATCAAATTCATGAAGATTATTCAATGCAATGAATAGTTCAGAGTTAGCAACTCACAAATAATATGAATTACGATTATTCCCTAAGAATAAAAATAAGTCGACATCAATCTATACCAATATTATTAAGAGGTTCCTTTCTGACTTTGTTTCTTTATATGTATATTTGCATGGGGTAATCTTCGGAAATGCTAATCCGATTATGAAAATGTTTTCACTAACGGAAAGCTGCACTATGCAGGAGTGATATAAAGGCTTTATTTTATTATGATCGAAAAAAAAATGGTGATAAATAATAGTATATGTAAATTAAGTTGGAGAAAAGCGGACGAGATGTTATTCTTTAACGGTGTGCGCTGACTAAACGGTGCAGTATAGACAAACATAATGCTCAACAAAAATGTTTGTCTCTATCAGTTCTACAAAAAAGTTTTGGTACTATTTAGCTACCTTCCATATTTTAATCACTACAAAGGGTTTTTTTGTTTCTATACATACAAAATGCTTTGTAGTGAATAAGAATTCTAGAAACCCTGGTGTATCGACTCATACCTGTATAATTTCAGGATTAACTTAGCGACAACTGATTGCTTGATTTCTGAGAAAATTTCCCTCATATATACAATGTCCCATAAGAGCAATGCAATTATCGAAAACTTACAGCGGTAATTGCATTGTATCAAGTCACCATAACAACACATTTGAAACCGTATCGCTAGACGTCAGTAAACAACACAAAGAAATGTCAGATAGACTTCAAAAATATAAAAACATTTCGCGTTTTTGTGAGTGCTCCATACAATCTATAGAGGAAAGTATAAATGAACAAAAAAAAACATTTCCTTGAGAATTTCTTTATTCGTGAAATATTCCAATGAATTACATTCGTGCATAAAAATGTTCGGATAATTTTGCAAGAAAGCGTGATATCTCGGGCACTTTCGCCAAAATATGAAAATAAACTTGCAATTTTTAGATATCACCCTTTCTTGCAAAATTATTGGTAATTTTTATGCACTCGTGCAATTATAACCGATAGTAAAAACTTCAGATCGCTATTGTAGATGGCGTTCCTTCATGTATGATATGAACCTGAATTTCCACTAGACAAGAATGTGCAAGCTAATTATGCAGTACTGTTTATTATTTAGCTAGTGAGATTTTGACAGTCGTGACAGCCAATCGAATGCATTTCAGAAAATGCGTATGTAACGTGAAAATGTACTGTTAACAACATGTCATTGTCAACTGCTACTTTTTAATGTTTTCATTTCCGTTTGTAACACTGGAATTCAATACGAAAAAAATATACTTAATCCGTTCACTTGAGCATGTACGACAAAGTTTCCTTTAAAAAAACTAGTGTACTGAAAGTGATAGATACAGTGTCTTGGTTCAAAATACGGATCACTTCGTTTCAATCTTTTACTGATAAGATTAATAAGATAATTTTGGATTTTCACTCAAGTTTGAAACAATTTATGAATGCATAAAAATGATACCATTTTTCTATCACTTTCAATGAATGTGACTTGAAGGCTCTTATATTGAATCATTGACGGCAAATACAAATGAAAATATGTATGGATTCTCTGTGAAAAAGAGGAGAATTGTATGAATCTTCGGGCCCCATTGTCAGTGAAGACAATAATTTACCTCATGAAATGTGGGTAGAAATTAAATGTTTTTCTCATATAATCCTAAATAATATTTCCACGTTGAAATCCATATACATCTTATTCATTAGCATCTCATCGTAAGGTAAATCAATTCACTGGAGTACTTTTACACAATGTATAATGCGCTCCAGGAGCACCCAGTCTTTCAATTTTCAATCTCAATATCAGATATTTTTAAATAGTGATATGAACAAGAATTCGAACAAAGAGCGACAACAATAACATCAAACTAAGATGTCTAGAAGGATGGTGTACTGAGTTATACCTGGGCTTTTTGGGGTATACTTGGTGACACATGCCTACTATAATAATAAGCATCGTGGCTTTTCGAAATCAAATCAGTTCAGATGGCGTTTGCAACGAAAAGAGTTACAAATTTCCTAGGAAATGTATAAACGATCGACCTGACGGCTGGCTATACTTTTACTTTTGGACGCTGCGTGCTGAATGATCAACAACCTATATTATTTGTTTAGAATACTGGCCAAATTCCCTATAATTGTGTTCCTTTCATTCGATTCTGCTTTTTATGAGTATGACTTTAGATTTTGCTTATTTTGTTGACTGCTCGAATCAAAGAATATAGTTTGTTGATCGATCGGTTGACTATGCACTTCCAATTAGCGTCAACTAGCGGTGAAATTGAGAAACACACCACGATACGTAAAAATGACACTAATGACAGAAAAGTGTCTCCTTAAAATTGAAGCCCTTGGTGCAAGAAGGTGTTAACTCAATATTTGTGAAAACTTCGTTTATCCGTGCATAAAGGTGTTATCTCTGTTCTCCGCCAGGTGATATATATTTTCAGGGAATAGATGGCGCTCAAGTCGTCATAACACAAGATCAAAAAAGAGTTATCTAGACTGAATGAACCATTTGATATTTGTAAGAAGGGGTTAACTCAGTCACTACATGCATAAAGGTGTTATGTTCGGAGTTGACACCTTCTTGCGTTATACTTTCAGTGTTGTTTACGTTTGAACGTGTTTACATTCTTTCGGTTCTTGAGTTAATTATCGGTAGTTTTTGAGTTATTTGAACTTTTTACATATAATAAAGGTAAGATGCTTATTATTCATATAACTTTCATGTACATTAGCATTTAAATGCTGAATTATCTATGGGAATTAGAGTATTAGATTAAATATTAGCAGAACCTAACCTCAAATTTCTCAAAAAAAGCATATATTTTGTATCAGTAGTTGTTGAGAACAAATATCTTGTTCATTCATTTATGTAGTTATCATGAAATAACCATCCATCGACATAATATTTTCTAAAAATTATAGAATTTTATTTTTTATAGATGAGAGACCGAACTAAAAAAATTTTCGCGGAACTTAAACTTGCCGAGGCGATGCGTCATTTGAACGATGAATCGGAAGAAGAACCTTTCCAAGACTCAGGTTCTGAGTATGTTCCCTCAGATATAGGTAACTCATTCAATTTGCTGTCTGTCTCTATTTATTTATTGATTTGTGAACATTATTACTTCTCATTTTTTTTCACAACTTCAGATGAACAAATCGATCAGAATGACAAGGCAAGGCTTCCTGTCAAGAAACTCCAGTCTCATTACGACTACAAGAAAAACATATGTGAAGCCCAGTGTGAAGCTGGTCCGAGTGGTTATGTACCTATGAAAGGAAACTCTCGAAAGTCATGCGCAGTTTCAGACGATTCTGAATCGGATGATGAACTACTTCAGGTGTTAGTTTTGAATGAAACCGACTCAGATAATGAACCATTACTCAGGAAAAAAAACAGACTCCAGTTAAACAATGGCAAAGCAAACACAGAAGCCCAAGAACCCCCTAGGAATGGAGAGAATGCATTTCCGGAAGATAATACTATCATAGGTGCAGATTTTTCGGTAATATATTTTTTTGTTTTATTATAGCATGATTGTTTTCATTGCAGGTCACGAAATAGAACAAGAGCCATCTATTGATCTTAAGAAAAAAAGTCGAAAGAGAAAATCTCTCCCTGAAACTTGGAAGCGTAATGAAAGAAGAGATAAAAAAAATAGGGGCAAGGAATATCAAACATTCAATGGTATTACTATTCCCGAAAAACTTCCTTGCGTAGGGAAGCGTCTTTGTAAAGAAAAATGTCGGTTGAAATGCGATGAAAAATTTGTAGATGAAACGCGAAGACGTTTGTTTGCAGAATATTATTCTTTGGAAGCCAACCAAAAAAATTCGTATTTATTCGGCGTTATGGAACCGTTCGCGGTTAAGCAACCACTGGGGGCTAAAAAGCATCGACAGAAGTCATTCAAATACTTTTTCACTGTAGACGGAGAGCGGCGACAGGTGTGTAAAGAAGCAGTTCTGTCTATGTTAGGAATTGGGCGTAAAAAAATAGATTTAATCAGGGATCAAATATCTGCTGGTAGATCAGCTCCCAAGCCAGATGAAAGAGGTCGTCATAATAACAGACCTAATGCCACTCCTGACGAGAAACGCGAGATTGTTCATGAACATATCAAATCTTTTCCTCATGAAATGTCTCATTATTCGAGACATAAAAATCCAAATAGGCTCTATCTATCTCCATGGTTGTCTATCAATAAAATGTATGATTTATACAAAATAAAATGTTTAAATGAGGATCTCATTCCAGTATCTAGTACCACATACAGGCACATTTTTGTCAACGATTTCAATTTCGGATTCGGATCACCTAAAACAGATACGTGTAAGGTATGTGATACAGAAACGAATGATGAGCATATTGCGAAATTCAAAAAAGCTTTTGAACAACAAAAAGTTGATCGCAATATGGCAAGGCAAAATGGGAATATGATTTATATTACTTTCGATTTGCAAAAAACCCTTCCCTTGCCGAAAATATCAACTGGTAAAGCCTTCTACTTACGACAAGTGTGGCTGTATAATTTGGGAATACATTCGATCACTACAAACCAACCAAATGGCAAAGGATATTTCCATGTCTGGACTGAGGACCAAGGATCGCGTGGGCCTGAAGAAGTAGGTAGTGCAATTTTATCATTTTTGGAGAACATCAAAGACGAAGGTGGAAATTTTGATCATTTAGTTGCTTGGAGTGACTCGGCTGGGGGACAGAATAAAAATTTTTTCATTGTGTGTTTATGGCATTATTTGATTCTTGCTGGTGTGTTTAAGAAAATTGACCATAAGTTTCCTGAAGTGGGGCATACATTTATGGATTCTGACAGAGATTTTGCTGCGGTAGAAAAATCAATCAGGAAACACCAGAATATTTACACTGTGGACCAATATCTGACAATCATGACTGAATCTAGAAAAAAGACGCCTTTCAACATCACAAGAATGTTCGACAAATTTGTCGACATCAAAGAATTACCAAGAAAGCTTGGTTTAATCGACAGAAAGAAGTCTGAGAAGAATGAAAAAGTGGTATTTAGAGAGTTGAGATGGATCCAGATCGAGGAGTTCGGAATAACTAAATGTCGATACTCTTTCGATGAAGCAGAAGTTTGGACTAAAGTTGATATCAGGAAAAATAGAAAAATGATCAGACATAGGAACGATGATACCATTTTAACAACGATTGATAGAAGTAAGGCTATTGCACCAAAAAAATTCGATAACATTCAGGAACAGCTACCATTTATTCCCGAGAACCTCAGAGGATTCTATCATAATCTAACAAGAGGAGAAAACTGAAAGAACTATTATTCTTAATGTGCTACATCTGCAAGTTATTTTGAAAAATGTTTTCAACAATAAAATTATTCACTTACGACTTTCTTGTTTTATTTAAAATCACTTTACTGGTTATGAGGAATTCGGAAAAAGGTGTTAACTCATTTTTTTTCAGTATTTCCAATTTTCTGGAACCGTGGACATTAATTCAGAAACCTATACCCACCACAAGATTTTAGAAAGCACTTCATTGCCATGTTAAGCAAAAAATATTATTGAAAGATGTGTTGATGAAAAGTTCCAGTTATTATTAATCAAATCGATTTTTCTAGATTTCCTCAATATTGAGTTAACACCTTCTTGCACCAAGGGCTTCAATTGTAAACAATATCGCATCGGTCCCAGCACCATCCTTCTAGACATCTTACATCAAACTTACGTCAGTCTGAAACCAACACTTGCCAGATTTTTGAAAATGCTAATATAACGCCCCCTATAAAAAAATAGGAAGCTATCATGTTCGTAGATTGTTTTTTGTCAAGAGACCTGTAACTTGAAGGGTGTGTTCTTTGTATGACGTAGGCATCTGATAAAAAGGGTTTTCCGAAATGCCACCCCCACAATGTGATTCCGAGGGCCAAACTACTTCAAATCTTTCATAAACATTCTTCCACAAAATTGATGGAAGAAGTGTTTCGCATTATAATGAAATTAATTCATCGCCTATGGTGATGGGGTTGAAAAAGGAAATAAAGTTATTTTGGCGGTGAATCAACGCACAGCCTAAACCGTTGATCGTAAAGATCTGGAACTTGAAAGGTATGTTTCTTGTATGAGGTAGGCGTCCGATTTGAAATGGTTTTCCAAATTACCACCCCTGAGGGGGTCAAAAACGGGGTCACACTTCGTATGGAACAACGTGGTTCCTAGGTCCAATCTACTTCAAATTGCCTTAATTTTCTGTAACAGATTTGATGAAAGTTGTGTTTCGTATTTTATTGAAAGAGGTTCATAACATTTTCGAGTGCGTTCAGATGACAGAGCTCTGATGAACCTGTACTAAGAACTACATAATATGATTGCATCACAAAAATTTTTAACGCCCAACGAAGTGGGCACGGCTGAGCTAGTTCCACATAAACTTGATGAATCCAAATACCTTCTAGCAAAGCCACAACCTCAAATTGAATACCTACATTAGAAATTTGCTTTTCTATCAATTTTCAAAGGAAGTAAATCAGGGTGGTATTCAACATTCAACATTCGAATCTTATGAAACCTGAAGTTTTTACTGTATTTATACCTCCTCAAAAAACCTTATGAATCAGGCATTCCTGTAATTCACATGCTTTCTCTATCCGACCCCAGAGACATGAGCAAGATCAAGTGGTACTATGGGTTCTGAGGAAAATAATATTTGGTACAGACAAGGATGGAACTGCCAGTTACTCTCACATCTGCAGAGATCAACGGACCCTTAGGTCCAGTGGAACCAACCAGGTGTATATCAAGTTCAAGTGAAGTCGGTTTAGTTGTCAAGCATCAACCAATGAGATCGTTTGTTGATATCAGGTCACTTGAAGCACAGGCCACTGGAGTCTGTACAACTCGTACTTCGTATGTTAGGTCCTGTGTCGTTGTATGAATCAGTGTCATGTTCAGTTAAGTTAGCTCGGTTTAGTTGTTATGCATCAGCCAATCAATTCGTTTGTTGCTGGACAACTGATCCTGGTTCACTCGAAACATTGTTCACTGGAATTCGTGCAATTGGCTCTTGGAGGATTCGAATCTCCACATTTTGGTTCAACATTGCTATTACATATATATCGAATCAGAGTATACACCTAATGAACTGTTTTTTATGCCTATACATGTTTCCTGATAATAAATCAATAGTGATTCATTTCTCTATGAATTGATTCCTTATTTATTAACACATAAGCTGTTCATCCATCTGAATCCACGAGCAGAAAGTTTCTGAATGAACACGGTATTCACAGATTTAGGAGTGCTTCTCATATGTTCCTTTTTCACTACGATCAGTGCAATTGATGTTATATCAATTTCATATTTATCTGTATTGCATTGATTCATTTCATACTAATAATAATTTTTCCTGGCGGGGTTTATGCATTGAGCAACTTGCCTAAATACCAATCTCAATAGGAGAGACCTGTGGATCGAATAAATCAACCGACCTGGTAGCGCTGTAGGTTTTTCTGGGTTTCCCTATGATGAAAATATGGAATGCACCATCAGAAAATTAGTAAGACGCACCAGAGCCAAACGTCACTTGAGAAAATTAGCCGTCTCTTGCCCTCACAAGGCTCTGCCTCCTCTTCGACATGTATAGTATTTTTCAATGAAAACAAAAGAAACAGCAATCCAATCGAAAACTATTTTTTTCAAGATATGTCTTTTTTTCATAAGTATGATAATCTAAAATTCAAAAAAGAAATCACGAACATTGTAATTGGCCCACATGGAAAAATTTATCTAGAAAAACACAAATGAAACTCATTCAAACAGTCTTGACTCATTGTAAAGAAAGATAATTCCCGCTTAAAACAACAAATCTTGCGGATTTCGAAGTTTCTCAAATCACCTTCTAGATAAATGTTTTTGGAACTCTGAATGTGTATTCTAGAATAGAAGTGGAGGTTCTCCTTCTACTCATTACAAACTCTTTCACTGATTTCTTCTGAGTATCTATTCTTTTTGATGATTTATTCACACAAGGTGTAATCTTTGATCCTTATTGTGATATAATGTGATGTAATGATCGGTAAAAGTATAAGCCAGATATAGAGTGTATGGAATGCAATTCTCCTATATTGTTTTTGAAAAAAAGGGATATATGTTCAATTGAGTTAGAAATTATTGAATATTCAGAAGAATTATTACCTTTGTGGAATGAAAAAAGTATCGAGGAACAATTTTTTAGCTTTCCTTTCGCGGAATCAGATGGAAAAAAGAAAATACGAAGCTTAAAAAATAACAAACCACCGCTGATAGGTACGTGATAATTTTTTGATGTTACTTCTTCTATGGAAGTATTTTATTTCCTTCTTATATTCAAAAAAATAATTCACTATCAAGTATGTTTCCTAATGTCGTTATAAGAACCAAAAAATGCTGAGAAATTATGAATTCAAGTCAAATCTGCACTATAAATGTTTTATTTCGGTTGATAATCATTATTATATTTCTATAAACAAAATATTCACATGGAGGGATGTTTGAGTATATTCTTCTGGCTTTCTTCTCCAAATCAAAATAAAAAAAAGTAGACGAATTTTTTATGTCAGTTTCTCCTTGGCAATAGTGAATTCCTCATTGCTTTGTTTTCAAATTGAAGAGGAGTAGTCGAAAATAGTTGAACTACTTTTTTGACAAAACCAATTCAGTCAAAAACTATATTCTATTTTGATATATGTTCCTGTAAGAAAAAGGATCTGGGCTCCAGTGAAATTGGGTCTCATTGAGTCTATTCTGTTAAGGCTTGTCTATCTGTTTGGCCATAATTGAAAAAATCATCTAGTGGTCTACTTATCACATTATTCAGAACAATACAGAAATTCACAGGTAGTTATTTGACGGTCATCCGTTCAGAGCGCGAACTAGCTTCGTCAACAGCCATCCATATAGGCGACGTCGATGGAGTGAACTCGTTCGTGCGACACTGTAATCTACGGAAGGGTAGAGCGGGCATGTATTATTTTCTCCTACATATTTCGTATTTACAGTACTGATATCATTCTAGGAATCATCATTTATGTTATTCATTGAATCTTGTTTAATGAAGTAGGAGCATACAAACTATCAATGAATACATTGGACAAAATGTTATGTCAAATTTGAAATAAATTGACAAATGTCAATCACGAAAACTATCTTTACCAGGTATTTGCACTTGAAAAAGAATTCGCCTAGAAGTTTTGAGAACGGAAACAGATTTATTTTCCGAAACGTTAACAAGATAAGTATTTTCATATATATCAGTTATTATTATTTTTTTTGATAGGCAAAATTTGAGTTATACGAGAAGTTGCTGACTAATTGGACTTGTTCTATCCAGAAAGAACTGTTTTTCAATAGACGCAGCAACTTTTCGGGTAGATTGAAAATCTGCCCTTCTACACTTGTATAGATTCCAATATTAATTCTTATTTTGTCAGATTGTGGTAGGTTATAAACCCAAAAAACTACGGAACAAGCATTAGAAATAGTTTTTAAATTCTGTTAATCGAAGGAACAATCAGAAATGCGATGCTTCATTCGGTAGGTATGTGGTGGATAGATAAAAATGATATTATCCTCAACGTTACGAAATTTGATGCCTTAGAAAGGAACACTTTGTTCCTCATCTTCACATTGTTTGTGCGGGTCATAACTATTGAAAACATCTACCACTTCTGAAATTCCGTATTGTGGTAACAATATAAAATCAGGTCACCCACATATTTCTTAATCGAGTTGAAAGGTAAGACAATATCCAGCAGGTCATCCATAACATACATTGCAAGAATTGGACCGATAAATAATCGCTTCCAAGGAAGTTCCGAAGAAAAATATGTATTGTTGATCAGAAATATTATCGATTCAAAAAAGGTATCTTTATTATTCTGATTTGAATCAATTCAGCTAACTGTGGAAGAGACTAGCCGGTGTTCATCTTACTATTGCTGAGCTCGAACCAATATCAACGAAACTTCGAAACTTCCAGAAATTATTCCTTTTATTCATAATCATTCAAAAATGTGGTCATTTCCGACCTAATGTAGATTGGAAAGTGAGGAATTGGTGACTAGGAAAAAGACGAAGTTGGCAATAGTTATTTGTATACTGGGGCCGCAAAATGCTTCCTCGCGTTCCCAGAGGGGGATTATCGCCGAGGTCGGTCCGGCCGAGGCATGATAATCTCGAGGTCGCGAAAAGATTTACGGCCATAGTATACACAATTTTTTTTGCAATCGTGAAAATTATATAATTCCAATGAATATTATTTCTTTTTGAAAATGACAGCCTTCAAACGGAATAAGGAAAGGAAACCGATGGCGTTAATATAACAGTGTTTCTATGGAAATGAGCCTATATGGATGGCTGTTGACGAAGCTAGTTCGCGCTCTGAACGGATGACCGTCAAATAACTACCTGTGAATTTCTGTATTGTTCTGAATAATGTGATAAGTAGACCACTAGATGATTTTTTCAATTATGGCCAAACAGATAGACAAGCCTTAACAGAATAGACTCAATGAGACCCAATTTCACTGGAGCCCAGATCCTTTTTCTTACAGGAACATATATCAAAATAGAATATAGTTTTTGACTGAATTGGTTTTGTCAAAAAAGTAGTTCAACTATTTTCGACTACTCCTCTTCAATTTGAAAACAAAGCAATGAGGAATTCACTATTGCCAAGGAGAAACTGACATAAAAAATTCGTCTACTTTTTTTTATTTTGATTTGGAGAAGAAAGCCAGAAGAATATACTCAAACATCCCTCCATGTGAATATTTTGTTTATAGAAATATAATAATGATTATCAACCGAAATAAAACATTTATAGTGCAGATTTGACTTGAATTCATAATTTCTCAGCATTTTTTGGTTCTTATAACGACATTAGGAAACATACTTGATAGTGAATTATTTTTTTGAATATAAGAAGGAAATAAAATACTTCCATAGAAGAAGTAACATCAAAAAATTATCACGTACCTATCAGCGGTGGTTTGTTATTTTTTAAGCTTCGTATTTTCTTTTTTCCATCTGATTCCGCGAAAGGAAAGCTAAAAAATTGTTCCTCGATACTTTTTTCATTCCACAAAGGTAATAATTCTTCTGAATATTCAATAATTTCTAACTCAATTGAACATATATCCCTTTTTTTCAAAAACAATATAGGAGAATTGCATTCCATACACTCTATATCTGGCTTATACTTTTACCGATCATTACATCACATTATATCACAATAAGGATCAAAGATTACACCTTGTGTGAATAAATCATCAAAAAGAATAGATACTCAGAAGAAATCAGTGAAAGAGTTTGTAATGAGTAGAAGGAGAACCTCCACTTCTATTCTAGAATACACATTCAGAGTTCCAAAAACATTTATCTAGAAGGTGATTTGAGAAACTTCGAAATCCGCAAGATTTGTTGTTTTAAGCGGGAATTATCTTTCTTTACAATGAGTCAAGACTGTTTGAATGAGTTTCATTTGTGTTTTTCTAGATAAATTTTTCCATGTGGGCCAATTACAATGTTCGTGATTTCTTTTTTGAATTTTAGATTATCATACTTATGAAAAAAAGACATATCTTGAAAAAAATAGTTTTCGATTGGATTGCTGTTTCTTTTGTTTTCATTGAAAAATACTATACATGTCGAAGAGGAGGCAGAGCCTTGTGAGGGCAAGAGACGGCTAATTTTCTCAAGTGACGTTTGGCTCTGGTGCGTCTTACTAATTTTCTGATGGTGCATTCCATATTTTGATCATAGGGAAACCCAGAAAAACCTACAGCGCTACCAGGTCGGTTGATTTATTCGATCCACAGATCTCTCCTATTGAGATTGGTATTTAGGCAAGTTGCTCAATGCATAAACCCCGCCAGGAAAAATTATTATTAGTATGAAATGAATCAATGCAATACAGATAAATATGAAATTGATATAACATCAATTGCACTGATCGTAGTGAAAAAGGAACATATGAGAAGCACTCCTAAATCTGTGAATACCGTGTTCATTCAGAAACTTTCTGCTCGTGGATTCAGAGGCAATGCGACATCAACAACAATGGGAGATGAGAAGAATTGTGAATTCCAAACATGATGTACCTATTAGGTTCATTCGGATTATTTTCCCTCTAGGGTAACAATATGGAACGATGCTCCATTAATATTTTACATCTTATGAACATCTTTTGCTCTAACGGAGAGGAACGTAACGAATCTATTTTGAATTATTGGCCAATGAAATTTGCGCAAGTTATAGCGAGGCTACCATAAGACATATGACATTAGATAAGCGCAATCTTTTGTAAAAATAGATAAAGTACAAGCTTATCCAATCCCTCTTGGCGAAGAAGTAATGACGTATATGCCTAGAAAATCTCTCTGAAGTATAGTAAGATAAAAAACACCTATATGTATGTGTTCACTGTGTTGAAATGTATTTCTATAATGGGTGATTTTTCTCTCGTATTGGTCTGCACTACCAGTATGTAACTGGAAAAGTAGGTGATTGTGTGCTGGGATGGATTGGATAAGCTGTATATTGATTTTATCACTTTTTGTTATCACTGAATATTTTTCCAGATTTGGAAACAGTTTATTATGACTACAATACTCAAACTACCCATCGAGGTAGACGAGTATAGAAGGACAGACTTTTAGTCTAGTTGATGTAAAACAACTCTTTCTCAACGAGAAATGTGTCTTATTAGTCATCTTCTGGTATGAATCAAATTTGACTACCGAAAAAAAAACAATAAGTATAAAAACCACTTATCTTTTTTACATCCAGGAAACCAAATCCGCTTCCAGTCTCAAAAATCAACTTCTCCAATATTTTAATAAAAAAAATATTTCAAAGATCTGGGATATCATATGAATTATATATCATCAATTTGAGATGAACACATGCTGTTTTCCAATTAAAATATTTTTCAGTTCGATGAATAATTTGTTATATAACACTCAGAAGATTTTTGCTCAATGTACATCGTATTACATACATCAGGACAAGAGATTATGACTTGTTCGTATCAATAATTCAAAGGTTCCAGGAACTGAAAAATATCTCGACAGCCGGCCCATGGAGATATTAATTTATTTTGGTGATACATAAACATCAATCAATAGTTAATTGGTGAAGGAAAATACATTTCAATAAAAGAATATACAATAACGGGAAGAAGAAATATCTACGTCTTGATACTGGATTCTATGAAATACTCGCTAAAAGTAAAATGCCACACAAATTTATTTCAGAAATATTTCAGGCCATACGTTAGTGAATCGTTCGCGTTAAAATGCAAAACTCATTATTGAAATAGAAACGTAAAAATAATCTGCGAATGCCGGTATATGCAGATGATCACACTGAATTATTAAAAAAGGTAATCTTGATCTGGTAGTGATCGTCCTTCGGAATCTCCTCGAATATTTGAGATATACAATATAAAAAGACCACTGATCGTCAGTAACATCAGTAGTTGATTCGACTCAGCAGAAATGAGGGTCTTCTTGGTAAGTAGCAAAATGTAGGTGAATATGCGATAATTACTCAGTAATTATCGACTTAGGAAAATGTTTTCGTTTCGGGGGTGATTGAAAAATTTTTCGGTTTCGAGTTGATAACAAAGTCTAATCACAATACAATGATTTCGTATCATTTCTCTTCAAACTTCAAAGTGTATGATGTTTAATGATTAACATTGAATTTGATTTCAACAACTTGAGAGACGATTAATTTCACTGGCACTAAAAAACGAGCTAAAAATGTGATAGTTTGATATTCATAATATTCCAAAGATATGCATTTTTCCATTTTCGAAGATAAAAATGCATGTAAGATTCGGAAAGAGAGTGCTCCGCCAAATTCCATGATGCTTGTCACACAAGGCATCACTTTTTCTCCTAACAACACAATAATATACTATTTCGGAATAAGATATGTTCTGGCTTAATTATTGATATTCCGAATGACACATTCATTCAGGACAAAGATGAACGTCACAAGAAATGGAATTTGTCCCGTCATTATACTTAGATAAATCATTTCGATAATATCACGACTAGACGTCTTCGAAATTATGTTTGTGTAATCAATATGAATAATCTCGTTCATCTCTCTTTTAACTGTGTGCAAATATTCTATGAATGACATTTGTACATTCCACATAGAATATTTTTGTATTGATGTCAAAATAATGCAAGCCATTCATTATTAACAGGGTTCTCCTACGTACATCGAACTTATAGAATATTACATTGCATGTACAAATAGCGCGAATCCATGAATTTGCATCACTAAAATCAACGCCTTCCGTTTTGATGGAAAAACTTAAATGAAATAAATAAAATGTTTGTTTTCTTAAAATAACAGTGTGTCTTTTCACAGTGTTTCGCACTGCTTGCTCTGTCAGCTGTTTATGCTGCCGAGGAGAAAAAACCTGGACCCAAGACTGTAGAAAAACCCAAACGTAGCCTCGGTCATGGATTCACCAGCCTCCAATCAGGAGGACTTGGAGGAATAAGTGAGGTGAGCGGAATCGGTGCAGTCAGCGGAATCAGCTCAGTTGATGCAATCGGAAGCGGAATTCCAGCCCACTCAGTTTCAGGAATCGGAGGTGTGTATACGAGTTTTTAAGTTATACAGTTGTCGTCATTAGCGCTCAGAGGTCGAAATTCAACGGAGTCTTACTAATTAACGTGCGATTCCGAGCACGAACCGTTACCGAAAGCAAGCCCGTTGGATCTCTATCTAAACCTCAGCCTCAACCAGAGTTACTCCAAAGTACTCATGTATCGAATTCCGAAATAAAATTTGAATGTTGCATATCGAGCGTTCTGATGACACAAATATCTGTTGAAAACAAAATATTGAAAAAAATATTAAAATGAAATTAATCTCAAGAAATAGATCATTGCAAGTATTATTCAGAAAAAAGAATAAAAGAATCCTAAAATATTATTGCAAAATTGATAGAATTATCGAAAGTTTATGGAATTGTTATGAAATATGGTAAAGAAGAAGATTTTAGAATAAGTTGAGTACACTCAAGACGTTTCAATTACTACTCTACTGATGATAATTTTATTTTCATTGTGATGATCTTTCATTTTCATTTTCCAATCCATTCAACTCCTAACACCTTTGAATTTTTCACTCAATATTTTTTTTTCTATTTCTTCATATTTGTCAATTATATTTTTATCGATTCGTCCGCTTATGTATAAGACATCGCAATAACATTTTAGTTATTATCACCAATTGAGTTTTGTCTTCAGCTCACATACAATTTCCATATATTTCCTTATACTCCATCACATAGTTTCATTGTTACTTATCACTATATATCAAAGCTCCACCATTTCGAACCCTCGAGTTTTTCAACAGTTTTTTTTTTCTGTTGGCGTGATGGATATATCATTCGAACAAAATATTTTCAACAATATTTTTGAAATGCATTAGCAGGTCAAGGACTTGGTGTATCCTCCTATGGAGTCGGTGGTCTTTCCAGCTACGGACTTGGTGGTGCCTCCAGCTACGGACTTGGTGCTGCATCTGGCCATGGTCTTGGTGGCGTTTCTAGCTACGGACTCGGCGGTGCATCTTCCTATGGAGTCGGTGGCCTTTCCGGCTACGGACTTGGTGGTGCCTCCAGCTACGGACTTGGTGCTGCATCTGGCTATGGTCTTGGTGGCGTATCTAGCTACGGACTCGGCGGTGCATCTTCCTATGGAGTCAGTGGCATTTCCGGCTACGGACTTGGTGGATCTACTTACCGAAATGGCCCAATTCCACACACCCACGAATACCGCCAAGTATCCCAACACGTACCCATATCTGTACCCAAACCTTACCCCGTCACCGTAACTAAAGCTGTACCTGTGCCACACCCAGTACCCGTAGAAGTACCAAGACCTTATTCAGTGCCAGTTCAAGTAAAGGTTCCATATGAAGTACCCAGACCATACGAGGTCAAAGTACCGAGGCCAGTTCCAGTTCAAGTGCAAGTCAGGGTTCCTGTAGAAGTACCCAAACCATACCCTGTTGTCGTTTCCAAACCAGTACCGGTGGAGGTAGAAAAACGCGTTGTTGTTAAAGTAAGTATTCAACTTCGAGATTGAGTTGAGGTCTTTTGATATTGAGTTGAGACGGGCTATTGAATATTGAATTGGAATATAGGGTTAGAAACCCAGTGCTCGTCGTGTCATATAAGCAGGGGAGTAGCTTTCTCTCTTTTTATGACCGAATCAATCATCTTTGAACGATATACACGTACCTATCAGCAGAGACTGGTTGTAATTTTTTTGATTTCACTTCTTTAACTGAAGTTGTCATTTCTATTTTTGTATTCTGAGAAGAATACTAAAAAAACATACCTGAAATATAGGTATTTGGATTCTGTCGCTTTGAAATTTGTTCAATTCAACAATTTCCATCCACATTAGAATTAGATTGGAACTATTTATGTCAGTTCAAGGCTATCGAGACGTGTATACGTGTATGCAAGTGTAAGCAGAAAAGCAGCGGTTCCACATTAATGAAGTCGACTGAATGGAATCGTGAACGTCAAAGATGAATGACTGAAGACCTTCTTCCAATCCAATTGACCTAGATTCAATCCAATTGACCTAGATTCAATCCTAAACTCCAAATGTCCATCAGATCCATTTAGTCGAATTGAAAATTGTATTTTTCATTTTCAGGTACCAGTATCTGTACCAGTATCAGTACCACAACCCTACACAGTTCAAGTTCCAACTCCCGTACAAGTGAGAGTACCCACTCCAGTATATGTTAAAGAACGCAAATACGTTCACACCTACAAAGATATCAACCACGGTTTGATCAACAATAAACCTGTGATTGGAGGTGGATTAGTTGGCGCTGGATATTCTAGCGGTGGATTGGTCAGCGGTGGATTGGTCAGCGGTGGATTGGTCAGCGATGGATATACCAGCGGAGGACTGACTGGTGGATATACCAGCGGAGGACTGACTGGTGGATATACCAGCGGTGGATTGACTGGTGGATATACCAGCGGTGGATTGGCTACCGGTGGATTAGTCAACGGTGGATTAGTCAGCGGTGGATTGGTTAGCGATGGTTTGTCAAATGGAGGATGGTCAGGCGCAGGTGTTTCCAGCGGATTGTTTGCCAAGAGTGGCGCATCTGGCTACGGTCTGGGATGGAACTCAGGTGCAAGAGGTAGCTGGAACACTCGCTCCATCAAGTCATATGGTCCCAGCTATGTTGGAGGTTTCCACAGCAAGACTTTGTAAAAGCAACAACCCAGTTAATAATTATGATACGTACCCGATTTCTGATACTCATTTCATAATCTTATGTTGATGATGTCCAAGAAGAAGTTGCATTGTCAACTGAATATCAGAAGATGGTAACGTTGGAGACATATTATGTCTTAACATTACTATCAGGACAAATCCAATTGAGGATAATGAAATCATTGGGAATCGGGTATAATTCTTATGAAAATGGAAATTCAATTCGATTCGATGAGTCAGTGATTGGCACACAGTGAAAATTTTCTTGTATAAAATCCATTCAGAATAAACGCAAAACTCCTAAATTTCTTTGAAGAACAATAAATTGTATTTATTTTCATATTGTTTTTTATTTGAAATTGGTAGGTACTCGGGACTTCAGTTACATTACCTCTGATATCTTGGAGAATTACAGTTCGAAATTTTCTTCTGAAGAAAATTACCTTTCATCCATAATCTCAGTTGAAACTCAATATTCCTAGTATCTGTATCATGGATAATTGAACTGCATCAATGAATTTGAGAATATAATTCACATATTCGGCAGCATTCCATAGAAAAATTTGGAGAAGCGATAGCTGTTGCACTCGACATTTCAAAAGCGTTTGATCGAGTTTGATGAAGAATTTCTTGTCTGATAGGTTTCTATATGTGTTTGTTGATGGAGTATCTTCTGATATTCTCTCAATAAATATTTATATTTCGTACGAAGAAATACTAAACTTCTCGTCATCTTCTGATTACCTACAAGACACAGATGAGACCTGTCTTGGAGTATAGTTCTCATGTGTGGGGCCCACAAAAAAACAGTCCTTGAAACTTATTGATTCTAGTCAGAAAAAATGTAATCTTGTTGGTGATTTTTTGCTGACGGACTCCGTTGGAACATCATAGAAGGGTCGGAGACTAGTCTCTCTTCTATATTTCCACGGTCGGTGCATTTCTGAATTGCCTTTAATCGTTCCACGTGTGCGGAAATTCCATCCCTTTGTTGTGAGCTTTGAGATTTGTCAAACCTCTCTTGTTCAGGGATCTTTT